>CM029606.1:71129785-71729785 GCA_017311375.1 Mytilus coruscus
GTCATTGTAGACATATTTAGGATTAATGATGTACCTGACAATTTAAGTGGGCAACAAAGAAATAATGATTTTCAATTAAAAAAAAAAAAAAAAAACAACAAACAAACGTCTTTCACTCTCTGTAAGAGGGGATGACTCCTGATTTTCCAACTGATGTGTTAAAAACTTTATCTTCATTGAATAGTTCTGTTGGAACATGAAATGTTTCTTCCACAATGACATCCTTTTGAAATGTTACTGGCCTCTCGGTTGGTTTTTTCTTTCATTGTTTTGAATTTTTACCTTTGTCGCAAATTGATGAAATTCCTGGCTCTCTTTGTAGGTATTATTGAAGTTAAGGTAGGAAGCCCAGCTTCACATGGGACCTGTTCATCTATATTTGTTTTTATTGCCTGCAATTTTGTATAAGTCACTGATGCAAAATATGCAAAAATAAAATAAAATAAATAAAATTAAATATATTTCAAACACTATAAAAGGGAGGAGGGTGGGAAAATTTTCGATCTTATTACTCTAAAGAATTCTAACGTAATGACTTGGAAAAACAATTCACTTTAAAACTAAAAGGTGGAGTGAACACAAATCAAAATCAGTTAAGCGAGAATATCAAACGATCGGCCAAAGGGGAGTAACTAGAACATATTTCGCATTGTAATTACTAGTTTTTTAGAAAAAACAAACCAATTACTTTTGGCTTCATTAAAGACTGTAATAATAATATAAATTTATTTGGCCGAAAACAAAATCTTCACATACATGTCATTACAATAATATAAAGAACAAATACCAATACATATACAAATACTAATACTTATTAAGTTATAGCTAGGAAAATACATTTAATGGCGGGCCACAAAATTAAATATCCACCAAACAAGCCCGCCAAACAAAACCAAATAAGCTAAAGGAGCGGTTAAACCCAAGAGATGGAACACTTTCTTGAAAGTTCAACTCCAAGCAGGAAGAATAAACCACTTCTTCAACTGCTAGATCTACTTAGGAGATGCGAACGGAAATCTCTCCTAAAAGTAGAGTACCTTAAAGTGACATACATTCATGAATCCAAAGGATGAAACACTCCCTTGAAAATTCAAAAACCTAAGGAATGAAACACTTCCTTTAGGCTAGCCTATAAAACTAAATAATAATTACCACATACATAAAGACAAAATACTAAACTATTTACATATGATTAATAGCATGCTGAAAACACTTGCGCAATTCGTATTGCCCAGCTTCGTTAAGGTGAAGCCCACCATCTTTAAAGGCAAATAATGACCTGACTGGAATGCCTTTATGAAAAAATCTTTAAAAGACCTAATATAAATTATTCTTAGAGCACATCTTGCTCAATTCTAGATTAACACTTTTACACTTGTTACCTGTATACGAAAAATCAACAGGCCTTGGCAGAATAGAAGAAATAAAAATCTTCATACTGTATGAATAAGATTTGATAGTAACAATTAGTTCCTTATAATCAGCAATAATCTTGTCAACAGAGTTATTAACTATATCATTAGTACCTAAGTGAATAATAATATGAGAATAGTTAGCTAAACATATTTCTCTACCCTTAATCATGTTTCTTAAAGAATTTATCCTGGCTCCTCTGATCGCGACCAAATCCATGCAAAATATGTCATCCAAATATTTCCCTATAGAGTCTGTAAATACCAAAACCTTCTTATTGGTCACAACTTCTGAAAGACAATTAAACAAAATTTGCCATGTTTCTAACAACTGAAATTTTATCTTTCATAGAAAATTCTAAATATATCTTATAGGCATCGCTTGCCCAGTCCCCGTGTAACTGAATCAGATCACTAGGCACGTGAGAACTAAATGCAAAGTGGCACCACCCTCCTAAAACTATGTGATGAATATGAATTAGGATCTCTCCTGTCTTCTGAATAACAGATTTCAGTTTATTCTGGAACTGTGCATAAGTGACTGATACCAACTTCGATTTCTTACTCATAACAAAGGCAGGGGAATCATTAGATGCCGGAATTTTACTACACATACGATTATAGGCAGAAACCGGACAAAGGACAGAGCCAGGAATTTTAACCAACGGAATCTTTAATCTTCTTTCTCCATGTTGAATAGTCTTAGTCCATTCAAAACAACTATAGCAATGTCGTTAACAACAAAGACTTTACCTCTGGTCAATTGCTTATTCTTATCAAATTGAGAACTAGAATCTGGAACTAAATTAGATTTCCTAGACATTAAGAAAAAGGCAAACAAAAAAGACACCAATATTCACAATCAGAAGAACTTTCTAAATTAAGATGTTTCACCATCTCCAATAAAATATCTGGCGAAATTGGTAAAGCTCTACGTGGCATATGTAACTTGGTTCGTGACAATCCTTTAATCAGTAACTTATAAACAAAACTGTCTAAGTGTGGAAAGGTACAATCCAACATTAAATGCATAACTTTTACACCATTAATATAATTCTTAATAGATTCTACAGATTTAAAAGACCGACTGAGAAATTGTGCATAACAGCAAATAGTATCCAAATTTGCAGGAATAAAACTCATATTAAAGTAAGTGCAAAATAGTAAAAGGCTCTCCATTGAACTAATAAGTTTTCTTTGATCCTAGCGCATATGCAGCTCTAGTAGAAACTCTAACATCCTCTTTTAACTGTATTAATTCTAATTCTGAAAAGCATTCAAAATTCTTTTATTGACTGTCCAATGTTTGCTCAAACTATACCAACGTATTTACCAGTTATGCGAAAATTTAAACAAATGTTCTTCCGCACTAAACTCTTGCAATGAACCTGATACGGCATTGTAGAACAATGCAGCAAATTTATCCGATGTATGCCATCTCGATAAATAATCTGGTAACCTATTCTCAGTTCCTGCTAAATGAACAGCCCGAATCTCAAATTCGTATATAGCAGCAATATAGCAAAGTTCCCTAAGACAACACTGTAAAAAGGTATCTCTGGACTTACCAGTGTTAATTACAGTAACAGAAGTAATGTTATCGCACATAATACGAATTTTCTTTCCCCTAAAGCACTGCGCCCACAACTTTAAACATACTATAATAGATAATAATTCGAGACAGTTTATATGTAAATTAGAATCTATAATAAATTCCGGGAAAACTTGATGAAAGAATTTTCCACTAAACCAACCGCCGCAACCCGACAAGCAAGCGTCAGAAGAAAAAACTTCATCCGGTTTCGACCATTCCTCCAACATCATCATTGAAATTCCGTTGTAATGAGGTAGAAAATTGACCCACCAAAATATATCTTTTTGAACATAACTAGGCACTACAATATAACCAGTTTGATCGTATGCTGATCTTAGCCAATTAAGCAACCTGCTCATAAATACACGTCCAGGTCTAACACAGCTCGCCATAAAATTTAATTTCCTACCAAAGATTGAATATCGCGTAATTTTGCTGATCTCTTGTTTGTCCAAAATGTAGAATTTCCTGAATATCTTTTAATTTATCGTCAGGAATTTGTAACAAAAGTTTACTGGTATCACATATTATCCCCAGAAACTCCATCCTAGTACTAGGGGACACAGACTTATGAAATGATTCTTCTAAACCACAAGAATCAAGTAAACGCTTTAACTCAATATATGCCTTATCAGCTCTGTCAACTGATTCCACCCCCGCAAAATCATCTAAATAGTTAACTATATCAAATCCCATTTGTCGAAACATGAAAGCAACTGCATTTGTAACACGCTGGCATATATGAGCTGCTGATCGCAAACCCATGCTGAGAACTCTATCGAAATATAAATGATCATTCCATTTGTATCCAACTAAGTGAACATCATGTAAGTCAATGAAAATTTGTCTGTAAGCCCTACTCAAGTCCCGTTTGAAAATAAAACAGTTCCGACCATGCTTTTAATAAGCTCTACTAATGCATCAACATTTGGGTATTTTAAATGAACCTCATTCCCTAAATAGCTGTCTTTGTCGATATAACCGTTGATAGCACCCCTCCTCTTACACTTAAATCCAAGATGATCCTCCGTTCCTGAGAACCTTTTTGGGAACACTATTCAGCGGCGAAATATCAATATCATGAGAAAACGGATTTACGTGAAACGGTCCTAATATTGCTTTCTTTTCGATTTCTTTTTCAAATATTTATCTAAATCATCCGGAAACTCGACAGCCCCTTGTGATTTTGAACGTCCTTCTCAGCAGAAAAGTCAGTATAATTTTCACAACCAATAGGAAACCCGAATTCCAAAATTGACAAATGTTTCTATCAATATAATCTGATAACATAAATTTGAAGAAGTCTATATTTAAAAGCGAAACCACTGGGATTTTACTCTCCTCAAAATTGTACTTATTCGAACTCATAATGACTTCGTGATCTGCTACAGATCTCTAAATACTCAAACCAATTTTATCGAGATTGTGAACTTCTTTACAAACTAAACAGTTTGGGAACTCCCATTACCTTCATATAACACCGTAGGTGAACTTGAAAATTTTTACGTGCGAGATCTCGTTTCAAATACTCCGGATAGAAAATTTCGGCATCAGGATTCATCGGAGAAAAAGATATATCTAGTCATCCGGACTTTGGAAAATTAGGACAAGAGTTAGCACATTCTGGATGACTTAGTTTGCTTTTATCTTTTTTCCAGCATACTGCACAAATGTGCTGAACTACTCTTTGCTGACCTTTAATGAAAGTTGTATGTGATCCTTTGTGCGTACAACGGTTTCTATTAAATAGAGTACAAAACCAAACCTGATCATCTTTATTTTCCGACGACTTAGCGGAAAAACTCGATGTTTTTGCTTTAGGCAGAACGTACTGAGTAAGAATAGGAACTTCGATAGACGATGGGTCATCATCCCAGGACTTCTGACCTAACTCAATTTTGCGTAACCACGCAGCATAAAAGATAGCAGACCTTTCCAAGAATAAATATTACTATAATACGTAATCTTCTTAAGCAGATTTAACCGACCTGATCTCTTTTTCTGAAATGTTTTACTTGTAATTATCTCCAGTTCACCTGCAGTAAAAGTTTAGGATCTAAATCGTTAAAGGACACCGACTCGTTAACAAATTCATATTGAAGGGCGGATTGAGGCCAGAGCAATTGAGTCTTGACTTTGTCGGAAGCCTTTGCTTTAATTCCGGACTTTGTTTTCTTGTCTTTCCTCTTTTCTTTTCGTCAATATCCGACCCTGACTCGGAACTATCCGAAACCCTGATACATTCTACTCTTTTTCCTTCCTAACAGTAACAGAGCGAGATTTTTCAGATGAAGTACTAGAAGACGAATCAGAATCAATTGATTGCTCAAGAAGACCTAATTTTGATAACTTTTGTCTACTATTTCATTTAATTTCTCGAATTGCCTAAGTTCATTTAGTGAAGGGTCTTTTATTGATTTTTCCTTCAAAGCTTTCCTTTATTTTTGTAACTAGATGTCGTAACCACTTTCTTATGTAATGTACTTTTACTCTCACCTTTCTCCTTTTCTAACTCAAGCTGTTTTCTCTTTAGCTCTTCCTTCAACTTCATCTTTTCATTTTGTAATCTGTGTGATTTTAAATCTTCTTCTGTGTTTTTTAACTCCGCCCTTAAACATCTCAACTCCTCGTCTTCAACATCATCTTCATTGAATGATCTATCAAGATTGATGGCTGCATCCAACTTCTTCTTTGCACTGCTTTGTGCTTTTTTCTCATCCCTCACGTCCAACTTCCTTTTTACACTGTTTGGATCTTTTTCCAGTCTCTTCTCCTCTTTGGTTTCCCCCGCGTCTGGGATTCCGTACTCTGCTAGTGACTTATAATTCAACCCGTGGACGTCTCGGCGAGGTCTGTCGGCCATCGTCGAACATTTAACATCAAACTTCTAACTTCAAAATTTTTCGATCTTATTACTCTAAAGAATTCTAACGTAATGACTTGGAAAAACAATTCACTTTAAAACTGAAAGGTGGAGTGAACACAAATCAAAATCAGTTAATCGAGAATATCAAACGATCGGCCAAAGGGGAGTAACTAGAACATATTTCGCATTGTAATTACTAGTTTTTTAGAAAAAACAAACCGATGACTCCTGATTTTCCAACTGATGTGTTAAAAACTTTATCTTCATTGAATAGTTCTATTGGAACATGAAATGTTTCTTCCACAATGACATCCTTTTGAAATGTTACTGGCCTCTCGGTTGGTTTTTTTCTTTCATTGTTTTGAATTTTTACCTTTGTCGCAAATTGATGAAATTCCTGGCTCTCTTTGTAGGTATTATTGAAGTTAAGGTAGGAAGCCCAGCTTCACATGGGACCTGTTCATCTATATTTGTTTTTATTGCCTGCAATTTTGTATAAATATCTAAAAGGAGATTTGGGTTCCTGACCAAAAAAAGGCTGTTTTGAACATCTTTTAGCTAAAGACTTCTTCAAATTCGTAATAGCAGCCATTGGTCTGCAACGATTTGCCTCTTTTACTAGTATTTCTTCTACTTCCAGTTTTAGTAGGATCAACATTAACCACCAAAGTGCAATCATTTAGACATTCCAAAGGCTTGCTGTAAGCTGGCTTTTGGACGGATATCAGAGCTTTCAAATATAAATCTATGCTGTAGTGTAGACAGCAGATGTAATTTTCTGGTATGTCATTCAAACTGCAACCCTGGAATGTAACACAAATAGCGAGGAGGTGCTTGCATGGATGATTGATATTTACCAGTCATTGCAGGAGCATTTTGGTTCTGCGCCAATTTCCATTATGTATGTGTTGTTACTTTCCACACTTGCAATCTTGATAAGGCCTTTTTCTCCCCAAAAATTTATGTCTGAAATGGTACTGGTATTTGGTGGCATTCTCTGGAGACATTGCTCTGGAGAAAGGCAGATCTAGTAGATGTAGATGCAGTATCATTTGGTAATGGTTGCTGTATTCATATCTATGAACCAAAACACCAAAATTACCTTCACCATTCTTTACGCATTATAGAGGTTGTTCTCTTCTAATAAATTCAAGTTACATTTTGACGTTGGGATTTTCCTCATGTCTAAGAACATTACTTTTGCTTCAGTTTAAGAAAGAATAATTTTCGTCAATAACTGTCCAGTATTTCGGCAATTTTCACTGAAATTATGAGATACTGAAATTTAAGAATTTGCTGAAACAGCAAATGGAAACCAGAAGAACTTCATTTTATATATCAGTCCATGATTAATTTAGAAAGTGGCTTTTTTCGGGATGTCGGGATCGGCCATTTTTTAATTTGGGAATCCGGACGCCTACAATTTAACTCCGGGATTTCGGGAAAAATTGTGAACGAGATTCGGGATTTTCGCTTGTCGGGATGACAATTTTTCCTTAAATTCTTCCAAAAAAAAAAAAAAAATCACATAACCCTACAGTGATTGAAACATTTTACGGAGCTATACGGTAAGATCTTATTTGATTCTTGTATTGATTTCGTAAAAATGTTCATCCTCTTTATAGTCCAATTCTCTTTTTATAATTCCCAAAGAACTTCCGGTAGCAGACGACGTATTTAGGCGGCACAAAAGAAATACATATATATATGGCCTTAGATAAATATAAACTGCGATCATTTATCTTATTCTGCAATGACTCTTCCATTACAAATTACGCTGCAAATGTTAAACACTTAAAATAAACCTCCCTAACTACAGAAATTTCTTCAAGAAAAATGTAAAAACCTGCAAAAATAAGACTACCCCTTTTTATTGTCAAAGTAGAACCCCAAAGAACCCTTCCATCCAAAACTCGATTGCATTTGTGCCTAACAGTTTATTTTCAAAAGACGTACCTGAATGCTTTGAACCTCTCCATTTCCCGAAAGTATATATATATGAAACCAAAAATCTGGCCAATCCCAGGTCAAACGTTGACTGACAGTCGATGTTAAATCACCAAATGCGTTCTCGTCATCAATATTAAAAGTAAATTCTCCAAAAAAGGCCTCTAAAGTTATAATGCTCGGTTCCATATCGTCCTCCAATTTTTCAAGAACTTGTGATAACATAATGTCGTCCTCCGATATAAACTGCCGTGGCAAACCGTCCATTTTGGCTACTTGATCAGCAGACAGTGAACTTTCGCGGGAAATATGTTGACATCATGTGTTAAAACTGTTATTTACAAATCAAATTGGTCCTGTCGTTCGGGTCAAATAGGGTCACCCGAGCCGTACAAGTTAAAACACTTAATACTGATTTGCTTGTTAAATAACTATTACTGATTGTTCCTCTATTATTGGTTTCAATCATATTTTTTTGGGGGTGGGGAGGTGGAAAAGGGGGCGTTGGCTATGATGTAATTTGAAAAAAATGCAGGACAAGAGTTATTAGTAAAAAAAAATGCAGTATGAGCAACTGGGCAAAAAAAGTAAGGATGAAAATTATATAATAAAAAGTCAGGATAAACAAATAAATAAAATGCAGGACCGAATAGATTGAAAAATAAAAAGGAAGGTCAGATATTACAACTAAAATAATGCAGGACAAAAATATTTCATGCCAGCCCCCCATAAAAATCAAATGATAGCTTCCTAACCACCCTTGAACTGTTTATGCATACACCATATTATAATTCATCTTTCCTGAAATCCATCGTTAAAGATTGTCAATTAAGCAGAAGGTTTTTGTAAAACGACAACACAAGTTCGAGAAGCAGTTTTTGATTTCGCAAATAATACCAATACCGAATTACAATTTATGTGAGGTGATTTATCGTTTTAAATACACAAAGCTTATATGGCAGACATGGCACACTAAACAAAAATGTCCAACATGAAAATGAATATGTCAAAAACCGGATACGAGGTGTGCGTGAATGAGCCGACATCCAAATAAAAAAGAACGTAGCAAAAATGTAATTATCTAGGGGTTGCCTTGTGTTTTTCGTCGCCTCTTGAAATGGACACTCCCCCTTTTATAAATTTATTCCATAGAAATGGTAATTGGTCGGCATTACATGTAGGAAGCAACCATATTTTATGGGGGACCATGGAATGATCTTCAGCTCCTACATTTTTTCTTAGCATTTTGATCAAGCCTGTTTTCTGGCACACTTGCGCCCCTGGAAATGTTGACGTACAACACTATTTTAGTCCAAAATATTGAAATCGTGTCTTTTCATCTTTTTTGAACCCTGCCTTTTAACCACTATTTTGCATCCAGCATTTTTATATCAATTTCACTCCCCCATATACATATCAAATGGTAGCCCTTGACGACATTCTATTGTTTCAGAAAAAAATGTTACATTCATTTTTTAGCGGAAATGTTTTGATCGCAGATTTTTTTTTATTAATATAAATAGTCAACTAAATGTATTTTGAATAACAAATCACCGATCAATTTTAAATGCGCTGAATAAGCATATTTGATCAAATTATGAGCCATGTCGAAAATATGGGTGTAAAAAACGATAGGATCAAATATACAAAAAAAGAAAGAAAACTATCAATAAAAACATACTTTTATAGAAGGACAGAGCGGTTATAAATTTTAAACAAAATATATAATTTTATAAATGGCTTGAAAAGCAAAATAAGGTATACATGACCTGTCAAACCATCATGCTATTCCCAGATATACATGTAGCGCATATAGAAAAAATAGTATCTAAAATTATAATGATAACAATATAAATGCCATATCAATTAATTCAATGTCATTTATAACGTATGTATACATGTAGAAACACTTTGAACCATTTAAAGGAAAAACGAACGCGGAATCAACATTTTGACGTTTACAAATGCATTAAAGAGACACAATAAATCCATTTTCAAAATTAACAATCAATGATAGAAATAATGTTCTCTTTACTACTTTCCAGATAATGTCATCCCAAGAATCATCTCATTTGCCACGGGTACCAATCACACAAGATTAATATTGAGAACGAGCTACATGTATCGCCTAAAACAAAGCAGAAAAGAAGAAAGCGAAAGCTTGAACTTGAGGAAAAAGACAAATTATTGCTAAACTAAAAGAGAAGAAACCGTCGAAACTAGAAGTGAAGATAAAAAAGGAGTTATATGAATTTAAAGAATGTGAGTATTTTAGCATTTTAGTATTTGCATTACTTTGAGATACGTATTATTTTTTTTATACTTCTGTAGAATTTATATATTGTAAGTTTATCTGTGAAAATAGTAGAAAAAATAAAATAACAAAAATACCTAACTCCAAGGAAAATTCAAACCGGAAAGTTCCTTGTCAAATGGCAAAACAACTTGGTACAGGCATTTCCTTATTGTAGAAAATGGTGGATTAAACCTGGTTTTATAGCAAGCTAAACCTCTTGCTTGTGTGACAGTCGAATACAATTCCATTATATTGACAACAATGTGTGAACAAAACAAACAGACATAATAGGTAAAAATGTCAAAAATAGGGGTACAGCAGTCAACATTACAAACAAATATATCAACAAAGAAAAACAGAATGGCATCTAGACAAAGTACATAAGCAAAAATGAAAGACAAGAATATAAAAAATGACCACAGCACAACACCACAATAACGGGATGTATAAAAACCGTTCCACGCCAAAAAGATATTTCCAAAAATGGACTAAACAGTAAATAGTAAATAATTTAGGTTAATAATTTACAAAGTCAAATAAAAGAACACTACAACACGTGATTAAGATGATAAACAACGTCAGTACCTAGAATCTATACTTCAAAACCATCATGTATTATTTGTGAAGTTGATAAGGAATATTTACCAACATGGTCTTGGTATCTTCCGATGATTTTTTTTTTTTAGAAAATGGACGAGACGTTCTTTGACATAACCCTGGTTCATCAACCTTCTGCTCAGACAGTGGTGACGTTTTATAAAGTCTATGTAGCAGCTGCAAGCTCTTGAATACCGAATGAGTTGGGAAATGTATATCCCATATGCAGGTGAATTGGTATATTGCTACTAAGGTGGAAGAAATTGATAATTTCAAAATTAAAATCATCTCGTTTGTCATAGATTCTGGTACTGAGATGACCGCTTATGTCAAATTCGAGGTATAAGTCAAAAAGAGAGGCGGAGGAAGCCGTGTCGGTTGTTTCTTTAATTTCTAGTTCGGGAGGATATATTAATGGAACCCAATCAGAAAAGTTTGGATTGTTAATGGAAAGAACATCATCAATATATATCTGAATGTGAAATTAAATGATCTGGCTTCTTTGATCTTCTCGTTTTTGACAAGTGTCTGAAGGAACTCCGACTCATATGAAAATAAGACGAGGTCGGCAAAGAGAGGCGTACAGTTCGTTCCCAAAGGAATACCGAACATTTGTTGAAAAAGTCTACCTCCAAATTCAATAAATATGTTTTCAATAAGAAACACCAGCATACTGATCACTTATTCCTCAGTGTAGCATGTTTTACCTGAAAAGACAATTCGCATAATTTTCAACGTATTTGTTTTAAGACGGCCAATTTGAATTATATTTTCTATTATAACAAGACACATGCTTAAGACATCAATTTCTGACTCCAACGGGAAGAAACAAACAGAAAACAGAAAATTTATAATTTGCCGCGAAAATAACGCAACTTCAGGATGGCGGGTTTTAATATCAGTCCCATTGTCTTTAGAAAGGAGCAACAGCGGTCGTTTCTAAGGGCTTGCTTTCCGACTGCCACGTAGTATCAACTGGAACACTATTCTTTATAAACAGACCTACGTGTATGTACCAACTGGAAACACTGAACTAAGTAAATTGGTGTGGTTAACTTTCAAGACCTAACTTAGTTTATATTCATGTAAATATGTTATGTGCTCTATCTTTTTGTTATATGACACACTCCCAGTCAATGATGCATCTGTATACCAAACTTGATAAACCTAAGTTCAATAGTACGAAGGTTATGCACCGGATGAGAAGTGGGACGAAAGAATGGACAGACGAACACGGCGATTCATATATACCCCCAAACTTTGTTTGCAGGGCGTATAATAAACATATGCAAGAAAAATGTTGTTGAAGTTGATGACCATAATCTTATATTTCCATTTTAATATTGTAAGAGTAATTTCCCTTGGCCTTGACAAAATTTAAATGCAAAACTCTTAGTTTTTATGGACATGAATACATTGTTTTACAATCATATATTTATACTTCAATTTCCTGATATACAAAAAGTAATATTTAAAACAAAATTCACATATTTCTGACATGGTGTAAATTTGATAAATATAGATATTTCAAAAACTGTACGTGTATACGAAATTTATGTATAAGAGTTCTATCTTTTCTTTCGTTACATTTATCAATTAAAATAACTATTTAAAAAAAAAATTGTATTAAGTGGGACAGTACACCCATCACCTCTTTTAAGACTCATACCAGCATGACCAGTCAATGACTTTTTTGAAAATTTGACTAGTATGTTATATGGTTTGTAGACAATCTTCTGAAACATACAAAGTTATTACTTTTTTTACAGCGCATTTCCTATCTTTTGAATACCTTTTCAGCCTTAGCAATAAGAGATAGATATTTTTGATATGGCATTCGGAGAGATGTAGAATATTGGATTAAAAACTGTGATGCATGTTACCTCCCGTAAAAGTCCATAAAAAAACCTAAAGCCCCTCTTAAATTGTATTCCGTTGGTGTCCCAATGGAACGTCTAGCAAAAGACATCACAGGTCCCTTCCCTCGGTCAAATCAGGGAAATAGATTTATAGTTGTAACAGCATAGACTATTTTACAAAATGGACCCAGGCTTTCGCCATTTAAGACCAAGAGGCTACCACTGTAGCCCAAGCGCTAGTTGAAGGTGTGGTAGCCCTCTTTGGTATTCCCCGCACATTAAATACATGTAGTCATAAAAGTTCAAATTTTGAATCTTCTGTTTTTAGGGAAATGTGTGAAAATTTGGGTATTGATAAAACCCAAACTACCACCAGACGACCCCAATCTGATGGGATGATTGAAAAAATCAATGAATACAATTAAAGAAATGCTCTCAATTTATGTTGATGAGAGACAAAAGAATTGGGATCAATATTTAGCAGTATTAATGATGGCGTACCGTTCATCAGTCCACCAATCCACTGGTGTGAGTCCTTGCAATATAATGCTTGGGCGGGAAATTACTCTGCCTGTAGATTTAGTTCTGGGAGTTCCCTGAAGAAGAAATAAAAATGTGTAGTTCTAATTAAGGATATGAACTAGCCGAGTCTATCCAATTTATACATGAATTTGCTAGAAAAAGATTAAAAATATCTGGTCAAACAATGAAACAATATTATGACCATAAGATCTGTCATAAATTATATGATGTAAGCTCATTCGTGTGGTTACATAACCCATACCAAAGCGAGGGTTAAACCGTAAATTACAAAAAGACTGATGTAATTTACCGGGTTCATGAAACCCCAAAGACTAAACCAAAAGTGGTTCATCATGACAAATTAAAGCTGTACACTGGCAGCAATGCCCCAACATGGTTCAAAATAATGCTTAAAGAATATTTAAAAAAAAAATACTTACCAAATAAGTTAAGAATATCCCAACACACAAGAATGAATAAAATACACGTGTTCGCGATACATAATAAACATCTATACCTAGTGATATACAATTAAAATAAGTAGAAAAACGTAAACAGAGAGAACGTATGTTTTCCGGATTTGTCGCTATGCAGATTTTGTAAACTATATCGATTGTAATATTCTATTAACCACTTTTGAAATAAGTTTATCTTGTGAATCCCTGGTTCATTTGATAATTCACACACAGAGATAAACCTATTTGGGATGGTTATACCTTTTAGGGTATTTGTTAACAACCAATTGTGCAATAAACTGAATAATTATTAAAAAAAAAAAAAAAAAATGCTCTGTTAGACGGTACGATAAAGCATTTGATTTTTAAGTTTTATTTGTGTTCCATGTTTGATGCATTGTTGAACAACATTAATTTTCGGCAACCATCAACTTTGTTATACTTTGGTTTTAACATAATTTTGGATGTAGACCATCCAACATATGATTGCTGAAAAAAGAAAGAAAAACCTATAGTTAGTTATTGCTTGTTATCGCTGACAACAATTAAAGTTTAAAGAAGCATCCACTGTCCAGAGCTGACCAGAAACATGGCACTTGTGATGCCAGGACTCCTACCACATTGATGGTTAGGCAGATTGATATCACAGGGTTGGAAGCGGAAAAGGTTCTGAATGAGTTTAGGCAGACGGTGGAAGGGAAGATTGTGGCCCGACTATTGGCACGGAAGACAGTTGTGCCAGCACAAAAGGCTAAAAAGAGGCAAAGCAATGAGCCAAGTCTAAACAGGGATAAGAAGTGGCAGGAGCAAACGAACACCACCACTTCACCATTAGCTAAGGTGGAACCACCTACTCCACCCAGTTACGTCACAGCTAGAACACTGGGTGGGAAAATTGCATCAGTCACCCAAGCCAGATCCAGACCACATCCTACTCATGTATGGTGGCAACCACTGTGGCGAGGGAGCCCTCGCCCACACCAGTAGAGGCAGAGGATCCAGCAAACAGTGTCTGGGAAGACAGCATTAAAAAAATCTTTCGCATCTGTTGTTGAAGATGGAGAGGTCTTGGACCAACCCAGCATTGGAGTTGGCCCCAAAGAGACACTTGACATCCCCAGTATTCTTCTCCCTCCAATTAGGGTTGAGGAACCTGCACCACAGCCAGCAGCTGCTACCCCCAGGCCACACAGGATAGGGCAAAGGCTGCCTCAGTCACTTAGCCTGCCCGCCGTGTGGTCTGGGCTCACCTGGCAAGCCAGAGGGTGACAGATGTAAAGTTGATCGCTTGGAGCGACGTGCAGAGTTGTGCTGGATATTGGTGGCACTAGATTTGTTACGGGTGCCACATGTGGAGCAGGATCTGCTTACCCTTCCGAGCACCTGAGATCACCCCAGTTTTGGTGGGGTTCGTGTTGCTTAGTCTTTAGTTTTCTATGTTGTGTCATCTGATCTATTATTTGTCTGTTTGTCTTTATTTTTGGCCATGGCGTTGTCAGTTTGTTTTCGATCTATGAGTTTGACTGTCCCTCTGGTATCTTTCGTCCCCTTTTACGAGGCCACGCTCAGAATGGAACCCAGCTCTGCTGGCAGAGATGGTTCAAGAGGGCCTGCTGAGGCCCTTCAGGAAGGATGAATATGGGAGTTGAATGGACTTCTTGGACCGGGACCCAGCACATTTCCGGCATATTCTTAATAATTTGAGGTTGGGACACCAATGGTCCTCGGTCTCTGCCCCGTGTGGTCAGATACTTACATGACCTGCGGGCAGAGACTGACCATTTCCAGTTGCAGAATCTGCATGACCATATAAATCGGAGAATTACCACCTTAATAGAGTCAGAGTACGATGCCAATATCTAGATCCAAAATTCCTATTATCATGATTATTTACAACAGGTGTAAACGGCTAAGTATTTGAAATTTCGGTACAAGAGAGTACCAAGAAACTGTGATCTTTATTTATCTAACCCTTGACTAAGAAGACCCGGACAGGGAAGCAGAGAAAAGATTGAGAAGAAACGAACTTTTTGTGACATAATGTTTTTTTATTCATGTATATAATTTAACTATAATGTGGGAAAATATATAAGAATTTAATGTAACAAAAAAAAGGGTATATTTATATTGTTTTAAATAGAGGAATGGTAGAAGTTTTTAACCAACAAATGTGTTTTCATCAAATGTAAATCATTTTTCTGAAATTTTCAAATTAAAATGTATATTTTTCGACAAGTCTCAAAATAATATAAATATATATACCTTTCTTTAAAAATCAAATAGTTATTTGATTTGGAGTAATTTTGTGAACATGTAACTCCATTCCTGATGGTGCCTTCTGCATAATTAAATATCTGAATAAATAAACCTGTTACCATAATTCCAGCCGTAAAAGTTTTCTTTTGAGTTAAATAAGGAAACGTTTTCAATGTTTAGAAAAATAGCTTAGTCACTACAGGTAAAACGTATATACATTGTATCTGTATAAATTAGAATTTAATATATTCTACTTGTAAATTATAGTAAGTTTACAGTGATGTGATAATATAATTGTAAATATTCTTTAAATTATTATATGAGTTGAAAAGTAATGTATATATTGTAGATTTATGCAGATTTGTTTACATGTTGACGGTGACCCCTAAATTAGTAGTTTACGGTTGTTGTGTAACAAATATTACTCGATGTTGTAAAAATCATATAATTGTGTACTTCTATCTTGTTTACAAACTTATTTATATATATATTAGATCTCATATTGCAGTTTCAATCTACTTTCACTTTTCACTTGTAGTTCAGAATGTTCATCTTGTCAGGTCACGAACCCACTTCAGTTGGAAATTTTAATTATATTATATTCTGTCAATAGTTATATCCGGCATTCCTAGCTTAATAATACATTTATTTATCCAACTAAATAGGTGTGGATCCTTTCCGATGTATGAATTATTTGTTATATTGTTCATAAGTCACCGGAGGATATGTAGAACCACCATCTTTGCGCAAATCTGCACGTTTGCCCAGAGATCGCAAATAGTATTATTTGATTGGTTAATATTATTCTATATATAAAGCGATGTCAGCGTACTTGTGACATCATTCTTCTTAGTTCAATTTTTACTTGATACACGTTTATTTAACAGTCGCATAGATTTTAACTTGTTTCTATGATAATGTCGCAGCAACATATTCGCTCGGATGTAGCCATGGTACGCTATTGTGAAAGTTTAATTGCTTCTAATATTTAAATATGCCTTTTAGGTAAATTAATGTGTGTTTCCACTAGAGAAACAATTCTTTAGCTTTATTTGCACCGAGAGTCAGCTAAATTGCACCGGGTGCATCATTATTTAGTCAATAGCTCCGCGAATCATTGATCTTTTATAGAAAAGTGGTGATTATAAATTAAGTTTTTATATTTAGGTGATATTACCAATCAACTGATTTGTTATATATATTTCATCCGTTTAGAGCGGTACTCGATTTAGCGGTGCATTCAAATTTGAATTTGGCGCACCACATCTACTTCGGTGTTTCTGCACCGTATAAGGCAAAATTTATATACATTGCTGATGCAATGCATCTGCATTGGAAATGACCATTTATTGCTAAATTATAGACTTTGGTGCAACAGCACCTCACTTTTACCGTAACGTCAACTGAACCTTGGTGCAACAGCACCTCATTTTTATCGTAACGACACCTGAACCTTAGGTGCAATTGAACCTCAGGGGCAACTGCACCTCACCAGAAATATATCAAATAAACCATGAGATCGATAAATCTTATACCTTTAAAGTTCTATGTATCCTCTTGGGGCTCCTTTTGTGTATTATATAATGTCATAAGTTTATAGTATCATTTAATACTATTGTCAAAACTGCATATTTTTCTAATTGAAACAGGGTTTTAATGTACCATATAATTCTCCTCTTGGCGGAATCCAGTATTCTAGTTATTTGTATTAAGTACAGCTCTCTGTAAGAACCAGGCAGATTTAAAAAATAGTGATTCACCTTAAACCACTTGTTAGTTTTGCATTAAATATCTCTAAATGAACACTACTGATAAAAAAACGTTTTTGTTATAAAAATTATCTCATAATTTTATAACTGATTCTTAATTCAAAATTTTCTCCTATATCCCTATACAAACGCATATAAATTCCAGCAGTCAAATCGGCATTGACCAAGTTGTGATATTTAATTTTATGGTATAATATAAAAGAAATAATGCATAACTATTGTTCTCAATCAAAATGTATGGGTTTTCATTTAAATTCATTTTAAAACAATTGAAAATATACATTATTTATTTTGAATGATTCCCTTTTATTGAAAACAACAAGAACTCTCTAGTTTGAGTCAGAGAAGCTGCATTGTTGTTGTCAAACAACATGGCACTCAATCTGGGACAGAAGCAGAAGACAGTAAACAACAATCCAAAGTGCGGTTTTTCTAAATTTACCAAGTAATCTTGTGCACCACATTCATTGTATGAAAATGAAGTTGATCATGTTTTAATTAACGATTGTGTAAAGGACATAAGTAACCACTTGACCACATACAAGTTAAAAAAATGTAGTGCATCAGAGGGATTTTTTTCACACATGAAAGACTATTCAGTGTGCCCCTACCACAGATATACATTTTGATTGAAGTGGAGAAGACAAAGTGTTCTCTGTTTTTGTCCAGATCATTCTGGAAAGGCCAAACCAGAGTCGGGCCATTTTTTTGGGAAAAAATCTGGCCTCCATTTTGATAGAAAAGAAAAATAATCTGGCTATTCTGTTGCTAAAAAAAAATTTGGCTTGATATAAAAACAGGCGAAAATTCAGCAATTTGACCCTAAGGAATCAAATATTGCCCCGGGGAATTGGAAACTTTTGACCGGTCAAGATATTGGTTAAGAAAAAGACAGTTTTAACTACACTTCAATAACAACTAACAAAATGAATGCATTTAGACGTGCAGACTGGCTGAGCCGGCGTTTAATATATATTTTATATATCAATACATATATGAAGTACAAATACATTCCAAAATACGAACATATATATAGAATAAATAAACATATGAACAATAGCAACCATGAAGCACAAAATGCTCTTAGCTCCATAAATGTATTTATATATATCCGTCTTTAACGTAACGTCGCCGCTCAGGTAAAACCTTAAAAACTTTACTAAAGAAAATTGATATGGAAACAGGTGTTACGGGGCAAGTGCAAGGCACGCCTCGGGACATTGATGCCGAACCTCATCAAATACATAACATATAAATATCAAATATTTTAATATCGAAGTTTAGTGTTCAACACCTGCGGCTAGATTGATTTTCAAACACAAAGAAAATAAAAACCCGCTTTCACCTCATTAATATAAGAATACTTATTGACACAATCCAAATGATTGGTTCACGTAACCACGTGTACAACTACAGACAAACCGCCAAAAACATACCGTTATTTAAAACGTTCCTTTTAGTCATTTTCCCGCTATCCTCCGGTAAAAGAAATTTACTATTAAGTTAATTTTTCAAAAGAAAATTAATACTTAGCTGTAATAATGTTAATGAAAAAATGAAATGTCAGAACACAATTAACTTGCTCATTTCAATAATCATTACCACCATATTGACCATAAAATACAAGTCTAGTCCAATTATTGTGTATTTTCATTGACTAATCATGAGTTCACATTTTTTATACGCCCTTCTTTTAGACGGGACGTATTATGGCATACCGTTGTTCGTCTGCCGTCAACACTTCAGATACTAACTAAAAATGATTTCGCAAAACTACAGCCATTTCTATTAACGTAAGCTCCTTTGGATTTATATAAATTTCTGATTTTACGTTTCCGAGTTATGGGATTTTATTCATAAAAAGGAGTGATATTCCAGTTTTGGACAATACGGTAACTCGAAAATGCTTTGAGGAATTTTAAAGAAACGTAAGTGAATCGTTTGAATCCACAGATGCAAGCTCCTTTCGATTAAAAATTTTTGTCACCATGTCGTTTCAAGTAGCAGGACTCGAACCGTTTGAATTAAGAGAATTTTTCACATTTTGCCACTAAAGCTAGTATGCCTACAATGTTTTTCTTGAAACTTTAAATTGTTTGGATTGTTAAAGAAGGCTCCCTTTTATTTATTTATTTTCTTATTTGTCGTTCCAAATTACAGGATTTTAACATTTTGAAATACAAAATGGAAGGCAATTTTGACATATAGCGCAATAACTTTAGTATGCCTGGATTATTTAGTTCTGTGTCCACATTCATTCTGTGTCAGAAACCTAAGATTTGTCAAATATTTAATAACATTCCAAATTCATCCAAATATTTGCGCCCCAACTGTTCAGGGTTCGACCGCTGCTGTCATATCAAGCTACACACCGCGGAGTATTTTATTTCATTTTGAATACATGTGTATTTGAGGGTAGCTGTGATCACCAGAAAAATATATTTTAATCATGCTGAAACAAAAAAAAAAAAAAAAAAAAAAAAAAAAAAACAATATTGTACCAGGGATAAATTTAATTTAATCATGTTTTGTTGAAACAAAAAAAACAACTAAAGTCTGGGCAACACAAACCCAACTAGGATGTAGCTATATAGTACTGCGCTGAGTTTATCCACTAACATTTCAAATATCCTTCATGTCCTGTTCACACAGGTGACTTCTAGTTCTGTATATATTTTACTTTCATCAGGTGCAATTCAAGATTATTCATTACAAAATGTCAAACATCATATGGGGATATTATCCTACCATCACATTTTTTGTGATATGCATTGTAAAAAAGAGGATGAAAACTGGTTTTATTTAGGTAAAATTCTTGTAAAACTTTTGTAATATTTTGTTTATTCTGTTTTACTGCTGAAAGGAAATTCATGAACCAAGAAAACTGAAACAGACAATACAAGACCATGGAATATTTCGCCACAGGTAATATAAAATTCTTTTTCACTAGAAAATTATATCTTTTCAAATGACAAATATTTTAGGAAATATAAAAATGTATTTTCACTAAGGAATTATATCTTTTCAAATGACATATATTTTAGGAAATATAAAATTCTTTTTCACTAGTGAATGCTTTTATTTTCATCCCTCGGAAACGAAGTTAGAGGGTATACAGTAAAATTACCGTCCGTCTGTCCGTAACACTCTTGTTAACACACTAGACGCTGTATCATTCCAGGGATTTTGACCAAACTTAGCACATATTTAGTCCTTCTGAAAATCTAGAACCCTGTTGATTTTCAATATCATAAGTCACAGTGGGAATTACAATTGCTTTTACACCCTTGTTCACACTCTAGACTCATCATCGTTCGACAGATTTTGACTTAACTTGGCACTAACTTAATCCTCATGACATGAATATCTAGAACCCTATTGATTTTCAAGGTCATAGGTCAAGATCACAGTGGAATTTATAATTTTTTAAACACCCTTGTTGACACTCTTCGACTCAACATCGTTCAACATATTTTGACCATTTTTGGTACATACTTCGTCCTTATAAATATCTAGAACTCTATTGATTTTCAAGGACATAGGTCTAGGTCACTGTGGGACTTATAATTTACTTTGACACCCTTGTGAACATTATGGAATCAACATATTTAAATGAGTTTTGTCCCAACTTGCTACATACTTAGTAATAAGGAAAATCTGAAACCCTAAAGAAATTTCAAGGTCAGTGTCACGGAATAAAATCTTTACATGGTGAATTATAAAATCTTAACCTTGGTACATACTTAATACAAAGAACAATCGAGAATTCTTTTGATTTCCAAGGTCATACATGTAGGTCAAAGTCAAGGTCAAATCATTACACGGCAAGAGGATGACACGCTACGCGTTGCCCTTGTTTTACTATTTTCTTGGTTCTAGTAAGCATTTCAATATGTAAGTCGAACTAAAACAGAGGTTTTTAGATAAAAAGCACAGTTGTGACTGAAATAATTTTTTCATATTCTTCTTAAAGGTAAAGGCACATCAAAAGGAGGGAGGGGCGCTGTACCCCTCTATTTTAAGCAAGCTAGGACACTGTAAAGTGAACAAATGATTTACTTCATATATTCATGTACAAGTTTAGGGATATCATTATCTACAAATTGAAAGTAATTATTTTCATAGCTTTTGGAATACATGCCAGCCCCTGTCCAAGACTGGTAAGCTTTTTTACAGGACTGGAGTGGCTAAATTTTCTGATTTTTACAATGGCTATATAAAGCAAAACTGTGTGTCATTGTTATTCAGGGCTGGCTGAAATTTTGACGACTTGGAAACACTTTTGTTTATTTTATGCAATGTCTTTTCAGAAGGTTGTATAAACACAGGACAGAAGACTTCATAGACCAAAACAAGATATTGCTGTTATCATATACAAGAATTCATTACAGGTATATACAATAAATAATCAGCTTAGAGCTTGAACAAAGTCTTTGAAGATGAACATGGGGATGACCGTTTGAATTTTTCAGAAATTTTAAGTAGGATTGAGTAATGTCCCCTGCAAAGCTTATCCCCTGTTTTTCCTTGTTTTCCCCTTTTTCTTTTCCGAGTTACGGCATTTCAAACACACAAAAAAGAGGGGACTGGTGTATCATCTGTTTTGCATCAATGAATAAAAAAAAAAAAAAAAAAACAATTCTTAAACACTAATGACTGTGAAAATGCAAACATAAGCAGTCTCAAAAGTTTAAAAACTCATTGATGTTTAGGGCAATGACACATTCCTAATCTAAGGCCAGACTTTAAAAAAAAAAAAAAAAAAATGGAAAGTCTTCTTGGATATTTTCATATTGGTAAAGAAATGAAATGGACTTTTAAGTTTTTATGACAGAAAGGAGTCAAAGTTTTTCCATGTGTCGATATATCAATAACCAAATTTATTTGTCTGTATCTATAGCTTGTATGCACAAGTCATATACTGTTCAATTTATTAACTTTCTTATTTAAATAAGAATGGCATCCTATGTATATGTGCAAACAGTATAATCACTCAGTGCGGCCTTTAACAAATTTCGATTGTTATAATTGGTCATGGAAATCTGTATAAGTGTAATTTGATTGAATTGAATATTTTAATTGTTCATGTATTACAGTGGCACGTTATGACTTTAGTGAATCCCAAGCTGGAAAAAGTATTTGTAATGCTAGGATATGCGCTCTAAAATGCGAATGTATTTCTCATCCGGGAAAAATATCACTACTCCATTTGATATGCAGGATGCTATTATCAGAGGAACTGGAGTGGCAGGATGTCAGTGTGCTGTTGTAGAAGTAGACACAACAAAACAAACCGTGATTGGTCACCGCATTAAAAGAATTTCTAACATCAGCAATATATCTTTTGATGGAGATGAGATCGTTGCATGGCAAGCATACAATATTGGTATAGGCAACAAAATTAAGAGAGGTTCCGTTCTGAAATCTGAACAGAATGAAACAGAATTGAAATTTGTTTCCAATTTCCAGGAACCACATCAAATGACTGAAAATATTACAAGGAAGGAAAGGAGAATGTCAACTACAATACAGTTATCCCCTAATTTCAATTTTACCATGATGATTCAGAAATGTTAACAATTTGAAAAAAATCTAATTTTTAAGACCCATAATAATTTTGGTAAATTCTACATATAATTAACAAATTCTAAAATATATCATATTAGGATCTATTAGGCACCACCCTAATTTAAGAAATTTTCGCAGTATGTAGAAATTATGTATTTCTATTTCTGTTCATTGAAGCATTCTGTTAAAGTAAATGAAGTTATTGTTATTCTAGAAATATGATTTGACTGTTCATATATATTATTTTAAAGCAATATTTAATAAAGTTATATCTTTTCAAATGACATATATTTTAGGAAAATTAAACAACATTTATGTTACTCTGAAAAGAAATATTTTTGTGTCTTTAAACATTTGGTGAAAAAATCAGTGCATGCTAAATGTGATTTGCAGAAAAGGATGCAACCCTCTGCCGCACCATGAAAAGTCGTAAGGTTGTAAGTCGCTGGCGTAGATGGAACAAGCTCGTAAACTTGACCCTATGCAAATCAGTCCTTGCTTTTGGTAAATATATTGTTATAAATTCATATGTCATTTGATAAGGTACATCCTGAATATTCTATGTTAAATTTTATGTTAAAACTAATATATGCCTACACCTCAGTCATGGTTTATTGACTTTGAAATTTTCAATGGTTAAAGTTTATGATTAGGTAAGTGAAACGGAAACCAATTATGTCAAGTCAATGATATATGGTGTGTTTTATTACCTTTGACATATGTAGTTCATATATATTATTTCAAAGCAATATTTAATAAAATTATATCTTTTCCAATGACATATATTTTAGGAAAGTTAAGCAACATTTATGTTACTCTGAAAAAAAATATTTTCGTGTCTTTTAAACATTTGGTGAAAAAATTCACTGTGCATGCGAAATGTGATTTGCAGAAGAGGAGGCAACCGTCTGCCGCACCGTGAAAAGTCGTTAGGTTGTAAGTCACTGGGGTAGATGGAATAAGCTCGTAAACTTGACCTGCTGCAAATCAATTCTTGCTTTTGGTAAATATATTGTTATAAATTCATATGTCATTTGATAACGTACATCATGAATATTCTATGTTAATTATATGTTAAAACCAATATCTGCCTACACCTCAGTCATGGTTTATTGACTTTGAAATTTTTCAATGGTTAAAGCTTATGATTAGGTAAGTGAAACGGAAACCAATTATGTCAAGTCAATGATATATGGTGTGTTTTATTACCTTTGACATTTGTAGTTCATATATATTATTTTAAAGCAATATTTAATAAAATATATCTTTCCAATGACATATATTTTAGGAAAGTTAAGCAACATTTATGTTACTCTGAAAAAAAAAAAAAAAAAATTTTCGTGTCTTTTAAACATTTGGTAAAAAATCATTGTGCATGCGAAATGTGATTTGCAGAACAGGAGCAACCCTCTGCCGCACCGTTAAAAATCGTAAGGTTGTAAGTCACTGGCGTAGATGGAATAAGCTCGTAAACTTGACCTGCTGCAAATCAATTCTTGCTTTTGGTATATATATTATTATAAATTCATATGTCATTTTATAAGGTACATCCTGAATATTCTATGTTAATTTTATGTTAAAAATAATATTTGCCTACACCTGTCGTGGTTTATTGACTTTGAAATTTTTCTTAGGTGAAAGGGAAACCAATTATGTCAAGTCAATGATAATTGGTGTGTAGTTTTAATACCGATGATATATGTAAGTATCTATTTGATTATAAGGCCTTACATCTTCAGTCATGGTTCATTGATTTAAAAGTTTTCATAGTTTAAATTTGGCAATCTCAGGTGATTCTCAAAATGGTCATGTTCTGAAATGGAGGAAAAGGATATATCACAATGAGTGTGCTGTTGTCATTCGGTACATTATGTGTCCCCTACCGGCAAAACCGAAGGGACTTAAGGTTTGCTCTCTGTCCGTCAGTCTACGTCCATCCATCAGTTTGGCAAATCAGTTTTCTGTACTTTTTTCGTCATGCTTAAAGATATTGATTTGATAATTAGTATATAGTTTTACCATGACAAGTTACAGATCAAGTTTAAATTTTGTTCCAGTCTGGTGATTTTTGCAGAGTTATTGTCCATGGACTTAGAAAATTAACGCAAGTAATACGTTTTCCGCGCTTTTATTCGTCATGCTTGAAGACATTGATTTGATATTTGGTATATAGTTTTAACATGACAAGTAACAAATCAATAGAAATAAGAAGATGTGGTATGGGTGCAAATGAGACATCTCTCCATCCAAAACACAATGTAGTTAAAGTAAGCAATTATAGGTTACAGAACAGCCTTCAACACAGAGCCTTGACTCACACCGAACAGCAAGCTATAACGGGCCCTCAGTGTAAAACAGTTTGAATTTTGTTCTGGAACAATGAATTTTCAATTGGTTGGTAACTATGTATTGCCATACAATACTCTCAGAATGCTGGATACTACCCACGCTAGTCTTTGTCCACACTTGTTACAACTATTGTTAGCTGAAAGAAACCTTATATTTCTTATCGGTCATCAGGTTGCCTTGAAATGAAACTTTTTCAAGGACTGCCTGTAATTATTTCAGTTCAATAGTAACAAATATACAACGATTTTGGTTTCAGGATGATCAAGTTTCCATTTAGTGATTGAAATAAACATATATGCATACGGCAGTTATAATCATGGACTAAAATAATCAGCCTTCTGTCCGTAACTATCCATCAATTATTTTTTGTTTCTAGACAATAAGTTATAGTACAAGGAAATGCAGATTGATTTTGAGTTCCTCATGTCAATGGTGAAATCACAATGTCTAAAAATAGATCTTTCACTGGATGATAACTTACTTTGTCTTGGTATAATTTGATGATGTTTACATGGTTACAAGGATAAACTAGATTGGTTTTGAGTTCAAAATGTCAAAGGTCAAGGTTATGATTTATAAAATAATATGTTTACTATGAAAATTGCTTCCTGGCAATAATTTACATGCCTTAGGTTTATAAAAGGAGTAGGCCCGGTTAGACCCCCTTTTGGCCCCAAAATATAGCATTTTACAAATTTGTTAATATGTAAAATTTTAGGTATTTTCGGAAAGTAGAATACTTTTGTTACATAAATATGGGCTGTTTTGACAATACAATGCACATGCATCAAGTACTAGCGTCATTCATTTATGCAAAATAACTGAAATCTTCACAATTTTAGCATCTATGCTTATTTTAAGAGGGTTTTCGTCTAAAATGGAAGTGGCCGCACTTGTGTTAATATTTAAATATTTGTTGTATTTGTTCTTGTTTAAATTTGAGTTAGTCAGATTTATAGTGTAGGTCACTGTTACTAAGAATAAAGATTATTAGACACCACCAATTTCAGCAGTCCTACATTATAAACTCTGTCCCTCCATCTAGAATTTCTATGCCATACAAGATGTACAATAACCAAAGAATACCTTCATGGAATCAAAAGTTTTGAGTTGTAAACATAAAGAAATATCATAAAAGTTTGTGTTGGTTGAATAAAGTACATTTACAGTGCTACAAAACAGATATAAAGTAACAATAAGTATCAAATCTGACATTTTTGTTTCCATGGTAACCAAAGCAGAGTGAAATACTTAATTATTGAGTATAGACTTCAAACTCTATTTAATATACGTATTCAATACATTTATTTGCATGTGTTTATTGCTGACTGAATTATTTTGAGCAATTTTAGGTTGGTTGCTAATGCTTTATTTTGTTGCTATAGTCTTTTAACCATTTTTGTAAAACAAGTATAGTTTTTTTTTGTTTTCAAACAAATAATAGTTTTTATTGTCTGTTAAATTGAATTGATATAACTAATAGGCAAAATCTTGATCATGAACAAGTTTTCTGTTTTTGTCATTTTGTATGAAATCTATGAATATGATGAATTTTGGTTCCCATGGCAACAAAACAATACAAAAAAACTCAGAATATGGTCTTTTATCAACATTTGTAAAACAAATAAAAGTTTTTTTCTGTTTTCAAACAAATAATAGTTTTTATTGTCTGTTAAATTGCATTGATATAACAAATAGGCAAAATCTTGATCATGAACAAGTTTTCTGTTTTGTCATTTTGTATGAAATCGATGAATATGATGAATTTTTGTTCCCATGGCATCAAAACAATACAAAAAACTCAGATTTTTTACCCTGTTTTCCATGATTCAACATGTTCAAAATATGGACCTTAAGGTGCAATTATATTTTTAAGGAAATCATTTGTCCAATGTCAATTTTACTCGATTGAAAATGTAATTTTTAGCCATTTTCAAAAATGTGAAAATACAGATTTTGCAACTTTTAAAATACCATTTTAGCCTTATAGAAAAAAAAAAAAAAAAAAAAGTCAAAACTAAGACGTAAAATGTAAAATTAAAATAATGTTAAATGATGTGTTGCAAAAGACTTTTATGCAATTCTTATTATCAGAAAATTGCTGCAACCGAAAAATCATGCATTTTCCTTATTTCATAATAAATTCCTGAAAATATGGCCGCTTGTTTTCATGACAACCTTTCAACAAAAATAAGAAAATAAGCTTGGAACCTTTATTTGAATATTAGCTTACCAAAAATAAAAGAATAAAGAAACATACATGAATCACCCCTGTCTGGATCTTACAAATAGCTATACTTAAATGTAAGTAATTTCTACAAAAGACAAAACAGTGACGCACCAATGAACATATTGTTCAAAACTGACTCTGTGTCATCTGCTTAAAATATTATTAAAATTTCCACATAACATATTAACATTTCTTAGCATTTTATAGCAACATTTCCAAGATCTCTAACATTTTTAGTTCTATATGTCTTTCAAAGAGAAAGAGAATAGAAAGTGAAATTAATATCCCTGTGTTAACCAAAATATTACAGAAAAAAAAAAAAAAAAAAAAAAAACCCCAAAACACATGTATCCTTTCTCATTCTATACAGGTTTGGATATTCTGGTACATGTAGTGTTTAAATGTAAGTATTTTGCCTTGAATGGTAAACGTCATCAAAGAATAATGGTTTATGACATGTGTACGCTGTCCACTTCAAATCAAAATTTTGAATTTTACCCAAAATATTTCATTTGCAAGGGTTAAGTGTTGCACTATAAACAAGATTTCGAAACAAGCATACATATTCTCGACACATGCAATTCTTTTCTACTCAGATTTATTTATTTACCAACCACTTTTAAAAGTCATACTAATTTAAATTTCTACCTAGAGACCCTTATTTCTTCAAGCATGTTAGCAGAAACACAGGTTTTCATTAATCATTTATTTATAGCTGAATACAAAATAATATGATTAAAACATGTAGTACTTTGATTTGACATAGTAATATTGTGCCTATTAACTGCAATCATCAGTTCCATAAAAAATAATCAAGACTTAAACCTGAAACATTAATTAATTACTTTGAAATCTTTGGTGTAAATTTCTGGAGCACCTCGTCATTGATGTTTCGCACCTTCTTTCTTCCTTGCTTCCCTCTGCAAGTCGAGCCATTTTTTCACCTGCTTTGTACTCCTGCCTTCTTTATTGCAGGCATTCACACTAGAAAAGTAAGTGACCTGTACAACTATATACATGTACTATGATAATAGTGTGTACTTCTTTTAAATTTGTCTTGTACAAATAATAAAACCTGCACAGGGAGCACATGATACACCTTTTTTTCATATAGAAAGAGTTGCAAGAATAAAAGGTAATACTAGTATTTAGAAGATTTTTATCGGTTAAATGGTCAGTTAGAAAATGAATCTATAATAAATAATAAAGTATACATGTATATAGAAAAAATTGTGATCAAAAATTTCAAATGAAATTCAACCTGTCAACATTTTTAATCAAAGCCTGCCACAAAATTACACAAACTTCCCTTTTTCTAATTTTGACTCCTAAATCATTCTAACGTTTTCCTCCCAGATTTTAACTTAGTTTTATAAAAGTTTATATTATGTGTTAAAAATTGTTATCTTCGTAATACTTGTTCTGTATGTTTTTATGTGAGGGCCTCAACTTGTCCTCAAGGTAGATTAGTGAATGCAAATTGAGCTCGCATTGAATCCATTTGCCAACCTTTCCATAAAAGAGGTATTAAAACCGAAGTTGGTTATCGGTAATCTCATGATAAATATTCCGACACGTTTGTGAAACACTCGTAAACTTGGTTGGTAACATATTCTACGACCAGTCGTCATTCTTACTTTAATCTGAAGTTTCTTTTACCGAAAGCTTTGGTTCTACTGTTTCGAATATTGTTTTAGTAAACTGCCATGTCCAAATAGCCATTCACAAATCCCTGGTATTCAAGATGTTATGAGTTAAAAACTTAGCAATAATATAATTTTAAAATCTTAGGTTAGATATTTAGTCAAACGAAAAATTCACTAGAAATATATATATCTATATATATAGAAACTCAAATGTCGGTCTTAAGATTTTGGGGATGATCGAAAGACCTATGAACTTTGATAAAGTTTAAAGAGGAATACGAGTCTGAACTAGATTGGTTCCTCCATTTTCCTGGTGACTGGCATATACTTTGTGAACTTAGTAAAGGACCTAAATATCGTCCCCGTCAATTATAAATTGGAAGGAGTGTCGTAACATCATCCACGACTCACTCCGTACTTACTGCTCTAAATGGATAAAACGAGAAAAGCTGACAAGAAATCATTAGATTCTTTTTAATTCGGTAATGAACATAGTTGATATACGTATTCAACATTTTAAAGATCATTTTACTCCTAACAACGACCATAATAGCCCAGTTTCTCGTATCAAACAAAAGCCAAAAGAACTCGCCATGGAATTTGTTTTTGTCCCGGCTGATAAAGCTGCTAACAATATCATTATTGTTTGACGTAAACTTTACATTGAGGTTCTACAAAAGGAAATCATAATTTCACCAACATTCCAACTGACTCTATTTTCGGAAAATGAAATCTGTAACAAACATAAACTTTTAGCTACCTCTTTACAAGCAGAACCAAATACAATGAAAGTTCCAACTATGTACTGGCTTCCGAAGCTGCACAAAACTCCTTACAAATATAGATTTATTTCGGCTTCAAGCAATTGTTCCATTACTAAACTATCTATTCTACTTACTAGTACACTTGGTACAATCAAAAACCTGGTAATAAATTGTTCAAATAAGGCTTTTGAAAATAGTGGAATTAATTACTATTGGAGTGTCAAAAATTCGTTGGATAAATGCATGCTTATATTGGTGATTTCGAATCTGTTCATAGTTTTGATTTTCTACCCTATATACCACTTTGCCTCATAATCTTATTAAGAAAAATTCACACACCTGATTAAATGGGCATTTAAAAGTCGGAATGCGAATATATATGTTCAAACTCTTTAGATCATTTTTAGTAACAACAAACAAAACAACTATGTCAATTGGAACTGCTTTGATACTATAACTGCCCATGAATTTTTAGTAGATAACATTTTTGTTCGCTATGGAGATTCCGTATATCGTCAGGTTATCGGAATTCCATGGGACTAACTGTGCACCACTTATTGCGGACCTGTTTCTGTAGTTATGAGTTACAGTTTATGACTAAAATCAGCAAAGACCTATCGAAACAACATCTGATTCAAAATTTAATAACACGTTTAGATATTTAGATGATATATTGGCTCTCAATAATGACGACTTCAGTATCTACACTAAAGAGATTTATCCTGTCGAACTGACTTTAAATAAAGCTAATACTAACAATGAACACTGCCCTTTCCTGGATCTTGATATCTATATCTTTAACGGGAAGCTTTATACTAAAATTTATGATAAAAGAGATGATTTTCATTCCCTATTGTTAATTATCCATTTTAGATGGTGACGTTCCTTGTCACCATCTTATGGTGTTTATATATCTCAACTTGTTCGATTCGCTCGTGTTTGTAACAACGTATTTGATTTCAACGAAATAAATCTCTGTATTACTGAAAAATTTTTACACCAGGGTTTTCGATATCACAAACTAGTCAAAACATTTACTAAATTTTATCATCGGTACAAGGACATCATTCGTAAATATAAATCAACATGTAGACATCTTATACGTTCAGGTATTTCACATCCAGTATTTTATGGTAATATTCTTTACAAAGCACAAAATGTCGGCATTCACCCCAAAAGCTAACCAAACCTTTAAACAGACTTATTCGGAAAGGATATTGTTACGATGCTGTTGTCAGGTCATTAAGGATTTCATATTTTGGTATTAATATTGATTCACTCATAGAGTCTTTGCATCGGAAATAAACACTATTATTGTAAAACCAGTTGTTGGCATGATACGGGTTATGTTCTTTTCATATATTTTATGATTGTATGATACTAAACCCCAACGGGAGGGATTGTACTTGATTTTCATATGATGAAGACATAATCTTTCAATCAGTTTAATTGAGGCCTGGAATTTTTAAAATTTTTTAAAAATTTTCAAATTTTTTTTAAAAGGAATTTCCCCAAGGAAATGTTTTTAAAATTTAATTTTTATTCATTTAAAGGGGAAAACATTTGAAAAAAAAATTTTTAAAAATTTTTTGGGTTTAAATTTTTAAACCTTTAAAATTTGTTTTCCTCGGCCCCTTCTTTTTTTTGTTTAAAATTTTTAATTTAAATTTGTTAAAGTTTTGGTAAAGGTTTATTTTTCAAAAATTTTTCAAAAATTTCCCGACCTTAAACTTTTTTAAATGGGCCAAAATTTCTATTTTTTTCCGTCTCGGGTTTAAGCCCTTTTTTTTAAAAGGTTTTTTTTCTTTTCCCGGGAAAGGGGGTTTCAAAAAAAATTTTGATAAAATTTTTAAAAAAAATTGGAAAAATTTTTCTTTATTTTTTTTCCCGGAAAACTTAAAAATATGTGTTTTTTCGGTTTTTTTTGCCTTTTAATTTTGCAAGGGTTAATTTTAATTTTACCTCGGGTTTTTTATTGAAAAGTTTAAAAATTTGTAAAGGTTTGGGTTTCTTGGGTTTTCAAAATTGTAAGAGAAAATTTTCCCAAAATTTCCAAATTTCTTGGGCTTTTGGATTTCCTTATTTTTTTTAAAAATTTAAAAAATTCGGAAAATTTTTTTTTAAAAATTTAAAAATTTTTTATTTTAATTTTTTTCCCTTTATGAAAATTAAAAGTTTTAAAAAAATAAAATTTGCCCTTTTTTTGAAAATTTTAAAATTTTGGGAAATTCCAAATTTTTTCCCAAAAATTTAAAATAAAGAAAAAATTTTGGTACCCTTTTTTTTTGAAAAAATTGTTAAATTTTTAAATTTTTTAAAAAAAGGGAAAAAAAATTTTGGCCATTTGGTTTCCTTTTTTAACGCCCAAATTAAAAAAAGCGGAGTTTTTCCAATGGTTTTTTATTTTTTTTTTTTAAATTTAAAACTTTCCTATTTTCCATTTAAATAAAAAAAAAATTTTGTATGGTTTTCCATGAAACAAAAGAAAAACCCATTTTTAAAAATTATAAAAGGAAACCCCCTTAACGAGTCGTTTGATTTTAAACCTTTTATAAATTATTAAATTTTCCCTTAGAAAACGGTAAAATTTGGGAATTTTAAATAATTTAAATTTTGGCTAAATTTTACCACCCTTTTTTTGTAAACTTTTGGGGATTTTACCCCTGGTTTTGGGTTTCATTAAACTTTTTTTTTTACATTTTTATTGGAGTTTTCTTGTAAATTTTGTTTTTTTGGTTTTTAAATTTTTCCAATTTTTTTTAAAATTTTTAATTTTTTTTTTTGGTTTTGAAAATTTTCTTAAAATTTTTTTCCCTGAATTTTTTGGGGATGGGGAAAAATCCCCTTTTTTGGATTTTTGGGCAGAAATTTTTTCAAAATTGGTTTAAAATTTGATTTGAGAAAAATTTGCTTTAATTTTCTTTTCCCTTTTGAATTTTAATTTTTAAAATTTTTCTATTTAAAATTAAAATTTGTAAATTAAAATTTCTTTCAATTTTTTTTTATTTTTGGGGGTTTTTCTTTTAAATTTATTTGGAATTTTTAAAATTTTTATCCTTTTTTTGGGTTTCTTTTCTTTTTTAATTTTTAAATTGTTTTTTTAAAGTTAATTTTGGGAACCCTTTCCAAGGGAATGGGAAACATTTTTCTTTCTTGGTTTTCCCCTTTTTTTTTTCTTTTAATTTTACAAAACCCGGGAAATTTCCCCTTTTTCCACTTTGGAAAATCCCCATCTGTTTATTTAAAATTGGTTTGGTGATCCCCCCCAAAAAATTGCCCCTTTTCTTAAATTTTCTTTTTGTTTTTCCTTGAATCAAAAAGTTTTAAACTTGGGGTTTTTGGTTTTTTAAATTTTTCCCAAAATTTTTTTCACTTTGGGTTTATTTTTTGCTTTTTTTTTATTTTCCCTTTTTTTAATTGGGTTTTTGAGGTTTTTTAAACCTTTTTTTAAAGTTGGTTCATATTGTTTTGCTTTTACCCTTGGGATTCCCAAATAAATTTTTAAAATTGATTTTTTTAAAAATTTCGAAAAATTTGGAAAAATTAACCAAACTTGAAATTTTTAAATTTAAATCATTTTTAAAATTTTTTTACCCAAACCCCCGGCTTTCCCCTTTTTAAAATTTGAAAAAGGGTTAATTGTTGATTTTGGTTTAAAAATTGGGAAAAAAGTTTCAAATCAAATTTTTTTATTTTTTATTTTTCCCTGAAAATTTTTTGGGAAAATTTGGGGTTTGGGGAATGTTTTTGGTTTCCTTTTTTTTTTTTTCTTGATTTTAAGGAAAATTTAAATTTAAAAATTGAAAGTTTTTTTTAAATTTTTAATTAAAAAAATTTGGGTTTTTTAAAGTTTTTCTTTTAGAATTTTTAAATTTTTTTTTTTTGGAAATTTCAAATTTTTTTGGGAAACCTTGGCCAAATTTACAGGGTTTTCAAAAAAACAAAATTATTTATTTTTTTAAAAGAAAAGGGTTTTTTTTGGAAACAACCCCAAGATTTTTGCCTCCTTTTAAACTTAAAATTTTTGGGTTTTCTTGTAATTTGAAAAGTTAAAGAAATTTCTTAAATTAATTTTTTTTTTAAAATTTATTGCTTTTTTTTTAAGTTTTTTTTGGGGGTTTGTTTTTTCCCCCTTTTAAAATTTAAAAATTTAAGAAATTTTTTTTGTTAAAAAGAAAATTTTAATTTAAAAATTAAAATTTTAATTTTAAATTTAATTTTTAAAATTTTAAAATTCATTAAAGAAAAATTTAAATTTTACCCAAAAAAATTTTTAAAAATTTAGTTTTTTTAAATTAAAATTGGTAAATTTTGGGTAGGTTTAAAAAGGGGGTTTTTTTTTTATTTTTCTTTTTCCAACTCGGAAAAACTTTTTGGGGCCCCCTTTAAAATTTAAAAACTTTCAAATTAAAATTTAAATTTTTCCATAAAAAAAATTTTTTAAAAACCAAATTTTCCCCTTTTAATTTGGTTTAAACTTTTTTTCCCGAACCCAAAAATTTGAATTGTTTAAATTTTTCAACTTTCCATTTTCCCCAAATTTAGTTTTAAATTTATTTTTTCTCCAATTTAAATTTTAAGTTTTTCCCTTTTTGGAATTTTTAAAATAAATAAAAAACTTAAAAAATTTTAGGGTTTTTAAAAATTTAAAGAAAAGGTTTCTTATTAAAAAATTTTAAAAATTTTAAAATTTTAATTTTTAAAAAATTCTCCCTTAAAATAAATGGGAAAAAAATTCAAAAAATTTAATATTTTCCAAAAAAATTTTTTAAAAATTTTAAAAATTAAAGGGTTTTAAAATTTTAAAAAATTGTTTATCATTTTTCCGGGCCCTTTGGTAAGGCCCTTGTTTTGGGTTTGGAAATTGGTTTTTAAATTTCCTTTTTTTCAAAACCCCAAAGGGTTTTTCCGTTTGGTTCCTTCTTTTAATCAAAAATTTTGAAAATTAAAAATTTTAAAAGGCCAAAATTTCCTTGGGAAAAATTTTTTGGGGCCCCCAAAACCTATCAAATAATTATTTTTTTTATTTAAAAAATTTGGTTAAAGAAAAAAAAATTATGCTTTTCAGGAAAAAAATTTTCCCTGAAAGAATTTTGGAAATTTTTCCTTTGGTTTTTTTTTTTTTTAAATTTTTCCAAAATTTTTTTGCTAAATGGTTTTTGGTTTTTTGGTTTTAAAAAAACAATTTTTTTTTTTACTTCTTTAAATAAAAACCCCTTGCCCCAAAATTTTTTGAAATTTAAAATTTTAAAAAGGTTTAAATTTAAAATGTTTTTTTAATTTTTTTAACTGCCAAAAAAATTTGGGCAAAATTTAAAAAAAAACAAAAATTTTTTCAAAAATTTTGAAATAAAAGGCAATGGGTTTTTTGGTTTTGTATTTTAAATTTTTTTTGTTTTTTGTTTTTTCCTAAATTTTTAAAGTTTTTCAGGGTTTTAAATTTTTAAAAAATTTGTTTTAGATTTTAGAGTTTCAAAGAATTAAATTTTTTAAATTTTTAAAACTTTACAAAAAAAATTTTAAAAATGAAAAAACAAAACCAAAAATTTTCCCAAAATTTAATTTTGGGTTTTTTTAAAAATTTTGGGAAACCCGCAAAAAACCCTTGGTAAAAACAAAAAGAATTGGGGTTTAAAATTTTGGCCCAAATTTAAAAACTTTTTCAAAGTTTTTTAAAACCCAAAAAACAAATTAAATTTGGAAATGGTTTTGGGTGGCAAAAGGTTTTTTAGGGGTTTTTTTTTTTTTTAAAATTATTTTAATATTTTTAAAAATTTGTTTAAAAAAATTAAAAAAATTTTTTAAAAAACCCCGGTTACCCTTTTGGTTTTTCTTCTTTTTTTTTAATTTTTAAAAATTTTTTTTAACCTGTTTTAAGGAATTATTTAAAAACTTTCCTTTTATAATTGGGTTTTTTCTAATTTTAAATTAAAAAATTTTTTTTTGTTTTTTTTTTTTTCAAAAATTACCCAAAAAATTTTAAACAATTTTCAAATTTTTAAAAGGGAAAGGCAATGATTTAATTCCTTTTTTAAAATTTTTTTTGGTTCGGCTCTTTTTTTAAATTTTTTGTTTTAGGAAAAACCTTTTTTAAAATTTTAAATTTTTTTTTTTTTTAAAAAAATTTTTTTTTTAAAAAAATTCCTTTTATTTTTTTAAAAATAAAACCAAAAAGAAAAGAAATAAAAACGTTCCCAAAAAAATTTTAAAATGGGAAATTTTAAAACAAGGGTTTTAAACCAAATCCCAAATTTTAAAAAAAAGTAAAATTTTTTGCATTAAATGAAAAATTTTTAAAAAACTTTTGATTTTTTGCCCAAATTTTTGGGGAATTTTAAATTTTTGTAAATTTTTAAATTTAAAGGAAAATAAAAAATTTTTAAATTAAAATTTTTTTGGAAAAAATTTTTGTTAAAGGGCCTTTTAAAACCCTTCTGGTCTTTTTTTAAATTATTTAAAATTTAAAGTTTGGTTTGTTCAACAACTTGGGAAAATTACCCTTTTTTTTTTTTCCTTTGTTTATTTTTTTTTAATTTCAGGGCTTTTTTTTAACAAAAGAAGGGATCCAAAAACGGTTTAAAATTTTTTTAAACCAAAAAAAAAACAAAATTTAAAAGTTTTTCTGAAATTTTAAAATGGTTTTTTTGGTTTTCCCTTTTTTTAAAGGTTCCTCATTTGGGTTTTTATTAGAAAATTTAAAACCTTAACTTTGTTTTAAAAAGGGGAAAAATTAAAAAAAGGGAAAAGGAAATTTTAAAAAAGAAAATTAGGAAAATATTTAAAAAACCCCAAAATTGAAAGCCTTTAAAAACCACAAAATACCCATTTTTTAGGTTTCCCTTGCAAAATTTAAAAATAAATGAAAAAAAATTTTTTGGGAGAAATAAACTTTTTAAGGGGAAAGGGAAAATTTTTAGAAATTTTAAAAGTATTTTTTTTAATGGCAAAAAACAGGGAAAAAAAGTTTAAAAAGTAAAAAGGTTTAAAAAATAAAAAGTTTAATAATTTTCCTTTTTAAAGCAATTTGAACTTTTTTTTATCTTTTTTTATTAAATTTTTATAGGTTTTGGTTTTTTTTTGGAAATTCAAGGAGTTCCCTTTTTAATTTTTAAAAATTAAAAAAATCAAAATCTTTTAAAAAAAAAAGTAGTTTTAAAAGTCCTAATTTTGGGTCATGGGTTTTTTTTTTAAAGAAAATTTTTTTTATTTTTTAAATTTCAAATTTGTTTTTAAACGGTTTAAATTTTTAAATATTTCCTTTAAATTTTTAAAAAAACTTTTTTTTTAAAAAATTTTAATTAGGAAGTAAAATTTTAATTTGGGTTTCCCCAAATATTAAATTTTTTTTTTGTTGGGAAATTTTTCTCCAGGGAAAAATTTAAAAAATTTTTTTCTTTCCTTTTAAATTTAAATTTCCCTTTAAAAAATTTGGGAAAAAATTTTAGTGTTTTTAAAGGGAAAATTTGAAAATTTACAAAAATCTTAAAAATTTCTTTTAAAATTTTAAAAACCCCTAAAGTTTTTTTTCCTTTTAAAATTTCTTATTTTAAAAAAGGGTTTTTTTATTTGGGTTTTTTTAAAAATCCCTTTCCCAAAATTTTTTAAATGTTTTAAATTAATTAATTTAAATTTTTTTTTTTTTAAAAAGAAAAGACTTTTTATTATAAAAAAAAAAAATAATTTCCAATAAATTAAAACCAAAAAATTTTGGTATTTTTTTGAAAAAAGAACTTTGGATCCTAAAAAGTTTTTATTAGTTTTGGGAATAAGGTTTTTTTACTTTTAACTTTTATTTAGATTTAGGGGTTTTAATTTAAAAGTAAAAAAACTTTTAAAAAAAACAAAAATTGGGTAAAAAACCAGTCAACATTTTTTATAATTTTCACTTTAAAAAAAAAAAAAACAAATTTTAAAAAGCAAAGGTTTTTCCCAATTTTTAAAAATTCAATGGGTTTAAAATTTTTAATACTTCCGTAGAACGTTTTAATCTCCCCTTGTCTTTCCGTGTCTTTCTTTTGCCTTATTTGTTTTGAAATACGCCCTTTTCTTAACTTGACCAATTTGTTTAGACCGCTCAAGTTTGTTGTGGTCAACAATGGCGCCAGAAATAGGGTTGACTACGTCGTAAAACACTTCAACTTATTTGATCTTTTCGTAGTTATTTAAACATGTTTACTTATTAATTCTATTTTATTGGGACTTATTGATAACAGCTGAGGAATAAAATGTTAACATTATCTTCATATGTCTCAGGCCGATATTGGGGTCTCAGGATGATATCCGGGTCGATAAGGAAAATCCATGTAATAATCTGTATTTATTGACAAATATAAGGTGCTAAATTCTGTTATTTTATAAAGACTAGTGGGATGGTAATTATAATTCCTTTGGAAAATCGAACCCTACACTCATGTTTCTTTAATTACTTATTTACATTGTACGTGTATTTTTAAACATATATCTACGGTTCGGTCTTTATAAACAAAAATACTGAAGGAAGGGATATGAAGACTCAAAAAAAAAAAAAAAATGGAAGATAGAATAAATACTTAGGTATACGGCGAGCATTACATTAACATAGACGGTAACATTCCTTGTTTCCTAATATATTCAGGAAATAGTGAAAAAACTGGTTGATTTACATTAACCTTCAGTACAATTATCTCCCCTTGATATGAAACATGTAGACATTACCTATCTCCCCTTGTGAAATGCCAGATTCCTAAATTTATAAGTAGAAACTTAATGCTGACGCTTTTCCAAAATATAGACATCAGATCTAACTAAAGTCTTTAACACAGAAGCAATCAAGCATATAAAGTAAATTTACCTATTAATCTAAACAAATTTATTATAAATCAATCGCACCTTTTCAAGCACGAACTGCTGTACATATCTACGCACACAAAAATCTACTGTCGTAAACATTTACGAAAAAAATATAGCACAGGAATATCTTATTGACAGCCAGTAAGTTATTATCCTTTAGGTTATAATAGTGATACAAAGCACAATAAATGTATGCAGTAAATATTCAAGTAAAACAAATAATTCCAGATATATAAATACATCAACATAAGATATGCAAATTTACAAAAACACTTTTGAAACAAACTTTGAATTCTTTTTACGGATAGCATGCACAAGATCTTTCCTCTTAACAGTTTGTGGATTCTTTGGTATTTTTATCATTGTTTATAAAACTATCAAATTTCCTTCCCATAACATAACTAAATGGTTTAACTTTTCTTAAAATGTTTATGTCAATTTCTAGATCTTTAGATGTTGTCTTCGTTGTGTGGCTGCTTGTTTATCAATGTTCAGAAAATGATCAATGTTTTCTCATGTGTCTACTGAGCTAATTGCCCTCCCTCTAGCGTTCTCAGTTTTATTTTCACCTATATATCTATATATATAATGGACTCAACTATACAATCAACAAGCAAGACAGACATGACTGAGGGCAATCTATATCTGTATACAATGAAAATGTCCAAGTTTTGTCTGCATGTAATTGCTTCCCAAATCTTACTGGTTTGTAATCAATTTCTTCATGACTATTGTTTTGCCTTACTTTTAAACAAATTTGGGATTATTTTTAATAGATTTCAATTTATCAAGAGCAACATGAAATATGCACTCAGTAAGATTAGCCTTCCTGACCACCTGAATTCATTCATTATTTCGTAAATGAATTTGGGATGCTTTTGCCTTTTTTGTGTTGTTATTAATTGAAATGATGTTAACTTCTTTGATTTTAATCACAGATGATAGATTTGCTGTTCTTACCTAGATGTCTTATTAAGTCTTTTCGATTTCTGATTGCATGTTTCTGCAAAAGATCAGCTTCCTTGTTGTTCCCATCCCCACCTTTGGTATTTATAAATGCTCTTCTTGCGATCTCATTTTCATGTGAGGGGATGAAAGATGATCAACTTAAAGAATAGTTTTTATACATTCGGAAACATATTTGCTCATTGCAGAATGGTTGTAAACAAATAATGCATTGTCTTTCATATTCATGATGAGTCTCTCCATGTCCCACTCCTGTGCTGTGTCATTCATGTTTATTATCTAAATCCCTCATGTAATTAAATTGTAAAGTAGTTTCACACATTCCTGTATGAATGAAGAAGCGTAATCCGGCTGGTTGTGACACGTAAACCGGGTGGAAACCAGGCGGAATTGAAGATTACGTTTAACTGAACAGCCGTAAATGAGCAGGACACGTACAATTTTTTTTTTTCCATAAAGTTTACGTGCAATTAAAGACACGTAGGCCAGGCGTATGTTGAACAGATCAGGCGTAAAATCCAACTTTTACAGGAAAAAAAGGACTTTTCAGAAGAAACTGTTTATATGTAAATTTGAACTAGAACATGTAAAACTTTTCTTAGGAAAATAAGACATTTTATACCTAATGAAGTGGTGAAAAAACACAATTTACTTAAACAAATAATGCACATCATTCACGTGGGCTTGAATATTCTTTCTGATTGGATAGAAAATATTATGCATACTGTACATAAGTATTTTGCAGAATATTTTTTCGTTTCATTTAAATCATGTACATAACTTGTTCATCTCATCGTGGTCATGTCCTCACATTTGATTTTTTCTTCTTCAAATCATGTTTATTCTCTTGAAACTGACCCATACAAAAACAACATAAATGTAAAATATAATTTTTGCTAAAATGAAAACAAGGTGTTGAATGATTGCCAATAAGACAACTCTCCACCAGAGACCAAATGACGTAGAAGTTTAAAACACAATTACTGCCTTCATCAATGAGCAAAACCCATATCGCATAGTATGCTATAAAAGGCCCCGAAATGACAAATCAATGTAAAACAATTTAAACGAGAAAACCAACGGCCTGATTTTTTATACAAAACAATAACTGAAAACAAAAACGATATACAGCAACAAACGACAACTACCGAATTACAGGCTTCTGACTTGGGACAGGCACATACAGAATGTGGCGGGGATAAACCTGTGTGCTGGCGCAAAACCCGCCGCCTAAGCTGAAATAGTGGTGTAACAGTACAACACGAGGACAAACTATAAAAATCAGTTGAAAAGGGCTTAAATCATCAGATCGATAAAAAGCAGAGAAAATGACTAACAAAAAACAGATTGGACGTGGTCAAGAATGTATACATTCCCACACCAAAAAAAGACACAAAGTACAGATGTGAGAGTACTCGCAGTTTCTGACAGCTTGTTCAAAGCCAATAACAAATAATAAACAACAATCGTGCATATAGGACTAAATTATTAATCAGTACCTATCCAATGGATTTAGTGTAAAGACGCTATTAGAGAAAAACATGACCTTGTGCAATACCAAAATATTGGCATCGACAGAATGTAGAACCGTGAATGTGCATATAAGTAAAACAATAATATTTAGTATGGTTTTAATTTACTGATTACAAAATCCATTTTTCTACCAATAAAAACAATATTCAAAGATGAAATTACAGTGGTAAATTGATAACCTTTAGCTTGTAGAATAAGTTTATCTAAAAGATTTATAGGAAATACGAACACCGTCAGATACCAAAGTGATATTCAAACTCATAAGTCGAAAACAAACTGACAAAACCATGGTAAAAAACGAAAAAACGACGAAAAGACAAACAGTACACAAAGCACAACAAAGAAACTAAAGACTGAGCAACACGAAACCAACCAAAAAGCGGGCGTGATCTCAGGTGCTGTGCAAGGGTACGCAGTTACTGCTCCATATGTGTCATCCGTCGTGTTGCTCATGTAAGTACAAATCTGGTTATAAGTCTTATTCGGTAGGTCACATTCGAGGAAAAGGGGACGGAATTGTGGTAACGACAATTAGAACATTTCCGTCGTCATCTGTGAAATAGATAAACCATAACGGTCAACCAACTAGTGATGGTGTCCGTAAAATTTGCGATCACTTCGTAAGACGGTGCCAAAGGAACATCACGGTCCAAAAAAAAGAAAAGAAAAACTGACAATATGGAACGAACAATCGCCCCTTTGTCGTAAATTTTTATGTAGAGTTTCCCGGTGAAACTGAAATAGCTAAATCTAAGAAAGGACAGGCATTGCTACTCATTTGTACATACGAATTATAACAAAATGTACTCCTCATCTGATTCAAGACCATTTGCGAACATACAAAGCATCTGTCATCATCTTGAAAACTCGAAATATACATCTTACTATAATGTTTGCCAATTGTTACAATTTTATGTCTTGTGTTACTGTTACTGTTATAATTGCACTTGTTGAATTATAGTTATTACACTTCTAAATTTATATCTTCATTGTTTGTCAGTTGCAGAAAGGAACGTACACCGACAATGCAGATGATTTTCATAAAACTAATTGTACAAATTTCCAAAGCTTTAAAGCTGGGAAAATATCTATTTGATAAAAACAAAACTGAGATTTTTCGAAATACTAATTAAGGATTTTCTACCACAGTAATAGTGGCAAAACCTTTCAGAATTTGTAGTCCTCAGTGCTCTAAAAACTTCGTACTTTATTTTGCCTTTTTACCTTTTTTTTAATTCGAATATATAGTCGGAAGTACCTGTTTTGGTGAACGACGTTCATATTTTGAATAGCAAATATTTGTAATCTCAACTAAGGATTCAACCATCCGGATGGCCTTTTTATCAATCTTCTTTTGTTCATATAGATTTGCTGCAAATTTTTCTATTTTAACAAGTTACAGGCGTGCATCGGAGCCTTTTACTTGATTCTTGTCTCCTATTGTTGTTTGGGAGAAATTTTGGAACTCTTTTTGCCCTACTTCATCCGTGATATGGTAGGGAAGTCTTAACGTCGAATTTATAAGTTGAAAAACTGTGTGAATGATCGACCAAAGTCCGTTTTCAGAGACAAAGAAGCTGTGAAATGTCTATCATCTCTTCACGATAAATATGTTGTTGTTCCTGCGGACAAAGCTTCAAATAATATTGTCTTTGTATGTAAATTGTACTACTACGAATGTTGTAAAAGAATTAGGAATAAATGAGCACTCAGGTAATCCCACATACAAAAACATATCATTTGACAAAGATGAGATTTTGGCGACTCATAAGTCCTTCATGGCTTCAATGAACATTACAGGGAACAGCAAATCTGAGGACTTACCTTGTTTGTATTGGATACCTAAGCTTCACAAATTTCTGTACAAACAACGGTACATTGCCGGCTCATCTGCCTGTTCTACAAAGGAATTGTCCAATAGATTGACAAAAATTTGGTCCGCAGTGAAAGAGGGTATTCAGAAATACTGTGAAACTGTTTACTCGTGTAGTGGTATTAACCATATGTGGATTCTAAAAAACTCTAAACAACTTCTGGATAATTTTAAATCTCGATCTTTCTCTTAAATTAATTCTATCAAAACTTTTGATTTTTCAACCCTGTATACCACCATTCCCCATGTGAAATTGAAAAATCGTCTAAAAGAAATAATCCACAATGCTTTTCAATGGTAGCATACGCTATAAATTTATTACTTTGGGATACCATACGGCATACTTTGTTAATAGTGAACAAAAGGTAAAACATGCTACACAGAGGAATAAGTGATCAGTATGCTGGAGTTTCTTATTGACAACATATTCGTTGAATTTGGAGGTAGACTTTTTCAACAAATTGTCGGCATTCATATGGGAAAGAACTGTGTGCCACTCCTTGCCGACCTCTTCTTATTTTCATACGAGTTCCTTCAAACACTTGTCAAGAACAAGAAGATCAAAGAGGCCAGATCATTTAATTTCACATGAAGATATATTGATGGTGTTCTTTCCATTAACAATCCAAACTTTTCTGATTGGGTTCCATTAATATATCCTCCAGAACTAGAAATTAGTCTTGTACCTCGAATTTAACATAAGCGGTTCAGTACCAGAATCTATGACACACGACACTTTTAATTTTGAAATCAATTTTCCCCACTTTAGTAGAAATATACCAACTTCACCTGCATATGGGATAAACATTTCCCAACTCATTCGATATTCAAGAGCTTGCAGCTTCTACCCAGACTTTATAAAACGTCACCAGTATATTCCATATCAACTTCGCAAATAATACATCATGGTCTTGAAGTATAGATTCTAGGTACATGAGGTACTGACGTTCTTTATCATCTTAATTACGTGTTAAAGTGTTCTTTATTTGTCTTTGTAAATTATTAACCTTTACTGTTTAGTCCAATTTTGGTAATATCCTTTTGGCGTGGCTCGGTACTTCTGCATCCCGCCAATGTGTTGTGCTGTGGTCATTTTGTATTCTTGTCTTTCATTTTTGCTTATGTGCTATGTCTTTATGCCATTTGGTTTTCTTTGTTCACATATTTGTTTGTTTTTATAGTGATTAAGATTATAACACAATGTTAACTGCTGTACCCTTATTTTTGACATTTTTACCCATTATGTCTGTATGTTTTGTTCACACATTGTTGTCAATATTATGGAATTTTATGCGACTGTCATACAAGTGAGAGGTTTAGCTAGCTATAAAACCAGGTTTAATCCACCATTTTTACATACGGAAATGCCTGTACCAAGTCAGGAATATGGCAGTTGTTTTCCATTCGTTTGATGTACATGTATTTGGGATTTAGATTTTGCCATTTTATAAGGGATTTGTCGATTTGAATTTTCCTTAGAGTTCGGTATTTTGTTATTTTACTTTTATGATATTCTGAATAACAATTGTCAGGTCATGCAAAGGTTCAGTACACAAAATTTCGTAACTTGGGATTTTGATACTTTCAATTGGAAGATTGGGGTCGGGTATCATTAAAGCTGGTGGTCTGCTTATTCAATTGAGTAGTTGAGTAAGGTCCTCTTGTAGTTGTTTAGGTCTTTCTCTGTTGTTTCTATATTCCTTGCTTTTAATTCATTTACCAGATTTGCTTTTGTAAAGATTTTGAAAAGGATTTGGAACGCCTTCTTTCAATTTTCGAAGACTTGTTGTTGAAGAAGCTAGTTTACATCTTTCATCTAGACCCAGAAGTTTCATATAAAAGCATCGCACTAGATTGTTATGTTCTGCTGCTGGAATGCCACATAGACGGGAAAAGTTGCCCCGATTCAAATTCGCGATCTGGCCAGTCCCCACTGAAAACTGTCAAGTTATCAAAAACTGTGATGTTATAGTCAGCATGAGTGACACGAGTTGGTAATTGAATTTGCTGTAGATCTTCAAGTCGCGTCCTGGTACACAATGTCTGTATGATCTTCCTGAATGTCCAAAGATGTTTTCTACTAATGCTTGGACATTAACAGGCTTTTTTTGTTAAGTTCCCAAAATTGTAACTTTTCTTCTAATATCCTCTTTGATGGCTTTACCTATTCTTGTTGTTGGCATTTGGTGCTTTTTATTCCTCAAGTGAATTGTATTATTGGCTCTTCTGATCCTTCGGAGATAGTTTCGTGAGCTTACCCTTTTTCTTTATCATAAGTCTGTGTGTCGATACCTTGCTTCCTTGCATATTCTCAAACGACTTGCGCAGCATTCGCAGGAAACTTACAATTGATTTTCAAGTTGATTTTTTTGGCCGTTAGAGTCCAGCTGATATCAGATCCTGATTGTTTGGATGTTATTTCATTAAGAAAACCAGTTCTGTCGAAGGAGAATTTTTCGAAATTTCCATAGTGCTTTTTTGATTTTTGCTTACCTGATGATTCTTGACGGATTAACTTCTCGGTCCTCTCCTCTGCTCTTACTTTTGATTTATAGAATCCAGCCATTATGTCCTGTTGATATTGGTTAAAAGATTTTCCAGATGAAAGAAAATTGGTCATATCATTTCCATCTTCCTTCATCACTTCCTCGAATTGCCTCTATCTTACCTTGACTGTTTTCTTAATTTCCTGTCGATGTTCTGCTGCTGTAACTGCTGAAGGAGATAATGACTCAGCTAGTTTACGGTTGAATTTTATGTTGCCTTTTTTCTATGATTGGTTGGACTGGACGATATTGATGATAGACTTGACTGTTTTCTTAATTTCCTGTCGATGTTCTGCTGCTGTAACTGCTGAAGGAGATAATGACTCAGCTAGTTTACGGTTGAATTTTATGTTGCCTTTTTTCTATGATTGGTTGGACGATATTGATGATAGACTTGACGATTTTTACTCCTTTCTCTTGTGTCATTGATGTTCGGGATACAGTATTTATAAAATGGTCGGTAGCTGTCTTGTGGTCTCCAAAATTTAGCGGGAGTTTTTGTCAAGAGATTTGTGCAAAGAAGACATATCTATATTTCCAATATTTCTTTTCTGTCAGATATGATTGAAGTCGACTTATCCTTTTTTTTTTTTTGAAGAAATCATATTCCACATGCATTTTTTGATATCCATCCATAAACATCACATCACATAATTTTGGTGTCTTTCCATCAAGCTAAAGTTTGATGTGTAAGATTTCTGAATGGAGTTAGAGTTGTCGTCAGAGTTGTTGTTCGGAAAATTGTCAGAAATATTAGGGCGAATGTTCTCAGAATTGTTTTTCTTCCATCATTGTAATAAAGAAATATTCTTGGTAGCCCGTGTCAGAATTACTTTTGCAAAATTAGATATCCATTCTGGAAAGATTTAACCTAAAAGAAGTAAAGAATAAAGGAAGTAGAGCAACCTGTTCCCATTTTTAGGGAAAAACTGCCAACATTTATATCTACATATATTACAAGTCATGCATGAATGATTTTGTCAATGGCTACATCTTTGATATTTACTAAAATTCATGCTAGAAGTTAAATCACTTTGACCTACATTTTACACATAAATATAAAAATACGAAGATGTGGTATGGTTGCCAATGAGACAACTCGCCACCCAAGTTCAAATAAGTGGATGTATCATTTATAGGAAACTGTACGGCCTTCAACAATGAGAAAACCCATACCGTATGATACGTTATTATCGTGCTTGTTCACACTATACGGACTTCATATACAGGGTGTGCTCCTTACGCAGAAACTGCTCCAACAAAGTTATGAGGAGGAGATTAAAATGACACTTCGTAAATTTTACGGACACCATCACGAATTGGTTGATCCATACGATGTGTCTTTGTCCAAACTAACTATGGACATTTTACCACGTGTTAGATTGTGGTTTGTCATTACGTCGTCTGATCTTTTAATTACCGAACGTGACTTATTCTCGATTGTGACTGTTTTGCTGAGTGTGAAACCGTATTGCTATAAGACGTGTCACGGTAATTTTCTATCCCAAATTCATGTATTTAATTTTGATGTTATATTTGTTATTCTCGTCGGATTTTGTCAAATGTCTTAACGTCTTTTCTGTTATATTCGTGTGTTATGGTAAAGATAAATAATCACCCCTTCATTTATTAGATTTTAGTTTGGTTCAACGAAATTTATACGATATATTTGGTTTACAGTTTGATTCAGAAGAAACACCGACATTGCTAGATAATACAAATAATTATCTAATTACTACCACAATTTGATATTAATAGTATTGTAATTTTCATTGTTATTAATAAATGTAATGTCAGTATTACAAATCTAATCTTGAATCAATCCTAATTCTATCTTATTTTGGGAAATATTTTACAAATTCAAATGTGACGTCACTTTGTGAGTTTTTTAGAATTTCAAATGTGACGTCACTTTGTGCGTTGAGGCTTTGGCTAACTCGGCTGTGTATTTATATGTGTTGGATTAAGTTGTTTTATGTAATGTATCCGTTTTTTAGCTCACCTGGCCCGAAGGGCCAAGTGAGCTTTCTCATCACTTCGCGTCCGTCTTCTGTCGTCGTCCGTCGGCGTCCGTCGTCGTCCGTCGTCGTTAACTTTACAAAAATCTTCTCTGAAACTACTGGGCCAAATTTAACCAAACTTGGCCACAATCATCATTGGGGTATCTAGTTTAAAAATTGTGTCCGGTGACCTGCCAAACCAACCAAGATGGCCGCCATGGCTAAAAATAGAACATAGGGGTAAACTGTAGATTTTGGCTTGTAACTCTGAAACCAAAGCATTTAGAGCAAATCTGATGGGGTTAAATTGTTGATCAAGTCAAGATCTATCTGCCCTGAAATTTTCAGATGAATCGGACAATGGGTTATTGGGTTGCTGCCCTGAATTAGTAATTTTAAGGATTTTTTCCGTTTTCGGTTATTATCTTGAAAATTATTATAGATAGAGATAAACTGTAAACAGCAATAATGTTCAGCAAAGTAAGATCTACAAATAAGTCAAATGATCAAAATGGTCAGTTGACCCTTAAGGAGTTATTGCCCTTTAAAGTAATTTTTACCAATTTTTGTAAATTTTGTAATCTTTACAAAATCTTCTCCTCTGAAACTAATGGACGAAATTCAACCAAACTTAGCCACAATCATTATTAGGGTAATCAGTTAAAAAATGTGCGCGGTGACCCAGCCAACCAACCAAGATGGCTGCCATGGCTAAAAATAGAACATAGGGGTAAAATGTAGATTTTGGCTTGTAACTCTGAAACCAAAGCATTTAAAGCAAATCTTACAGGGATTAACTTGTTTATCAAGTAAATATCTATCTGCTCCCAAATTTTCGGATGAATTGGACAACTGGATGTTGGGTTGCTGCCCTGAATTGGTAATTTTAAGGAAATTTTGCCGTTTTGGTTATTATCTTGAAAATTATTACAGATAGAGATAAACTGTAAACAGCAATAATGTTCAGCAAAGTAAGATCTTCAAATAAGTCAATCTGATCAAAATAGTCAGTTGACCCTTAAGGAGTTATTGCCCTTTAAAGTAATTTTTACCAATTTTTGTAAATTTTGTAATCTTTTACAAAATCTTCCCTCTGAAACTACTGGACCAAATTCAACCAAACTTAGCCACAATCATTAATACCATCAATCAATACCATTATTAGGGTATTTAGTTTAAAAGATGTGTGCGGTGACCCAGCCAACCAACCAAGATGGCTGCCATGGCTAAAAATAGAACATAGGGTAAAATGTAGATTTTGGCTTGTAACTCTGAAACCAAAGCATTGAAAGCAAATCTTACAGGGATTAACTTGTTTATCAAGTAAATATCTATCTGCCCTCAAATTTTCAGATGAATTGGACAACTGGTTGTTGGGTTGCTGCCCTGAATTGGTAATTTTAAGGAAATTTTGCCGTTTTGGTTATTATCTTGAAAATTATTACAGATAGATATAAACTGTAATCAGAAATAATGTTCAGCAAAGTAAGATCTTCAAATAAGTCAACATGACCAAAATGGTCAGTTGACCCCTTAAGGAGTTATTGCCCTTTATAGTAAATTTTTAACAATTTTCATTAATTTGGTAAATTTTGGTAAGTTTTTACAAAATGTTTTCCTTTTGTAATCTTCTTTTCTGAAACTGCAGTAGAAAATCAATATAGAAAACAATCTACTAATGAACTGGCAATAAAATAATTCATAATTCTATAACATGAAAAAAAAACCACATTAATACCTGATGATGGTGTTTCTTTCTTTACATTGAAAATGATGTCACAACTATAATCCCGAACAATAGGTCGAATGTCAGATATGTTTCAGTACTTTGGCTTCATTTTCTACAGATTCCGAAGTGCAAATGATGCTTGAATTCCTACACTAATTTATACAGACTTCATCCCTTTCACAGGTAATGCCTGCCTCATATTATATTTAAAACTTTAATAGAATATCAGAAATTTTGAGAGAAAATTAATCAACCATGCAAGATCTAAAACTTAATTAATATTGTTCAAATTATCAATTAACTATTAAAAAAAAATTCTCATTAAAAATGAGGGGGTGTTGCGCAACAACAAAACTTCACAACAAACTTTCTCATCACTTCGCATTTCTCGTTAGATAAATTTTACAAAATTCTCCCTGAAACTACTGTCAAATTAAACCAAACTTGGATTAAATCACCACTAGGATATCCAGGGACCACTGTGTATGATGACCCTGCCTGCCAACATGGCACACATGGCTGAAATAAAACATAGGTTTCAAACGCACTTTTTAGTCTTATATCTCTGAAACTAAACGACAGTACAACAGTTGCATTTATCATGCATTAATTGTAAATAAAAATATCAGGTGAGCGACACAGGGTCCTTGGAGCCTCTAGTATTCTGTAGTTAGTCCACACTTCGGTTTTATCATGTATATCTATTATATAGTCATTTTATAAAATTTACTGTTTGCAAAAGTATAAATTATTCTAAATAATAAGGATGTTCTTGTCCCAGGCAGAAAACCCATCCGTGTTAGGCGCAACTTTTGGAAGTTTTGTCCTCGGTGCTCTTCGGCTTTGTACTTGTTTTGGCTTTCAAACTTTTTTCATCTGAGCGTCACTGGTTGGTCTTGTGTGGACGAGACACACGTCTGGCGCAGTTTTAAACCTGGTACCTTTTGTTAGCTATTATTCGTGTGTTTCTTTGTCCTATATGTTGTCCCATTTATTTGTATTTTAGTCATGTCATGTATAAATGTTGTCATTTTAATGTTATATTTAACATTGCCATAAAAGCGGGAGGTTTGGCATGCCACAAAACCAGGTTCAACCAACCATTTTTTCTTAAAATGTCCTGTACCAAGTCAGGAAAACGGCCATTGTTATATTATAGTTCGTTTCTGTATGTGTTACATTTTAATGTTGTGTTTTTGTTGTGTCGTTGTTCTCCTCTTATGTTTGATGCGTTCCTCAGTTTTAGTTTGTAACCCGGATTTGTTTTATCGATTTATGAGTTTCGAACAGCGGTATACTACTGTTGACTTTATTTAAAAGGCCCCGACATGAAAAATATGAAACAATTCGATTGAGAAAACTAACGGCATAATTTATAACAAAACGTTTTAATTTACGAAAAATGAATATGACAGACATGAACCAACGACAACCACTGTACTACATGCTCCTGACTTGAAACAGGCACATAACGAATGTGGCAGGGTTAAACATGTTTGTGAGCGCTCATCTCTACCCTTACCTGGGACAGTGGTGTTATAGCACAACATAAGAACAAACTATTAAAATCAGTTGAAAATGGCTTAACTCATCAGATCGATACAAATGACTGGGAGGCTTTGGTGTTGAGGTCCATATAAATCATTTTATATGAGTAAATGACTGGTCAATATTTGCTTACAGTCCAGATCTTTATAAAAATATGAGATTTGTATTGTTGTAACTAATTTTGAAGCAAGCATATAACATGAGCTTGCTAGGACTCTAGTTCATAATTTTCGAATTATAAAATGGTCCCTTAGTATAAATAGTAAATCCATCGACTTTTCAGCTATATTGTATAAAATACATTTTCACATTATCACTCAGCTAGATTGTAAAGGAAGCAGTTTTCATCATTTTACCCCTGTAAACTTGTTTTAAGTGTATTTTTCCTTCAATATGGTACCCCTGGAAAATTTACAATGTCAATGTACAATTCTAGAGATTGCAATGTATGCTTAACTTCATCATTGTGAGTCAAAAAGGAATATACAAAGGATCTTACAAAATTAGATCAATTTGACCTATATTTTATGCAGAGATTCCTATATTTAGAGGATTCAGGTGTTGTTGCTTGATGTTTTTATACTGTCATTTTTGTGTAATTCCTCTTATTCTTTTAAGTGGTAATTAACACAATTTGAGGGTATTAAGGAATCGGTTGTCCATTGCATGAATATTGTCCTAAATATGTTTAAATATTTAATGGACTTTTTGAAGTATCTGTACCTAAAGGTACCCATTTGTACATGTAAAGTAAAGTAAAAATGTTTTGACAGTTGATGATTTAACACATTCATTGATTAATAACATTATATGAGTGTTGCCTCATCATGCTCATGAGGGCAACTCCTATTCCGTCCAATGTAAAGTAAGGACATGTAACACAACATTTAAGTAATTCTTTTGACATTGATGAATATGTGTTAAATGTCCAGTAGCAAACATTACATGCGAATAACGAGAATATTTGAATGTGTTTTAATATGAAGCCTGCTTTGTTCACAAGGCAACAGTTCGCAGAAAGACGTGCCACCCTACATTATTCCAACTCTGAGCTAACCATCCATTGCTCTTAACTCAGAAATGAGCCTAATTAGCAAAAACGCAGCAGCAAGTACCAATTTTTAAGTCTTTAGTTTGACCTTGAGAGCAGGTCTTATGATAACATACATGAAACAAAAAAAAAAATTTCAAAGGGGAGATAATTGTACTTGGATATTTATGAGGAACATGGCCTACAATGTCACTTTTTTTAGTTGAAAGTGTTCTCATCATGCTCAGTATCATTTATTATGGCAATAATGTCAAGTTCTTTAAACAATGGTTTTGAAAAAAAGAGGGAGTTTTCACGGCTAAGATCTCATAGAAGGGTGGTAGCCATGAGATGAAATGACATGATCGGATGTAGCTGAGAAACATCCTAGAATTGAAAGACCATACATAATATGTTGATCGCTATTTTCTTAGGCAATCTTCATGACATTGGCCTATGACGTCACCGTGTTATCGCTCTTCTTGACTGAGAAATAAAGAATAATGGTATTTTTGTTTTTTATACTGTCTTTATCAGCAAGAATATCAAGCGAGCCTTCTAGGGCGAGCTGATGAAGTCAGTATCAAAAAGTAAAATGCTATTATTCTTTTTATCGGCAAAACAAACAGACATAATAGGTAAAAATGTCAAACATAGGGGTACAGCAGTCAACATTGTGTTATAATCTTAATCACTATAAAAGCAAACAATTATGTCAACATATTCTGTTTTATGGCAGTTGTTTTTCACTTAATCCGTTGATTTATAGCGTTTGATTTTGTCAGTTTAGATGGACTTTCCCTTTTTGAATTGGAGTTCCGTATTTTTGTTATACTTTTTTAATACTTGCTATACACACGATCCGATATTTGCAGACACCTCTTTAGCAGATGTGGACAATCAAAAATGTATAGCTTCTCTTCACTAGATCCCCTTAGTTCACATTTTTGTTTCAGTCCTGGAAGTTTTATTTTTTTATGAAATCTTCGCTAGTGGTGATTTTAATATCAATAGTCCCTTTAACAAGTTTAACCATTTTTAATATATATCCATTATTTCTTCAAAAGAAAGGCAGCTGTGTGTGTAAAAAGGTCGAATATGTCTTTATACTGTCAGCGAGATGTACAAGTTGGTGAAGTTTTGATGGGATTGACACAACCAAATCCATATAAATCTTCCTTTTTTTATGATAGTGACTATATCTCAGAAAATATAAAATGATCTCCTTCTTTTTCTTATCGCTTGAACTTTCGAATGTTCCCTTATTGAGATCAATAGCTCCGTCCCTTGATAAATCTTGCATAGTCAGTTCTTATAAAATCGACCACATTACTCGACAAACTTTATACTATAATGATATTCTAAATTGCTCATATTAAATTTTATTTCTTCGTGTATTGTGTATTTTCACTAAAAACTCTTATTCTCGCACGTTTTATAATAATTATTGTATTGTGGTGCTTATGTATCTAGTTACATAATTAACTTCAGAACATTGTTAAATTGTTTTTAACTCAACGACATAATAACTAATTGCTTCAATATTCAAAATGAAATTCATGCAGCACATATTTTATTTTGATAAAAAAAAAAAAAAAAGATACAGCTGCGTCAGATAGCCTTCAAAACCAAAAGAATTGTTTTTATCTATTGTGCTTGTCATACTGAACTCAAGGAAATTTCCTGACTTGGTACAGGCATTTTTTTATGTAAAAAATGGTGGATTAAACCTGGTTTTATAGCTAACTAAACCTCTTACTTGTATGACAGTCGCATAGAATTCCATAATATTGACAACAATGTGTGAGCAAAACAAACAGACATAATAGGTAAAAAATGTCAAAAACTGGGGTACAGCAGTCAACATTTTTTTATAATCTTAGTCACTGTTAAAACAAATAACTATTTCAACAAAGAAAAACAAAACGGCATATAGACAAAGTACATAACACAATGGCGGGATGTATAAATACCGAACCACGCCAAAAGTATATTACCAAAAATGGACTAAACAATCAAGGTTTAAAATGTACAAGGACAAATAAAAAGATCACTATAACACGTTACTAAGATGATAAACAACGTCAATACCTAGAATTTATACTTTAAGACCATCAGGTATTATTTGTGAAGTTGATACGGAATATTTATCAACAAGGTCTTGGTATCATCCAATGATTCTTTTAGAAAAAGGACGGAACGTTCTTTGACATAACCCTGGTTCATCATTGATAGATTGTTGAATGCTTAATGTCCAGTGATAACTATTTCATTCAAATTTAGGACTAGAAAAAATTAACAATTATTACAATAGGAAGGTTCTGCAAGGTTGGACGACCAAAAGGAAGGGCGGAACATTTCGACTGCTACTGGGAAAAAAACGGTATATTGGATAGGGCTGAAATATGGTACGTATGGACCATTAGACAGTTGTCTCACAGGTTCTCCAGCCCTCTATCCCGGTTTAATCACTTTGCAGAATGTTTATCAATTACATATCAGGGTTCAACCTACTGCTGTTTATTTAGTGGCCTCTTTCATTAAACATGTTAAATATAGTGTTGTCAACGTTTGACCGGTTTAGCGGTTAACCGCCGGAAGGACCGAATATCGAATACCAAAATCATTAATTGGTTAATCGGACCGTTTTCAATTTTAATCGTTTTGTATAAATGTATATTGAAATAATAAAAAAACCAATACTACCATTTTAACATGATATTCGTGGTACTTAATGAGATCAGTTACAGACCTTCTAAATTTCAAACTGACCACACGCACGATGAGCGATGAGCGTTACACGGAGGATTAACGAAAAATGAATGATGAATGATGAACCCACGATACACGCACGGTGAATGATGAACGCACGATACACGCACGGTGAATGATTCATTGACGAATGAACGATAAGCACTTAACACACGATTCGTAAAGCCATTTTATTTAGAATGGCATTTAAAATTGATATATGATAATTAAAATGTATAAGGGTATACACATTTTAGATATCGCGCTTTCAGTGTTGATTGGTCGGCAATTTTACAAAACATTTAATGTCGTAAATAAATTAATTGTCGTATATCTTTTAGTGTATTTCAATATCAATGAGTGTTGTCAAATTATAAAACTCATCGATTTTTATAATTCAACTTAACATTAAATAAGATAAAAAAAAATATTTATAAATTGTTACATTTTAAAGAGGGGCGGATCCAGCCATTTTTAAAAAGGGGGTTCTCAACCCAGGATAAAATGGGTGGTTCCAACCATATGTCCCCATTCAAAAGCATTGATCGTCAAAAAAGGGTTTCAAACCCCGGACCCCTTTTTGGATCTGCCTTAATTTGTAACCTTATCTAATTTTTGATCATCTTTTTTCGTTCAGAAATGTATCAAATATTTGCCACTGGACATTACGCAACTATCAATCCCGGCGAGGGAAGACACTAAAATTTGCTTCCGCAAATTTACAGATTTAACATTGTTGTGCTGATATTTAGAGTAATTATGTATATATTTATATGAAAAAAAAACGTGCATTGTGAATGCAACATTGCAAATAATACTTTTTAAAAACTTCCATTATAAAACTTAGGACTTTTTTTAGTATTTTTGACGGGACAATGAATTTTTGAGAATTTCCCGGCCCATAGAATATACCCGAAAGAGACAAAAGAAAGCCCTTTTAGATAAACAAAACGTCTAAGATGGCCATTTCATTTAATATTATTTCAGAATGTGGTGTATACTTGATGATTTGGACATCTGTGTCCCTGGATCTGAACAAGGATTTGTATAATCTAAATTTTATCATGTCATGTCATTTTGTATTATTACTTATATATATGCTATATAATGTCATTTCCGTATTTGATTAAAAAAAAAAAAAAAATCCAATAACTTGATTTTTTAATATATTTGTATAATTACTAAATTTAATTAGTTGACACGCGCCGATGTTGTCGACACGGTAAGTCTTTAAATATCAACGAATACGTGTTATCTCTGCGGTCAAGCGTCAAATTCAGTATCAAAAAATAATTGCATATCACTAAAACGGAACTATATAGAACAATGACAAATTAAATATCAAAATGTATGCGGACGAATTTTCGAGAATCAAAATTTAAAGTGTAAAATAATTAGTCGTTTTTTTCTATTACATGTAGTCTTTTTTTTTAAATAATAAACATTCAATTGGTTGTCATTCTCTTTATCTTTCTCTATGATGTTTTTGCAGACAAAAACAATTGGCAGAATTAATCTAAATAGTCAGACATTAAACTCTCTCGTTTAAAACTTTTAGCATTAAAACCTAATTGCATGAAATTGAATAAGTATGTTATTATTCTCATCACTTTTTCGGATGACCTTAATAATGTTTACCTATAAAATGATTTTTTGACATAATTTTATATATTGTAGAACTCGTTCTTTTTATTGACACATTAATTGCTAACGTAAAATGTTAGTTTTCGTGACATCAAACTGTGAAATATCGGGAAAAGATGCATTTTTTTCGAGTTAACCATTAGCCTAAAAACGAGCACATGGACTCCTCTTTTTAAAATGACATTTGGCTTGATACTGTATGAAGATTATACGTTCCAACTTTTATGAATAAATAACCGATTTTTTTAAAACTAGATAAATCTACAACAAAGGTTTTTTTCTAAAATCAATTTCTTTTAACAAAATGAATTATTAACAAAGAATTGTTACACAAATGTAGAGCCTAATTTTGTAACGAAGATATTCATAATCTCTTTACCGAAATCCGCATATGTTTATCGTTTGAAATAAAAAAGTTAAGGATGTCTGTTCAAAGGACAGAAATGTCCAAGAAACCGAAATTTTAAGTAAATGTCGAAAAATTCAAACCCATTTATCTTTTAAATTTAGCACATGAAGATATATTATTTATTACGTATTCAAATTGATTTTGTAAAAAATAGCTTGTATGCAAACTTTCGTAAAAAAATCAGTGTGGGTTTAAAACTGTATCGTATGCCCATAAAAAGCTAAATGTCATCGTCAGATTATGAGGGTCTGGATGGGGATTCATTATTTCTGTATTCTATCATTGTTAGGCCATTTTTTTCTATTCGTTATACTTTTTACCCATCATTCTTTATTCCTTATATTCTAGTACCTCATCATTCTCTTTTCTATATTTGTTTTGGTTATTTTCTCTATTCTTTATTTTTTGTCAATTATTTTCTATTCTGTAAACCCCCATCCACACCCTCATGTATAATGGAAGACGATAAACATTTTAGTATACATACCACCTGTTGTTATTTCTCACCTGGACACAGGACTTATATATATATATTACGTAATAGTAAATTCAGTAGAATATAATCTGTATCAATGCACCGGCTTGTTAAATGTATTTTGATCTGACAACAAGAATACATTTGTTTATCATATTTTTAGTTTATTTAGTTATATTTGGTCATGTTTTAGTTTCGAACAAGGCAAAAACCATCGTATTTTCAAAAAATCTCTAAAACGTGCTGAATTTAGAGCCTATATCAAGAGATAGGTTTTACCTAGCTTTAGGGGTTTTGAAAAATATCCATTTAGGAACCAAATTGTGGCTTTTTTATATTTATATCAAAATTGAAATTCAATGCCGTATTTTGTCGAAGAGAACAAGGTAAACAATTACCCAAAGTGCGACATGCGAGAAGAGGTTTCGTTTTCCCTAAAAAAATAATTTATTGAAGCAACTAATCTTTTGAGGTTACGTCACGGAAATATATTTTAAATGAAAAGTTGCAACTGGATGCATCCCTAAACAAAAATTAAAAAAAACTATAAAATGGCGGATATGCGTCAATCAGACAGCAATCCAACATAAACACAAGTAAGTTACCTGACATCTAGAATAAGAGGTTTAAGCATAACCCGCGCTGGTATCAACTTTCTGAGTTCTGAGTAAAATTCTATATACATGTGGGACTTTGAAACGTGAAATATACGAAAGTTGTTTTTTTTTACGTACGATGGAGCGTGGCATTCTCTAAATACATACGGGTCCACAGACTCTTCTTATTATAATATAACAGTAAAGGAGGATCTCATGAGCGGAACAAAGTAAAGATACATGTTAACGCAGAATAATTTCCACATGCAGAAAATCAAAGAGGATGATCTCTCAATTGTATGCAACTGTAACTAATACATACATAGACAATAACACTAGTAAATGCAAATTTATATACTGACTTTGAAACAAATATACCGCTCATAATAATTGCACATCTGTAGATTTTAATCTAGCTATCACGCGTCATATAGACCATCGCATACCATCGAACGGCTCACCGCACTTCGGCGCAGACCATCGCACTTCAGCGTGACCATCAAACTTCATGGTCCCCATTGCACCTCCGAGTCATACATATATATACACTTCAATAATTGCAAACACTTTTATACCGATTTTCTGATAATGGTTTTTATTGTACTAAAGTAATAATTTGAATTCCTGCGGGTATTGCCCGAGGGAAATACGGTTTATTTAAGGGTTTACAAATCTTCATAGCTGAAATATTGTGATACTTATGTCACGAACAGATATAAATGACAAACATTTCTTAAATTGTCAGTATATAAATTTAGAATTATTTTTTTTAAGAAACGTAGGTTTCAGCTACCACAGACTAAGTTGGCCTTTGATGGATTTAGCTCTTATGTAAAATAAGAAGATGTGGTATAATATTGCTAGTGAGACAACTATTCAAGAAAGTTCAAATCAAGAGGATGTTAGCAGTTATATATATAGGCCGTACGACCTTCAATAATGAAAAATACGGAAACCGTAAAGTCGGTTATAAAAGGCCCCGCCCCGACATGAAAAATATGAAACAATTCAATTGAGAAAACTAACGGCCTTATTTATAACAAAGCAATTTTGCCAAAAAAAAAAAAAAAAAAACAAATATAACAGAATTGAAGTTACGACAACCACTGAACTACGTGCTTTTGACTTTGGACAGACACATATATATAAAGAATGTTGCGAATGTGTAGGTCCTTTATTGGTCATATAGCTCTTCACTCCTATCTTTTTTATACATTCTTTGGCTTTCAAATATTTAGCTTTGAGCGTTCCTAGTGAAAGTAAATCCAGAAAAGCGTTACGGATGCATGAAATTTTTAAAGTGTTGTTTTGTGAGGGGATCAAGACGTAGGGATGTGAATGAGTGTTTTATGTGTGCAATAATTTCGGCCTCCTAATAATAGTGTTAATCTGCAGTTGGTTCATGTATTTGATATGCAAATTATCACAAAACTAAAAGGATAAGATAAATGAATTAATAGTTGATCGTTTAACGTCCAGTGGCATCTATTATAGATTCATTATTAGGGGGAGAACATTGGCAATCATACCACATCTTCTTTTTTATAAGGACGTACATGTGTAGATTTTCGTCGTTTACTGTAAACGACAGTGTCCCCGGGCGTCAAAACCGAAATTAGACTTGTGTAAATTTCTGAAACATACATTTCATCATTTAACCAATGTAAAGTGTTCCGAATTCACTCCACATTTCTGAATTTATTCTCATTATGAAATCAAGAAGAAAGAATCATTAAATGCTCATGCAAAACAAATAATACCGTTTTTGAGCTATAAAACCAAAGCAATCCTTAGATAAGGATACAGACAAGACCTAACGGTTCACCTTTTATTATGTTGAACCAATTTGAGAGTCAAACGTAAAGTACTACATGTATATTTGATTGATGAATCATGTTTTATGTATCATTTCCCAACAATGAAAGCTCGGATGAAAAGGAATTGGAATGATTTAAAAACCAAAGTTATAAATGTACACGAACAGGCAAAAAATGTACTCCATCTCATTCATTGGTGATTAAGTTGCATATCATAATTATAATGTACGTATTACTAGACAAAATTGCTGAACGGGATTTGTTTTATCTTGATAGATGCATACGAAACTTCAATGAATTATTTGTATTTATCAAAATAACTATTATATCCGAAAAAATGAAAAAATCTATCGGATAAAAACTACCGTTTTTTTCTACGAGACAAAATATATCCTATTGGAGTCAAATTTGTCCTATGGATTCGTACAGGACAAAATATCCTCAGTAACGGAACAAAAAATACCCCCATGGTAAAAAAAAATCCGTCATTTTTTAATAATCCTAGAAGGTTAACAAAGTACTATTGTAAATTATTTTTTCGGAATTAATCTTTTAGACATACATTAAAAACGGTGTCCCGGATTTGCAATCATGAACACGATGAAAAGTTAATCCGAGAAAGTGTTACATGTTCATTTTAAATAAAATAAAGAATTGTTATGATAATACCATATATTTAACTATTTTATCAGAAAATAAAAAAAACTGTATTTTAAACCCGTAAACACAATTTCAAGTAAAAAAGTTCCTATATTAAAATCATTCTTAAGGAATACGTGATATATTTGCCTGATCTTATACTTGTTTATTTACCAAATGCCATTAAATACATATAATGTTTATTTTTTTATTTAATTTGCCACAAAACGTATTTAGCTTAGTTTAAATGAAAATAAAGAACAGAGAATAAAAATATTGTTGAAGAGAAAATACATATCCGTGTTAAATTCGCCTCAGTTTGTTAATTCAAGTTTGACATCTAACTTCTTAATCAGCAATCCACATTTACCCGACAACCTTTATATTGTATTTTCTTGATGGAATACCCTCATGTACATGTGACCATAAGGAACTGAGACAAATATGATATTTGTAATGGTATTTATCAAAACCTAAATGATTGAAAATATCTAAGTAGAATATTAATTTGCCAAATAAGCGAAGAATTATGATCTAGCATAGTTCAACATTGGAGAAATGACTCAAGTTGAACGTTATTAATAAGATGTCCAAAATATATATACATGTATATTGCGATTGGTGCTGTAGTGTATCAAAGGTATCAAAAGCACGTTGAGAGACAAAAATTTGTCAGCTTAAAAATCTAATTCTAACACTGTTGGTTTTAATTTTCAGACTCAATTATAGATTTAAGTAAAGTTTATAGATTCAATATTTTATTATAGTCTCACCACATACAAACATAAAATGAGATTCACAGAAATAAACATAAAACATTAAAACATTTGCATTGTGTGCATCAATCTTAAAATTTTTATGAGAGACTTTCAAGACACAATATATACATATAAACATATTTTTACACATTTACTTTTAAAATTTATAGTGTCCATCAATACTAAATGAAAATAAAACATTTGTTTCTTTAAGAACTAGTGAAATAAAATACTGTTTCTTCTCAATAAAATATTGTTGCTGGTTTTGGCAACTATAGCAGCAACATTGTCGTTATTAAATAAAAATATAAATTTTTCGCTATCTGATAATAGGTTAAAATGTTCATTGAAATGTATAGCTTCATGTATCATGATTTGTCTTAAATCTACATATAATGGGCATTTTAAAATGACATGAAGTTCATCTTCAATAGTAGAGCTACAGTTAAAACATGTCCTCTCGTGGACTTCTTTTCTTTCATACCTTCCAGTTTCTATATTTAGTGGAGCTACCCTACATCTAAATCTTGCAAAAGCACTTCTGTTTTTAATTAACAGAATATTTTTCAAATAATTTTCAGTTCAATAATTATTTTTAAACAATTTGTAAGTCCTCAATTTACTTCCCTCTGCATATGCAGCAACTCTTATACACCAGTTTGACTTAAACTTATTAAATACATTTTCCTCAATTTGTTTAATACTATTTTTGTTCAATACATTTAATTCAAAATTACAATATTGCACATAATTATACAATTTTAACATCTCTATAACTCTAAAGCTCCAATTCTTAATTTTAGTATTGCACTTTCGTATGGACCATTCAAAATTTTTTTAATTTATCCTGGGTGGGTCCATAATGGAACACCTAGCCCAATGTCTCAAGACACTTGACCATTGTTTAACGCATGGTGGTTTCAAGTCTATATCACCAGCTATGGCATCATTTGGTGTGAATTTGCCAACTCCCATGAACAATCTTATGGTCCTGTTTTGGACTGCATTTATGCAGGAAAAGTCCCTGGTTCCCAAAATACTAGTACCTGCACTATAACTAATAACCGACCATACCATTGTATCGTACAGCTTTGAAAAAAAATTGTGCTGGAAACCACCATGTGTTTTACTCTTCACAATTAACAATCCTAATGCTCCTAAAGCCCAGTCACACTGTCACTTTGAACTTTGTATACAAGGACGCCATTAATGCAATTATGGAATTTTCGACATATAAACACAAGTCGATTTCTCAGTTTTGTAGAATTTATGTTTTGGAGGTGTTTTTTTTTAATTTTATTATGTTGTTTGTCATTTATGTTTGCATGACAATTTTTAACAAATAACAGTTGTTCAACAGTATATTTTTTTTTAGCCCATTGATAAGTTGTACGCGGCATCTCGCTCAGCTGAATAGAAATTCCAATTTTAACTGTTCTGTCGTAGAAATGTCATCATGTAATTGTTTGTACGTAGAACATGTATCGTTATATTAAAATGTGTCAGTCCCAGTCAAGACTCACTGAATAAACACGAAATATTTACAGACGATAAATAAATTTTACACAATAAGTCATGAATCTGAATGAACGTTATGTACGATGAAGTTAATTAAGAGTGCACAAGAAAGTAAGTAAGAATGTAAATTTTATTTAAAGTCGGAACATATAAACACACTAACAGATAACAAGCTCTTTAACCGACTATCATATAAAAACCACAATGAATGAACGTTCCACGATTAGGGATGAACGATTGACGAATGCACGTTACACGGTTATAAGCCTGAATGATTGATGAACGCACGATACACGGTTAAGAATGAATGATTGATGAGCGCACGTTACACGGTTAAGAATGAATGATTGATGAGCGCACGTTACACGGTTAAGAATGAATGAACGATGAACGCACGTTGAACGGAAAACACACGGAATGATGAATGATGAGCGCACGATTGGTGAATGGACGATACACGCACGCAACACGCACGATACACGATGAACGCACGGAAAATGGTCAGTTTGAATTTTAGAAGGTCTGTATCTTGTACGTTTGTGACTTAATTAACAATGAATACATTCCAATTTTACCTAGTTAATTACCATGAAGACACCTTGTCTTGCATTTCATTTTAACTTAATATTGAGTGAACGAAAACGTACAAATGCATATTTCAAACGAAATGCCGATTAAAAAAATGTTATATGCAAACTTAGCGTGTACTGGTGGTTCCAGTACTATGCAGCCATAAAATGTAAAATCACAAAAAATACTGAACTCCGAGGAAAATTCAAAAAGGAAAGTCCCTAATCAAATGGCAAAATCAAAAGCTCAAACACATCAAACGAATGGATAACAACTGTCATATTCCTGACTTGGTACAGGCATTTTCTTATGTAGAAAATGGTGGATTGAACCTGGTTTTAAAGCTAGCTAAACCTCTCACTTGTATGACAGTCGCATCAAATTCCATTATATTGACAACGATGTGTGAACAAAACAAACAAAAACAATAGGTAAAATGTCACAAATAGGGGTAAATAGTCTAATTCGGTAGGTCAAATTCGTGAAAAGGGAACGGGATTGTAGTTACGACATAAGGAACATATCCGATGTCATCTGATATAAACTATATATTTTGTTTTTAGGAAAAGGTGTGACGAAAAACTTAAATACATCATATCATATAAACATACACCGTGATAAAGTACTGCCAACATTTATTTTTTGTTTGGTTGATTGCTTTATTGTTGTTTGCATAACGTCCAGTGGAAAATATTTCATGCATGCTAAGGATTAGAACAGATTAACAATTAATTAAATGGGCAGGTCCTGGATCAGATGTCTACCGGCATGGAGAACATTTGGAATGCTACTGGGAAATGAGGTTATATTCGATAGGGACAGAAATTAAGGATTGCAACAGGCCACTTACTGAGAGTTGCTGCAGGGATTATTACATCCCCACAGCCGAAGAGCCGGTTAATCGGACGAAAGATTATCTGAGTAACCGATTACATAAAAATGTTCAATTTGACAACACTAAAGTTTAAATAACATTATTCATTAAGAAGTATGTCTGCGTAGATAAAATATAATATCTTTCCGTACTTGGGTGTGCTCCTGCTTTATGACAGTATTGAAATTAGCGTTTGTGAGATACTTCACACATCGATGTTTTTATTATTTACATATGTACATGCAGATAGTTTGAAATTTTAAGTCATCGTTAAATTCATAGTCAACTTTACTTATATTACCTGATCCCGATCGACCTGTAGGTTTCAAGTATGTATAGTCGATTTTTAAAAGTATATCTGTCGGACTATACATGACGGTTTTTGTTAGATTTCGTTGTTATATTTTTATAGGAGTTTACCTTTCTGTTTGTGTGTACTATTTTACGCTCATTAACTTCTTTCACCTACATACTTTTCTCTTCCCGGCTTCGGATTTCATATTCCAATTCCGATCAACGTGACTGCGTATTTGTACATCCCACACAGCCTCTCCCTCGTATATTCTTCATCGCTTAGGATTTCATTTCACAATTCCAAACGACCGTACATCTTACCGATGCAATTGGTAAAAGATATTGGTCTATAATTAGATACATTTTCACCATATGTTACTATACGAGAGTAAATAATTCACTACAAGAGGAAGGTCGTCCTGCAGGGCTTAGTAATTTTAATAATATGGAACTGCTCCTATATATCGTGTTCAGTAATGGCCCCATTAAAATTCACAGGGAGAAACCTGTTGGGTTGGCGGGCGTCCTTGTGACCTGACGATTCATTTAAACGGACCTTTAAAAATGTTGGAAACCGAGAATCAGATCAATTTAAAACTAAATAGTGATCTGGTGACCTGTAACACTTTTTTTTAACGTGACCCTGCGACCTAAAAGTGTGCCCTACTGGAGCCCTCATATTGATAACATAATTTCTTAGATGAGTCTAATCACAATCATGAATTCCAGTTTTTCCATTTTTAGAAACACGACTTTTCCTCTCGAATTTAATTTCGCTTTTAATCAAAGGTTTATATATATCATTAACTCTTGGGAATAAGTATAAAAAAATACCGAAATATTTGGAATAAACATATTTATATATGTATGCGGCATTTAGCAGTTAGAGCAAACCCTGGTCAGCTCCAGAGTCAGAGTTCATTTTTCGGTATTCGGGTAGAGTGACATGTTTTCCTGTGGAATATTCAAATCACATGTTCTTGTCCTGATGCATGATATACTCGTCACTGCACGTTAAACACCAACCCGTTATCGTTAATTGCATCAATTGAAGCATAACTAAAATTTAGATAAAAATTTAGTGTACTAGTAAATGCTTTTTGGTAATCATACCGTTGATTTTTTACTTTATTTGGCTTTAATGGACCTTTTTTTATTAGTCACCGATGAGTCTTTTGTAGACGAAACGCGCGTCTCGCATACTTAATTGTAAGCCTGGTTTTATTATGAGTTTATTTACTACAGAAGGACAACGATAATATTACAAAAATAGGAAATACATAGCTTTCCTTTAGTACACAAAGATAACTGATCAATAAAGATGATGAGGTAGTGGATATCCTGCTATCGTTTTGGGGCTTCTGATACCAGTCCCAGTATCTCGCAAAATCAACAAAAATCTATGATTATCTCTAAATCTATACCAGTTAAATAATACATCGATTATCTAAACGATCAGATTGATTGTTTTTGCTAAACGTCCAGTGGCAATTAGTTCATGCATATTTGAAAAGTATGGAAAGCAATTAATATAATAACTAAGATCTGCAAGATTGGAGTCGATGCGAATGAAGGTCTGGAAATTTGACCTGCCAATTGAAAAGAAAGTGTTGGATAAGGACAGAAATTTTGCCTTTCAACATACCAACCCTTAGAGTTGTAAGGGTTCTTTGACGTGCAGAAAGCGAGATCCAGACACTTTTCTACGAATCATCGGATCCGACTTCCAATTTTGACTGGAGGTGACTGCGTATTTATACATTTTGTACATCCCACACTCTAGCACGGAATTCATGGTGGATCATAGGTATATATTTTCTCATACTTCGCCAACATGAAGATTTTCCAAGCTTTTGTTCCAAAATTTAATAAAAAGATATGGGTCACCAACATATATTCAATCTACAAGTCGTGCAATATTGGCCATTTTTGCATAAATTATACATGAAAAAAAACTATTTTGTGAATAAAAAAAATCTATGAGATTGAAATAAAATTTGCAGATTTAAGCAAAGAACTAGACCGATTGTTTACTGATATTTTACATACCAAGATTGCCGTATACAGTGTATTTACCTTTATAACCCGCAAGGGTGACTGAAGAATAGGCACTACAGGTTTTCCTCCGATCGGCTGTAAACTACCCTTGCCAAAGTGGGGCATCTGTTTGGCTGTGCGGGATGTACAAGTACGCATTCACGTCCGATCAGAATAAGGGTGGTAAATCCGATGCCTCGTGTAGCGAGAGAGTGCCACGCCCTTTATACGTTAAAACCCTTCTGACAACTCTTTGATGTGTCCGTAGGTGGCCTGTTACAAGGCAAAATTGCATTCCCTATCTAATATACCCTCATTATCATGTGGCAGTCAAATTTCCGAGACTATCATCCCGCCATTACAAGACCTACTTATTGTATTTATTATTAATGTGTTCTCCTCCAGAACATGCATGAAATATTTGCCAGTAGACATTAAGCATCCAATAATCAATCGTTCATACCGGAATGAGAGAAGTCCAAGGAATGACATTATTTCTGTACTCCAGTCAAACCTTTGTGTACCATCCAATGGGGATAGATACAAACTAATCAGATTGTTATCATGGCATAGTTCCATAAATATGTTAAAAATAGGTGTGTCGAGATCATAACGCCGCTTTTTCTTACTGTAAATTAAGAAATTATTCCGTGCTTTTATTATTGCGATTTTTGGTCTATGTTTCACTTATCAGAATGCGAGTTCGTATTATTGCGATACTCACCCAGTCCTATTATTCGCATTAATAAAAACATCGCAATAATTTCTGAATTTACAGTATATTTTTTCTTAGAGTGACTGGGGAATAGAAATATGGTCACTCATGGTCTTCTTCTGATCGGTAGTAAAACCCTCGACAAAGTGGGGCGTGCGTTTGGTTGTGTGGGATGTACCAGTACACAGCCATGTCCGGTCAGATTATCCGATGTCTCGTGTAAAGAGAGTGCCACATAAAAAAACCGTGCAACAATTGTTTGATGGGTCCGTAGGTGGCCTGTTGCAATGCAAATTTTCTGTCCCTATCCAGTATACCCTCATTTTCCAGTGGCAGTCCAAATTTCCTTGTCTTTCTACCCGGACGGCCTCTTCTTACTGAACACATTATATTTATTATTAATTTAATTTGTTCTCGTCATGAACATGCATGTTATATTAGCCACTGAACGTTAAGCAACCAACAATCATATCATCAATCAATCTAATTTTGAATGAGCGACATGATTGGTTGTCCTCTGTTGCTCAATCTTTTCTTCCGAAGTTTGAATATAGGATTAACCGTAATATTACCCATAACTATATTAGACTGTATGAAAGTGAGATAATTCTTACACCGGATAGGGGTGATTCTAATGCAATTATTTTGTATCAAAGGTTCTGATTGGATGACAACCAGCGTACAATTTTCTATCTATCTGTCTGTATTTAAGGTAAACCGACATTTTTAATTCTGGGACGTATTGTAATGATTCCAATTATCAGCATAGAAACTCACATTTGGCATTTCGCGGAAATTTCGTTTAATGAAATTTTTAAACGAAATAATGTCAAAATTTCAATAATTATGTTTATTTAACAGTAGCCAATATCTGTTTACTTGTCTCCGCTACGCGTCGCCAGGTAAACTCGTTTTGCCACAGTAAAACTACCAATGGACGTCCGCAAATCTTCAAATATAATCAGTTTTTTTTCTTAAATATCGCATCAAAAGTAAGAACAAAATATGACACCAACTCAATTCAATATATTATAAATATAATATGAAGCACAGAAATTACATTAAGGTAATAGTAGTATACCGATGTTTAAATCTCACAAATCTAAAAGAATATGTCGCCATAAATGACAACACTCAAATGTTTGAATATGTCGCTATAAATGACAACAACACTCAAATGTTTGAATATGTCGCCATAAATGACAACAACACTCAAATGTTTGAATATGTCGCCATAAATGACAACAACACTCAAATGTTTGAATATGTCGCTATTAATGACAACAACACTCAAATGTTTGAATATGTCGCTATAAATGACAACAACACTCAAATGTTTGAATATGTCGCTATTAATGACAACAACACTCAAATGTTTGAATATGTCGCTATAAATGACAGCAACACTCAAATATTTGAATATGTCGCTATTAATGACAACAACACTCAAATGTTTGAATATGTCGCCATAAATGACAACAACACTCAAATGTTTTTACCGCATTGCAATAGTTTTATTGGTCGACATGTTTCGCCTATAAATAGGCGTCACCAGGACAATGTTATATACAAAATTTACAGTGAGGTGCATTTCTTGCGGTTGTGAGGTTGACCGGAAGTGTAAGTATAACTACGGTAGTTATGGCGACGTTATATAAATAGCAAAATGAAGGTGAAAGTGAAATGACATCTACAGAACGTATAAATAGGATGAAAAGTAAATGTTTAAATAGATGAATAAAATGTTTGTAAGAGTTAGTTGTTCCTTGTTCTGTAGCTGTTCGATGTGTCTATTTGCCGAGTCGCGCCTAATAAATTTCTTGTTGCACCATGTACAAATGTATGTGGTAACTGTTGGGCTGTAAACCGAGGCGTAATGCCTTCGGAGGCTGCCTACGTTGCTGTTATTTTTCTTGCATCTTGTACAGTTCAGTAGAATTTGGTTTTGTGGTTAGCGTGGTGTGGTCTTAGTTGTATATATGCTTCTTCCGTTTACAATCAGATGTTTACTTTGGCTACCCTTGATCTTATGCCGATAATTGTTACATCACCTTCATTGTGAATTTCTGCTGTGAAATGTTTCGAATCTGGTTTGTGTTGGGTATTATTTTTATATCTCGCATGTGTCCATAAATTGCTCGCATATTGTGTACCCTGTCTAGGCAATTTACTAGTTTTTTTTTACATTTCTCATAGGTGATTATTTAAAGGGTGCTTTTTGTCATGCATGTGATGCTTTCTTAAATTTTTATTGTTTTGTTGTTTGAATTGCTGGTGATGTGGGTGTTGTTTTTTTTCCTAATTTTACAGATGTAGCATCCCTGGCCACAGTAACGGTTTCCAACTGTTTTGGGTGGTTCTTTGTCCGTGTTTAGTAATAACTGGCGTAGGCTGGTGAAACTTGAAAATTCATACGGGACAGGTTATATGTTTCTGGTGACCATTCGAGTATTTCTGTACATTTTGTGATTATATCTCTTATGGGTGGGTTGTTTGGATTGTGTGGAATAATGAATTGTATATTCTCTTTTTGCGGGTTGTCTTTTTGGAAAAAGAATTATATACGGTCTGTTTCACTCGCTCTCTTTATTGCCTTGTCAAATAATTCTGCGGGTAACCTCTTTTGAGGAAATTCTTCATTTCTTGTGCGTTCTTTTGAAAATCATTTAAAGATTAAAGTATGACAGAGCCTTGGGCAATTGAGGTAGTAAATTTACAGGTAGGTCTACGCAATATTAAATCAAAGTAATGTTATTAAGTATTCGATATTCTGTCCTTCCGACGGTTAACCGTTGACAACACTAATATATAGTAAAGATTTAAATGTCGGCAATCATTAAAAAATAACAAAAATATCAAACTCCAAGGAGAATTCAAAGCGGAAAGTCCCTTAATTTATGTCACATATGTATTTTAAGTTATTTCTGCACCAAATTGTCCTACATAAATTATCTTTTATATAATACTTTTGGTAAAAACTATCTCTCTCTCTCTCACACACACACACACACACACACAAATTATAAGGGCTTGTGAGAAAAACGGACCCGTAAAACTATAAAATGACGGATAAGCACTTTCATCCTCTTGAGTATTCAAATTACAACATTTTATGGTTACTTTTACTTACAGAAAAAAAAAAAACAATAAAAAAGGAACTGGCTTCATCTACCAAAATTGAACACAGTTTTCCCCTGTCCCTCAAGAAATAACAACACCTGCAAAAAATTCAAGTATTACTACACCAAAAAGTGTTATCTGACCAAAGTTCCTACAAAATTGTAGAAGACTTCCCCGATTCTCCTTAAGAAAAATGGTCAAATCCTTCTTTCAGTTCTGAACAACTTAAATAAAGAGGATATAAAGAAGACTTTTATATTTTATTGAAAGGAATAGGTTTTGAAAAATTTCCTACTCACAATATTGCCTTTAGATTGCTGCTTGACGTTGCTAAATGGTATTCGTCAGACAATACTGCTATGTAGTTCCGAATCAATGAAGTTTTGGAAGGTAGTTTATAGGTTATTTCATGGCAAGGCACTTCTATTTTAGTAAGGACTACTGTTTTCTTATTGGGACGGTTTGCTGCATTTTGTACAGAAGAAATGTTTCTCACCCTCGTGACACGCTTTATGTTCCTCTAATCGTCTCTTGTAATTGAAACCCTTACCACCAAATGTACAAAGGAATTTGCAGTTGCTTGCATGTTCTCGTCTGTGGTATTTTAGTCCAGTTTTAGATTTAAAGGTTTTGTTACATGTACAACATTCAAATACAACATTTTTGGGAATTGCGTCGAAGTGACGGTTAAAATCATTTTGTGGCACGAATGACATACCTTCGTCATACTCCTGTATGTGCCAATGTTGCTTACATTTTCGGTAAACTCTATCAGATACACTTCTTATTATTTAAGGTTTGTTTCCTTGGTGTTGTTTGTTTTAAAATGTTTCAAAAATTTAAAAAATTTTTAAACCCCAAAACCCTTTTTTGATTTTTAAAAATTTAAAATTTTTTTTCAAAATTTAAAAAAGGGGCAAAATCCCCAAAAAAAAATTTTTCCCAATTTAGAAATGTTTAAAATTTATTTTAAAAAACATTGAAAAAAAAAAATTTTTTTTAAAACGGACTTTTTTGTTTTTATGTAATTTTAAATTTCCCCTGTTCCCGAAAGAAAAAAAAATAAAAACCTTAAGGGATTTCATTTTAAAAAAAAATTGTTTAAATTTAACTTTTTAAAAAAGGGTTTAAATTAAAATCATTTATGTTTTTTAAAAAATTTCATTTATTTATTTGAAAAAAAAAAAAAAATTAATTTAATTTTTAAAATTTTTTTTTAAATTTTTATTGACAGGGTTTTACCGGTAATTTTAAAATAAAAACCCGAAAGGTTTGTAAAAAATCAATCATTTCAAAAAAAATTTCAAATTGGGGAAAATTGAAAAATTTAAAAAATTTTTTTTAACGTTTTTTAAATTAAAAAATTTTAAAATTTCGTTTTTTTTTAACTTTTTTTAAATTAAAATTAATTTTCTTTATTTTTTTTTAAAAAAAAAAAAATTTAATTTAATTTTAATTTTTTAAAAAAATTTTAATTTTAAAATTTAAAAAGGGTTTTTTTCCTAATTTTTAAAAATATTTTCCAAAAATTTATTTTCGGGAAAATAATTTTTAAAAAATTTTTTTTAAAAAAACCCAAAAGAATTTTTTGGAAAATTTGAAAAAATAATTTTTTTTAAAACAATTTTAAAAAAAAAATTTTTTAAAATGAAAATTTAAAAAATTGTTTTTTTTAATTGTTTTTTAAATAAAAACCCAAAATTTTTTTTAAAATTTTTTTAAAAAAATTTTTAACAAAAATTTTAAAAAAATTAATTTTTTAAAAGACATTTAAAAATTTTTTACTTTAAAATTAAAAACTTTAAAAGAAAAAATTGTAAAAAAATTTTAAATAAATTTTGAAATTTAAACTTAAATTTAATTTTTTTTATATTTTTTTTTTAAAATTTTATAATTTTAAAAAATTTTTTCTTTTTTAAAAAATTTTCCTAATTTTTTTAAATTTTTTTTTCCCCTTAAACTTAAAATTGGGAAAGTTTTTTTTTTTTTAAACCATTTACCTTAAAAAAAATTTTCTTTTAAAATAAATTTTTTGGTTTTTTTATTTTTTAAAATTTTCTTTTTGAAAATTTTTAAAGTTTAAATTTAAAAAAAATTTTTTCAAAATTTTAAATTTCTTTTAACCAATAAAATTTTTTACAAAGAAAATTTTAAACAAATTTTTTAAATTTAAATTTTGAAAAATATTTTTTAAATTTTTTAAAGAATGGGAAAGTTTTGTTTAAAAAAAATTTTTAAAAAATTCTTTTAAAGGCAAAATTTTAAAAAAAAGGGAAATTTTAAAAAAATTAAAAAAATTTTTTAAAATTTTTAAAAAAAAACATAAAAAAAATTTATTACATTAAATGGGGAAAATTTTTTAAAAATTTTTTTAAAAACTTTGGGCCCGGGAAAAATTTTTTTAATAAAAGGGCCCAAAATTAAACCCAAATTAAAAAATTAAAAGGGGTTTTAATAAAACCTAAAATTGTTGAAATTTTAAGAAAATCAAAATTCTTAAATTTTATTGGGAAACTTAACAAAATTTTTTTTTATGTTTTTTTTTTCCCCCCTTATTTTTAATTTTGAATTTTCCCCAAAAAATTCGAACCCCCCACCAAAAAATGTTAAAGGGAAACAAATTCATTTGATCATAATTTTTATCTATTTGAAAAAAGTTAATAATTTTTAACTAATTTTAATTAATTTGGGAAATATAATTGTTTCAAATCCGGGCTTTAAAGATTTTTCCCGGGACCCCAAAGGGAAAAAAGTTTATTTTTTAAAATTTTTTAAAAAAATTTTCCTTTTTTTGTTTTTTAAAAAAAATTTTTAAAATTCCGGTTTGGGAGGAAATTTAGGTTTTTTAAGGGTTTAAATTTTAAAATAAAAATTTAGGAACTAAAGCTTTTTTTATATTAAAATTAAAAAAAAGGTTTTTTAAAAAGGAAAAGGAAAAAAAAAATTAAAATTTCGACAACCCGAAAAAAGGGTTTGGGAAAAATTTTTAATTGGGGCCAAATTTTTGGGCCACTTATTTTTAAAATAAAATTTTTTCAAAAATTTTTTCCCCAAAAAAAAAAATAAACCCAAAAATTTTTTTTTGGGGCAAAAAAAAGAAAATTTTCCCCTAAAAATAATTTTTTATTTTAACATTTTTAAAAAATTTAAAATTTAAAGGATAACCCCGGGAAACTTTTGATTCTAAAAAAGTTTTAAATAAATTGGGAAATTTTTTTTAGGTGAAATTTGGTTTTTTTATTAAACCAGGGTTTCAAAAAATTAAAACTAAAAAAAATTTCATAAAAAAACAAAAAAATTTAATTTTTAAGGAAACAAAATTAGAAAAAATAAATTTGGATTTCCCAAAACCTTAATAAAAACAAACTAACCACATTCCCAAAATTTTAAACAAAAATTAAATTTTAAAAATTTTTACATTTAAAATTTAAATCATAAATTTAAAAACCATTAAAATAAAAAAAAATTCCCAAACAATTTTTTGGTTTAAAAAAACTTTCAAAAATTAACGACAAATTTAAATTTTAATTTGTTTTAAAAATTTTCCGAAATTAATTTATTTTAAAGGAAAATTTTTTGATCCCACGAAAAATTTAAAGGAAAAAATTTTAAAACAAAATTTTTTAAACAAAAAGTTAACATTTTAATTGAAATTAAATTTAAATTTTAAAATTTAAAAACGGGTTTGGTTTTTCGGGTAAAAAAAAAGGGTTTAAATATTTTAAAAAATTTTAAAAAAAATTAAAATTTTTTCAAAAAAAATTTTTAAAAAAATTTCAAGAAAAGTTTAAAAAAAAGCCAAAACCCATTTTAAAAAATTTTAAAATAAATCAAAAAAAATTTTTTTTAAAAATTTTAAAAAAAATTTAAAACTTGGGTTTAAATTTAAAAAAAAAGAAAAAATTTTTAAAAAAAAAAAAAAGGAAAAATTTTAATTAACAAAAAAAATTTTTTAAAACTTTTTAAAAAACAAAAATTTTTAAAAAAAAATTGTATTTTATTTTTTCCCAAAATTTTAAAAATTAAGTTTTTTATTTTAAAAATTTTATTTACTTTTTGGTTTAAAAAAAAAATTTATTTTAAAGGAAAATAATTTCCAAAAAATTGGGCAAAATTTTTAAAAATTTTTTTTTAAGCAAAAAAAATTTTAATTTATTTTGTTTTTATTTTCCCCAAAAAAATTTTAAAAAAATTTTAAATTAAAATTTTATGTTGAAATCAATTTTAAAATTTAAAAAAGAAAATTTTAAAAATTTAACTTAAAAATTTTAAACTTTTAAATAAGGTCCAAAATAAAAAAAAGTTTTTATAAATAAAATTCAAAAATTAAAATTTTTTTTTAAATAAAACATTTTTTTTAATTTTTTTTGTTTAAATTTAAAGAAGTTCCCTTTTTTAAAACCAAATTTTAATTGTTAAATTTCCAAAAAATTTTCCTTTTTCCCATTAAAATTTCAATTTTCCCCAATCCTTTAAAAATTTTTATTTTTTAAAATTTAAATTAAAAAAAATTTATTTTAAATTTAAAAAAATACCTTTTAAAAAAATTTTTTTTTTAAAACAAAAAAACTTTTTAAAAAATATTTTGGGTAAATTCAAAACCTTTTTTATTAAAAAATTTTAAAATTTTTTAAAGTAAAGCCATTAAAATTTTAAAAATTCTGTTTATGAAAACCAAAATGGGTTTTAAAAGAATTGGGAAATTTTTTCCAATTAAAAACTCGGCTTTTTACTCTTTTAGGGAAATTTTAAATTATTTAAAAAAACGTTTTTAAAAAATTTTAAAAAATTTTCGAAAAATTTTTTTAAAAAAAATCTTTCCCCAAATTCAGAATTTTATTTAAATTTTTAAAATTAAAATTTAATTTTCCAATTTTTTTAAATTTTGTTTTTTAATTTTTTTTTTTTAAAAAAAAAAAAAATTTTTCAAATTTTTTTAAATTTTTGTAGACAAATACCATTTAAAAAAAATTTTCCTTGGGAAAAAAGGAAAAAAATTCCTTAAACAAATTTTTAAATTTATTCAAAAAACTTTTGGAATTTAAAATAAAAAAAATTTGTTTTTTGGGAAATTTAAATCAGAAAAGTTTTCCCAAAAAACGCATTTAAATAAAATAAAGAAAATTGTTAAAGGAAATTTAAAAAAATTTTTAAAATAAAAAAAAACCCGTAAAATTTTTTTTAAAAAAAAACCAAAAAAACACAATGAAATTTTGGGGTTTAATTTTTGGGTTTTTAAGCAAAACAAATAAATTTTAAAAATTTTTTTTTTTAATTTGACAAACGTTTTCTTTTAAAAGGTTTTAAAAAAATTAATTTTTGAAGAAAATTTTTTTTTAATTTAAGGTAAAAAAAAACCATTTTAAAAAATTTAAAAATTTTAAAAATTTTTCGATGAATTTTCCCCGAATAAAATAAAATTTAAAAATTAAAAATTTAAAAAAGTTTTAAAAAACAAAATAAAAACAAAGAATAAATTAATTTAAAAACAAGATTTTTTTGGGATTGAACCCGGGAAATGAAATTTGAACGAAAAATTAAAATAAATTTGAAAAAAAAGGTTGTAAAAAAAAGTTAAAAAAAAATTTGGGAAAATTAAAAAAATTTTACACGGAACAACCAAATTTAAAAAAAGTTTTAAAATTTTAAATTTTTTATTTAATTCAAATTTTAAATTTAATTTTTTTTAAAAATTTTTTTGATTCCAAAAATAAATTTTAAAAAAAAACAAATTTATTTTAAAAACCAAAAATTTAAGAAACTTTGGGACAAATTTAACCAAAAAAATTTAAATTTAAAAAATAAGGGGTTAAAAATTTTAAAAAAAAAAAGTTTCAAAAATAAAAAAAAAATTTTTTCCTAAATTAAAAATTTTTTTTAAAATTTTGGGGGTTTTTTTTAAATTTTTAAAAATTAAATTTTTGGGTTTAAAAAAAAATTTAAATTTTAATAGTAAATTTCAATTTTGGTTTTAAATCAAAAATGATTAAATAAGGAAACTTTTTAAAATATTTTTTTGGGGAAAAGTTTTTTTTAAAAAATTTTTTCCTATTTTTCTTCCAACTTTTTTTTTTTGGTTGGATTTCTTTTAATTTTGCCAAACCCGGGTTTTTAATAAAGAAATTTTAAAAATTTAAATTAAAATTTTAAAAATTTGGAAGGGGAAAAATTACTTTTTGATATGAATAAATTAAATTTAAAAACCCTTAAAAATTTTTTGGGAATTATTTTTTAAACCCTTAATTCAAAAAATTTGGGGTTTTAAAATTTAATTTTAAATTTAAATTTAAAATTTTTAATAATTTTTTTTTTTGGGCCTTAAAATTTTTAAATTTACCCTGGGGTAAAGGTTTTAAAAGCTAAAATTTTAAAAATTTTTAAAACCTCCTATCCCATTTCCCATTTTAAATTTTTAAATTTAAAAATTTTTTCAAAGGTTTTTTTTTTTAATTTTATAAAAAAATTTTTTTTTTTAAATCCCATTTAATTAAAACCCCTTTCCTTGGTTCTTTCAATTTTTTTCGGGAAAATGTGTTTTATTTAAACAATTCTCCTAATCCCAAAACCCGTCCCCACCCCCACTTTTGATAAGGAAAATTAAAATAATTTTAAAAATTTTAAACATTTAAAAAAAATTTTTTTTTTATTTTTTTTAAATTTATTTTTTAGGGTTTTTAAAATTTTTAAAATTTGGTTTTTTTGGGCCCATAAATTTTAAAAAAATAAACTGCCTTTTTATTTTAACCCTTTTTTTGGGGGAAATTTCCTTGGGTTCTTTAACTTTCTTGAAAATCACAAATTAAATTTTTTCCTTTAAAAACAGTTTTTAAAAATTTTTTTTTATCAAATTTAAATTTAAAAAAAAAAAATTTAAAAAATAAAATTTTAAAATAACAAATTTAAATTTGAATGGGAAAAGGGTTTTAAAGGGAAATTTTTAAAACCCCAAAGGGAAAGTTTTGGAAAGGGAAAGGGAATTTTTTTAAATACAAATTTACAAACCGTTTAAATTTTTAACCTCCCATAAACACAAGTTAAATTTTAATTAAATGAAGATTTAATAAAATTTAATAAAAATTTTAATAAATTTTTGGGGAAAATTTAATTTTAAAATTTTTTATGGTTATTAAAATAATAGGAACGACCGTTTTTTAAGTTTTAATAAAATTTCCAAACAGTTTTTAAACAAAAAAACCCAAGTTTTAAAGTAGGACGGGTTGGGAAAAAAAGAAAGCCGTTTTGGGGGTCAAAAATTCATTTAAAATAATTATGATTTTCTTTAAACATAAAAATTAAAATTTAAAAACCTGAAGCCCGTTTGGGTTTTTTAAACTTTAAATTATTTAAAACTAAATTTGAATTAAAGAAATTTAAAAAATTTTTTAAATTAAGTGTTTTGATCCATAAAAAGGTAAAAATTTTTCCCAAAAAAACTTATAAATAAAAGGAAAGGGCCCAAATTTTTTCCAGTCAAACTTTTTAAAGGGGGATAAAACAATTTAATTTTTAAGGATTTTTCTATAAAAAATGGGGAAATTAAATTTTTTAAACTTTTTAAAAATTTTTTTAAATTTTCCATTTCAAAAATTCCAATTTATTGCCCCTTTTTAAAAAAAAAAAAAAAAAAAAAATTTTGTAAAAAAAGGAATTGTTTACGGGTATCAAAGGGGGGGGAACATTGTATTACCATGGAAAACCCCAAAATGCTTGGAAATCCTAAAGGGAAAATTGGGCCCTTTAAAACATTTTTCCATCATCAAAATTTTTTTTTTGGGGGGGCCCTTTTATTTCCCTTTAAATTTTAAAAATTTTTTTCTGTTCTAAACCATGATGACTCCCGAGAATTCCGAAAAAATATTGTTTACATACGTCATCGTACTCCCAGGCAACACATCCGGTAAAAATAATGGCCGACTTCCAATGGTGAGATCACTATCAGAAACAATTTTTAGCCGACGGTACCAGATATGTGAACAATAAGGGGGGAATAATTATTGGATTAAGTCAACACCAAAAATAATGCGTTAAGAAAACATAATTTTGAAAAAACGCGGCAAGTAATTTTGACGTACGAAGCGATTTAGCCCAATCAAAATAACCTGAAATCGACTGTAGTTGTGTTTGTGCCTTGTATCGATATTTTGTAGATCCTATTACAACTGATTTTGTACAGTCTGTTCTTATATTGTGCTGTTGCACAATTGTGCCAGGTTAGAGGGAGGGTTGAGCGCTCGAAAACATGCTTACCCCGCTACATTATGTATGTGCCTGTCCGAGAAGCCTGTTCTTCAGTGTCATATCCGTTTTTATTATGAGTTTCGCTGTTAATTGAACTGAATTGCTTCACATTGTTAATGTCGGGACCTGTTACAGCCAACTATACCGTTTCATATCCGTTTTTATTATGAGTTTCGCTGTTAATTGAACTGAATTGCTTCACATTATTAATGTCGGGACCTGTTACAGCCAACTATACTGTGTTTTTTTTACTCGTTGTTGAAGGCCTTATGGTTTCCTATAATTACTTACATCTACTTCTTTGAACTTTGGTGACTTATGGTCTCATTGGCAATCATACCACATCTCCTTATTTTTTAAAACATTGACCAATGAGAATGAGGTCAAGGTTTAATTAGTCCTTCCAGATGGACATGATAACCTCATGATAATTTAACGCACCAATTATCTTTTCCGTATTGAAAAAGTATGCTACAAAAGGACCTAACCGCGAAATCTATGCATTGTGTAAGGAACCATGAACATGATGTATATGTAAGATGAAGCCTACCAGACGGACCTGTCTCATTTTTCCAACGACATGAAATATCTGAATGATGCATCAGTCTCAAATTGCTCAGGTTGGTACACGTTATACAAATATATAATGACATAATTTAACGAGGAAGAGCCAATTTCTCTCGGATTTATTACACCTACGGATAATTTTTAAAAAGTCTTTAAGTATTTACTTATATCATTAAGTTCACACTTTCGCAACCGAATGTGCATGTTAATAGTATGTCTTACAAAGGAAAAATTGCAACGTGTTTTCAAATGATCAAAAAACATATGTTTTGATCATATGATAAACATAATTATGTTTATTAAAAAATCATATGATTAACATATGTTTTTCATATATTTTCCCGATGATAATCATATACAAAATATATGAATAACATATGACTGTGAACATATACAAAACATATCCATTCTATAGCAATTATGCTTCTCTTAAATAGAATATGGTCTGCTGTACTGGGCAAGATCTTCTGAGTTTCCTGGTTAGAATAATCATTCAACACAAGTTTTATAAGTTTTATTTCCATTTTTGCAGACAACGATTGGTAAAACAAATTGAAGATACTAATGATGTTTGCAATTGTCTTGAGATGCTTGTTGTCACATGTTTCTTATGTTTAAATATGGCATTTAGTTATCATTTACTTCATTGGCAATCACACAACATCTCCTTATTTTATATTGTGATATTGCGCGGTTCGGTACTTATACATCCCGCCATAGTGTTATTGTGCTACGGTCAATTTTGATTCTTTCATTTTTGCTTACGTACTTTGTCTATATGCATTTTGTGATTTTTGTTGAAACAAGTTTTTTGTTTTTATAGTGATTAAGATTATATTACAATGGTGACTTCTGTACCCTAATTTTTGACGTTTTTACCTATTATGCCTTTGTTATGCTTACACATTGTTGTCAATATAATGGAATTCAATGCGACTGTCATACAAATGAGAGATTTAGTTAGCTATAAAACCAGGTTTAATCCACCATTTTCTACATTAGGAAATGCCTGTACCAAGTCAGGAATATGACAGTTGTTTTCCATACGTTAGGTGTGTTTAAGCTTTTGGTTTTGCCATGTTATAAAGGACTTTCCGTATTGAATTTCCCTTGGAGTTCGGTATTTTTGTCTCTATAATATCTAATATTACACAACAATTATTTAAGACAAGTACAAATACAGACAAAATGAATTAATTATTAGATATTCAAGTCAATCTAAGGGCATGTTTGAAGCTGAAAGGCATCATTAGCTACATGATGATGTATTAAATACGTTTAAGGCTAATAGTATATTATTTGTCTTGATATCACTGCCATGGCTTCAAATTTCATATGTTCTGCATAATATGTAACAACATAAAACAAATATATATATATATATATATATAAAAATATATTTTAATTTTGAATTCTACTATCTGTTGGTTGAAGTAATGTCCTATATATTTCCTATTAGAAAAAAACTTAATCTGATATCATTTCATATGATTGAAAAGGAACTCAAAATTTGCTGACAAATATTGACACATCTGAGAAGCTCCTACATTCTAGATATGGACAATTTAGGAGATGACTGTTATGTATTTTAAACTTGGCTTATGTAAAAGGGGTACGTAGGTTTTACTGTCGCAAACTGATTTTACCTACCAATATTTGCGACAGTAAAAGCAAGTTTTTCGTAGGCCAAGCTTACTTTACAGTACAAGTCCATTCTTATACACAATTTTAGACGTTATTTCAGTATAAAAATTATATAAATCAAAAATTCCACAAAACATTACTGTTGTTTTTTGGAAAAGTACGGTGTCATTGATACAGTTCTGTCGTCAACATTTTTACAATAGACATTTGTGGCCTTTATCTATGGAGAGTTGTCTCATTGGCAATTATACCACATCTTCTAATTTTCATATTTAGAATGAAATTCATTTAACAAAAAATATAATTTCAGGTCAGACATTTCCTTATTTTGTTTATAAATAATAAAATCACATACCAATAAATTCGAGAATTAAAAATAGTATCTACCTTTAGTTACATACTGGTAAACGTGTAAAACAACAAAAATACCGAACTCCAAGGAAAATTCAAAACGGAAAGTCCCTTATCACATCAAACGAATTGAAAACTGTCATATTCCTGACTTGGTACAATTTCCCTATGTAGAAAATGGTAGATTAAACCTGGTTTCATAGCTAGCTGAACCTCTCACTTATATGATAGTCGCATAATTTGGTCACTCAAATTATATATGATGTCGATCAATCAAAATCATGAAAACAATGAATATACCTTTATTGTTTTCCTTTGATCTCTTATGATAAAATCAAAAAGCACAATCGCTTTTTATCAATAAATAGAGTTATACCTGTATCAAGTATCATCGTTTAAAATTATAAACTTCGAAGAACAATTTTTATTCGTATACTTAAATGCAGAATAGGATAAACTGATTTAGTCACAGTGTATAGTAGAGTTCAGAAAAATTGTCCTAATTCAGTAATATAAACTATGGAATAAAGACAAACGGATGGTCTAGTTATGTTAAAAATTGTGTGAGGTTGTTTTATAGAATAAACACATCCATAGTTTATGCCTTATCAGATAAACAGTTTTTATTTAAGAAACCTTAATGAACAACCTCATATACTCCTGCATCTTGTCCATTCATTTTTTTCTTCTTGTAAAACATCAATCTTAATTGGTAGACTATGATCATGTAAACAATCTATAACTGAATAAAAAAATACCTGGTTCGCCCTCTCTTTGTCTCATTCTCCGGGTGTCAATCACCATAACTTCTCCCACTTTTGTACGTCTGCCTTGTCCTGAACCTCATTATAGAAATCTTTCAATTTATTCCAAAAGTCTACAAAGAGTTCAAACTCATCGCTTTCCTGAACATTAAACTTTCTTGAGTGCATGAGAGACCTCTTTAATATTAAGACAAAATATAAAATGAATTGGTAAATGAACTGTTGACACAGAGGTATGACTCCCTTGTATGTATTTTTGATATTAGTATATTAAAGGCAAATGCCTAATTAAAATGACCTTAACTAAAAATAAACATCATAAATTAATGAACCACGGCTAATGGTGCAGGGCTAAATAATCTCTGTGGACATGAGAACTGCCAATGCTAATACAACTGTATACCAAATAACATTGACTCATCATAGTGGGTCCATTTAAACTGACTTTAACACAAACTTTAACATGTTAACTTATGTGTTGATGCTTACTTCCTAATGTCAATTTTCTTGCTTGTCTCTAAATTTTCTATTGTGACTTCATGCCAAAAAAGGCATACATTACTGAAGATATTACCTTATAATAAACCGAAGATGATAATCCTAAAATGCAATTCTGATACATTTTGAGTATTTATCAAAAAAGTATATATCAACCAAAACCTAAAATATATTTGAAGTAAAGCTGTGTATTGTCATTTTGGAACAAATTGATATTAATGGACAGGTGTTACTGACTTTTTTAATGCAAAATTTGACAAAAACATGTTGGTTTTTTCTCATAAATTTGCAACTTTATATGGATATACCTTCAGCAGTAACATGTAATACCGAATATGATTTCATCTTATAGACATATGTATAATTAATTATTGACTTTTCGTTTTAAAGTATATTATATATAAACTCTTGAAATTCAATTCCCAGCAAGATATGAGTACTCCATGTGAGTGAAAATCATACAGGGGGAAATTGGCTCCTACTCTCTGTAATTTTTTTTACTACGAGATTTTTGTTATTCGATATGACTGTATTAGAAGTTCTGAGGTTGCTCCTATTTTAATTGAAATAGGTCGTTGGACTTGAGCCCCTTTTTTTTCTACAAATTTACACATCTTACATATTTTTGGATTCACCAAACATTTGATTGAAATCCGAATTATTACAGAAAACAGAAATATTGTTAACCTGTAGAGCCGAAAACGATGAATCGTTGCACTGGGATAAAGAGACATACATCTTTGTACTGGGATATGAAAGTTCCGCGTTGTCTAAAGCACCTGTTTTGCTATAACCACGTGCTTGTGAAATGGTGGATACGAGCCTAATTCTTTTGTTTCATGTGAATTAAGTTTAAATGGATATTCCTTTCTTCAAATGTACAATACAAGTAAATCTGTTAATCATTTTGATATTATGAAAAAAATAGTTTGCAGATTTTTCACATCTAAATTTTAAGACGACCATTTGACGTTTCGAGAAGCCTTGCTCAGAAATAATCTCGAGATTTTTTTTTCGCAGGAATATTAATTTTCAAATAATTGCGAAGAACAAACATAACTTTGAAATCATGCTGCTTTCATTTTTCATTTTGTGGATTAGAATATTTATTTTCAGAGCCACACATTCCCTTTTTCAAAGAATATGAATTGGTGGTCCCTTATATTATTTTTCTGTCAAAATTTGGCAAGATGTGGGCGGTGGACAGAGGTTTATTATTCCCTACCCCCATCTCCTACGTCACTCTCACCTATTCCCACGTCCCTACCACCTTAATCCAAAACGAAAATTGGTAAAAAAAAATCTTCCAGTATATTCCTATTTCAATTCTCCTCTTTCTCTCTGACACCCGCTTCCCGCCCTTTCATTGCCCTTATCCACCCCCTCAAATTGCTGCAATGTCGGATCCCTATTTCCTAGAATATCAATTTTCAATTATTTGCTGGCTGAAAGTTCTATAAATCAAATGTTTTGTCATATCTGTTAGTTTTCCGTTTTCGTTGATAAAGACCCGAGAATCGGAATTCTAGTTTTGATATAAAATTGATAAAATGTGTACTATTTTTGACTGATAACTATGCTGTCGAATTTTGCATTTTTTGGAATTTGGATAACAATGTTTGATATCAAGACTGAGAAAAAATGGACTTTTATTATTTTCTCTGGGAATGTAACCTTTATTTTTTTTTTATGGTAGGATTAAATTTCTTCTGCAATTTTAATATACGAACTCTAGAAGGAAAAAAAAAGAACTACGATGGTCTGTTGAAGTCCGGAATAGTGGAAAAAATTTCAAACGATGACAAATATAACTGACACGGTGATTAACATGATTAATGTGTGAAATAGGAACTGGAAAAGTGTTTTGTATTTTATATGACTGTTATGAATAAAAGAATATTTCGATATAAACAAAGATATATCAATGTTTGTGTGTAACATTATGTAAGTGAAATAAGGAAATATTCATATTTGAACAAATTGAGTCATTTGACTGAACTTGCATTTTTTGAAATCTTAAAGTATGCGTTTCCTTAATTGCAAAGTAAATGTTACACGGTTTTCAGAAAAACGACGAATAAACATGCTAACATTATTTGTGATCTCAAATTTTGTATGAAAATGATATTTTCAAAATACTATATTGAGAAAGTTTGGGTAAAAAAGAGGCGAAAGATACCAGAGGGACATTCAAACTCATAGTCGAAAATAAAGTGACAACGCCATTGCTAAAAAAGAAAATGATCAACAGACAAACAATAGTACACAAAACACAACATAAAAAACCAGACTGAGCAACACGAACCCCAAGAACAACTGGGGTGATCCTATCGTTACTAATACTGTTGATTTTTTTAGATATGTTTGACTGTAAATTCTGTTTAGCAAGACAACGCTGTTCTGTTGTAAACGAAATCACTTTCATTCATCATTCAAAGGAAGAATAAATCATGAATATGGATACCTGGTTATTAGTTTTGTTCCGTCAACTACAATTTCATTCAAGAAAACCGGTATTGCATTATTTATCTAACGGACGACAAGAAATGAGGGCAGGTCAGATTAAAATAAGGAAGACAAAGACGAGGAATCGTAAACAATACATAAAAATCCCTGGGTGAAAACATTTATGAGGAACAGGAAGACATTAACTTTAAACGATATACAATTATCATATATGACCTAAATCAATTTAAACTTTTACATGTTTATTTATATAATCAAAAGTGTTTACCACATGATTATGACACTGTTACATTCTAATCAATATAAATGTATTTCCTTGTATGATGCGAGACTAAATAAATGAATTATAATTGCATTTTCGGAATAAAACAGATCAAATTAATATGGAGTATTATTGACGATAAGCAAACTTCAAAATAAATGTAAGTTCTGATGATTACAATTAGAATATAATTAATATAAAAATAAGGGCAACTATCCACCAAAGTTTAAATAAAGTGGATGTAAGCAATTATAGGCAACCGTGCAGCCTTCAACAATTAGAAAACCCATATCGTATAGTCGGCATTTAGTTATCCTTAATCTTTGAATTCCACTATTTCCAATTGTAATCGTAAAAATAAATATTGTCCGAACGCGATTAATTATGATCAAAAGTTCAATTATCCATGATTTTTTCACAGTTTGGAAAAAAACATTTACATATTTTAGTATTTAGTGTTACAACAACAAAGTAAATCGATAGAAAGATTTGGATTAAACCATTTTTTAGGAACAGAATACCAAACTTTCCTCTCAATAGTGATCTTGATTTTGTATGAAAATAATATATTTTCAAAATACTACGTTGAGGATGTTTGGGTTAATGCTCGAGATTTTTTTTTAGATAGGTTCGACTATAAATTCTGTGTAACAAGACTTTCATTCATCATTCAAAGTAAGAATAAATCATTAATCTGGATACCTGGTTATTTGTTTTGTCCCGTCAACTACAATTACATTCAAGAAAAAAGGTATTGCATTATATATTTTTAAATTGAGGCAACCCACATTTCAACGGTCTCTGTAATTTTCTTTTGCAAAATCGGGAAGTACGCGTTCCCAGAATCAGAAAGCGAGCGTTCTGAATATGAGCTGTTCGAGGATAAATATCATCCACACAGTAATCAGTACTTCGGTATTAACGTGATTCATAATAAACCTTTCTTAAATTGTCCGTTTATAAATTTTAAAATTATTAAGAAACGAAAGTTTCAATTCCCTGAAGCAATGTCGACTTTAGATGAATTTGGCTATTTTCAGGTCCTTTTCAGTCTTAAAGCTCTTCAACTGTTTCGGTTCCTTTACATTTTGGCTTTGAGTGTTCCTTATGAAGATGAACACAGAAAAGAGCTTCGGACGCTTGAAATTGATAACGTGTTGTTTTCATTTTTTAATCACGTTTACACTTTTGCTGTCTTTAAAAAAAAACCTGACAATTTCGACCATGTTAAATTGTTTTTTAATTGTTGATCTTCTTGGTTATTTAAATTTAAATCTATTTTTGTATATATAGTTTTCAAGATAATAAGCAAAAATACAAAATCATGTTAAAACTCGTTATCAAACGGCAATAACTTCAATAAGGAGTCGACTAACGATTTCGGCCATGTAGACTTGTGTGTAGATCTTGTCTTGCTGACCAGTTTTGCGTTTACCGTTGTCTCTAATAATTAGGTTTCAAGATAATAAGCTTACAAATATAAACGGTAAAAGTCGTCTTTTAAGGGTTATAAGTCCTATAAGAAATCGAATGAAGGTTTTGATGTAAATAGAACAGAAGGTAATTCTCTACATTCTGAAAAATTTTGCTCTCTATATCTATAGCAGTTGTCAAGATAAAAGAAGGAACTTGCATTTTACCCCCTATGATCAATTTATAGCCATGTTGACACAGTTGGTTGGAATGTGGGATCATAGGAAACACGTTTTAAACTATGTACACTAAAGATAATTGTGGCCAAGTTTGGTTTCAACTAGTACAGTAGTTTCAGAGAAATGTTTTGTAAAAGTTAACGGACGACGATTAACAAGCGATGAGGCCAGGTCAGCTAAAAATAAGGAAGCCAAAGACGAGGTACCGAGTAATTTTAAACAATATACATAAAACCCTGGGTGAAAACTTCTCGAGGAACAGGAAGACATTTACTTTAAACGAGATACATTATCATATATGACCTTAATCAATTTAAACTGTTACATGTATATTCATTCAATCAAAGTGTTTACCACATGATTATTACACTGTTAAATTCTAATCAATATAAATACCCTAAATGTATTTCCTCGTGTGATAAAAGGCTATATAAATAAATTATAATTGCATTTTGGGAATCAAACAAATTAAATTGAAGGAATACCATTTTTTGGACGTGAGGCAAACTTCAAAATAAATGTAAGTTCTGATGATTACAATAAAAATATTAATAGTTATGCTAAATCATTGAATTCCACAATTTCTAATTGTTATTGTAAAAAGAAATATTGTCCAAACGTGATTAAATATGGACAAAATTTCAATTATCCATAAATCGTCTGCAGTTTTGAAAAGATAATTTACATGCTTTAGTATTAAGTGTTAAAACAATAAAGAAAATCGATAGAAAGACGTGGATTAAGCCATTTTTAGGAACAGAAGACCAAACTTTCCTTTTACAGCTAAGCATACTTCTGCAGATGCTTGAATGCTGTATCATTACATTTAACTGGTAAAAGTTGACAGTCAAGAAACTGTTAAATGTATTGTTTGGATTATGTTAAGCATATAAGCAAATAGCAAACACAATGTTTCTGTAAAAGAGATGCAAAAGATGGCAAAGGGATATTCAAACTCACAAGTCGAAAACAATCTGACAAAGCCATGGCAAAAAACGAATAACTACTAAAAGACTAAAAGACTAACATCAGTACACAAAACACAAATATGTTCCAATGGTGTGTATCCAGTATTTTTATAACAAATTTCAAGTTTGTGAATTATATGATATATTTACTTAAAATATTTTTTTCTCAAATAAGTGCAATTTAATATTTATTTGTGCATTTTTACAGAAGTTTGTAGAAATTACATATGCATATTTATTTTTATTTTTACATTCTAGTGCAAAAGTTAATCATCGTAGTTTTGAAACATTATGAAATAAGAAAATTTGTTTTCGTTTTATGAGTTGGACTATCCCTTTGTTATCTTTCGCCTCTCTTTATCAGATTATAAAAACATATTCATTGCTATTTTTAACACGAGCAACTAAGAGTACAATTAAGTTGTTATTATCTTTAAAAAATAGGATAAGTTTCAATGTTATTTTTGAAAAGCTGGTTGTTTATAGCTATACAGTCATATAAACATTTTATTTCAGAAATACGTTCTGACATTCAACAATTATTGCATTAAATGAATACGAAAAAAGAAAAAAAGAAATCGACGGTTAAAAGATCACGATAATGATAAACGCCTTAATGATAATCACTATAATGATAGACGCCTGAATGATGATCACGATGATGATAGAAGCCTAAATACTGATCACGGTATTTATAGAAGCCTTAATGAAAATCACGGTGATGATGAACGGTTAATTGATGATTACGATACTGGTGAACGCTTAAATAACTACAGCGATGACGATAGACGACTAACTGATGATCAAAATGGTGATTCCGAGCCGGCTATCAGTATGCGCAAAACGACGTATTGGGAAATTTATGGAGTAAAACATTTCCGATACAAAGGATATAGAAAACATTCTCATCTACTCTCTCAAACATTAGATGGTGACCTAACTATAAAAAATGATATTTTTGGTCTAACCATTCATCAGTTTGAAAGAGAATTCCGATCCTGTTTGCAAAGAAGGGTAATGCATGAGCAGTCGATCTCAAATATAAGATTTCCTGATAAAACCAGCAATGAGTACCTGGAGTATTTAGAGAGTTGTGAATTTAAATTAGAAGGTAAATATTCAGCCATCTTCTGTCCATAGAAATACTATCAACTTCCAAATGATATATTATATCTTAACGTCTTAAATCTGTTAAATCTGTAGTATTTGGGAAACTTAAATTTAAATATTCAACTTTCTTCTATCTAGAGAAGTAATATCAACTTCCAATTGATATAATATATATTATCTTAACGTCTTAAATCTGGTTAATATTTAGTATTTGGGAAATTATAATTTAAATATTCAGCTTTCTTCTGTCCAGAGAAGTAATATCAACTTCCAAATAATAAATTATATCTAAACGTCTTTAATCTGTTTAATCTTTAGTATTTTGGAAATTTAATTTAAATATTCAGTTTTCTTCTGTCTAAAGAAGTAATATCAACTTCAAAAATATATTATATCTTAATGTCTTAAATCTTTTAAATCTGTAGTATTTTGGGAAATTTAAATTTAAATATTCAGCTTTCTTCTGTCCATGAGAAGTAATATCAACTTCACAGTAATATATTATATCTTACCGTCTTAAATCTGTTAAATCTTTAGTATTTGGGAAATTTAAATTTAAATATTCAGCTTTCTTCTGTCCACAGCAGTGATATCCACTCCCAAATTATACATTAGATCTTAATGTCATCAATCTGTTTTATTAATACATTTTGGTTACGGATTTGAATAGGATGATTCGTTATTCTGTGTTCATTTCTTATTGTCCAGTTTACATATTTGTCAAATCTGATTAAAATACAGACCATAGATATAAGAAGATGTGGAATGAGTGCCAATGAGACAACTCTCCATCCAAGTCCAAATTTATAAAAGTAAACATTATAGGTCAAAGTACGATCTTCAACACGGAGCCTTGGCTCACACCGAAAAGCAAGCTATAAAGGGCCCCAAAAATTGCTAGTGTAAAACCATTCAAAACCAACGGTCTAATCATGTCTAATCTATGATTACAAGAGCCTGAAAACGGTCCGGTCTTCTATTTTTGTCGTATTGATACACTGATACTTTGAAGGCTAATTTGTCATTGGCTGTTTGAATATTTACCAGAACAGAAAGTAAAACGGGGAGTTGTCAGATCTTTGTAAGCAAAGCTTGGACACAAGATATGTATTTTAAGCAGATTGATATTTATAAGACTTTAATCGATTTGAAAAAAAGGAACACAAAATGAGAATAAGTGCAAGAAAAAAATGGCATTAACCTTGTAAGGTATTCAGTAAAGTATTTAATATAACACAAAGTCTAAGTTTATTAATAATTGTATTTTGTTTTATTTATAGGCCACGATTCTGAATTTTCCTTAAAAGAAAAATGCCGCTACCAACGTTTACAAAAAATAGTAGGTACAGAGAAAGCAGTCAGATCACGACAACGATTGTTAAAGTTAAATGATTATGTTGACAACAATGCTGATCTAGGTACCACAAAGTTATCAAGTGGGAGTCTAGCGGAAGGGCTTGATTTACCAGGAAGTGACATTGACATCATGTACATAGTTCACAACATAGATGTTGTTCAAGATGTGAAAGAAGTTTACAGATCAGGACATGCTACATTTTTAATGGAAAAATGCAATAAATATCCCGGATTCGCCAAATTAAAACTTGTAACAAAGCATAAAGCTTGTGTTTCATTTTTAATCCAGACAGAAACAGGTATTTATTTTTCAAGTCAGAGATTAATGAAGTTTCTACGAGAAACTAAGAATAATATGCAAATTCACGGTCCGTGTCTCTCAGACCCTTATCAACATGAAGATATAGCATTTTGTCTTCGCTCGCGTATTTGGCCTCGTGAAGCCGTGAACTGGATCTATCGTCGAAGGCGCTGGCAATGGCCATCTGACGGAGTAGTAGAAAGTATAACAAGATACGGCATTTTACTTGTACCAATAGGTCCAAAATATAATGAAAACGAGGAGTTATGGTGGAGATTATCATTCTCTGTGGCAGAAAAAAAGCTATGTCATTCATTCAATTACACACAGTTGTTGTGTTACTCACTTCTGAAAATGACCTTGAAAAACGTTATAAACAAGAATGATCACGTGAAAGACCTTCTATGCTCATATTTCATGAAAACTACTTTGTTTTGGGTTTCTGAAGAGATTTCAATCGACCAGTTTCAAGTTTCAAATTTAATTGCATGTTTCGAATTGTGCCTCGATAAACTTACAGAATGCATCGATATATGCTATTTACCAAACTATTTCATTCCAGAACAAAACTTGTTCAAAGGTAAAATTAACACATCAAATAACAAAACTTTGTTGTCTGTATTTACTGATATGAAATATCACGGAATGGAAGCTTTAGTTCACAAAGTGTTGAGTTCAAATGACATTGTAACGTTCTCTCCTGTCGTAGAACAAGTAGAAAGTCATGAGCCTTTTAAACTGGAAATATTATTTTACAAGATTCTTTTAACTACTATAGCATGTGTTGCAAGTTCGAATGTGGAGAAATATTACACTACATTAGCTCTATTAAAACAAATATCGTTGTCTGAATCTTCAGCGTTTTTGAGAGATGTATTCAAATTTCATCATGGGTTTTTCAACCAACAAGTGACACAGGTGTTATTTTCATCATTTAGTAAGAACAAACAACATTATTATCTGAGTCGTAAAATATTACGTGATTGCACAATGGCAGACGCTGGTTCGGGCTGGTTGTTAAGTGCGTCCTTCTTTTACGCAATAGAAAACTATAACGTGTCATTGCGGATCGTGGATTATATATTATCCCGTTGTTCACCGGACATGTTGTACTTAGGTTGTTTCCCCTATCAGTCTAAAACGTTGTGCATGTATCAGCGCATTGCACACTGTCAACAAATTACACTGAAGGACAGGATGAGACTTGCAACAATGAGCGATATAATTTTTATAAGAGGTTCACCGTTGATACCGAAAGAACTGCAGTATGAAGTTAATGATTTCAAACTGAGAGTTCCCCCTGTTGTAATGTGTCATTGTCTCCAGTTCTTGTGTTACCATCATCTCAATGATTTTTACAAAAGAAAGCTATCGTTACAAGACTTGCGTTGTACAATACAAAATGAGTATTTCTTAGCTAAGAATGAGAAGTCTGTGTGTTATACTCTTCTAGGCATTTGTTATGAAATATCGAATAACATGGATTTAGCTTACCGTAGTTATGTCAACGCAGTTCGTTGTGAGGGAGAGTCATGCAAAAGTGCAAAGTCCAGATTAGAAAATCTAATATCAGCACGAATGAATGATGTCTCTGTGAAGGTCATAGTTCGGCGATAATTTAACACTATACTACAAATAATGTGTTGATAATAACTGCGATTACTACTACACATAAAGATATATGTTGATCGGTCAGCGTATTATCTTATTACATTAATATAATATCTTGCAAGTTCTGAAAAAAAAAATTGTTGTAGTTTTCGGTTTGAGTCTTTTTTTGTGCCTGTTGGGAAATTGAAAGTTGTTTGTCAACATGTTTGTAATCATTTAGACGCCATCACCAGTAGGTTGAACGTTAAAGAATATCTGTTTCACAGATGACGACGGGTATCGAATTGTCGTATTCACAATCCCTTCCTATTTTCCTCGAAAGTAACGTACCGAGTTAGACTTATCACCTAATTTGTACTTATACGAGCAAAACGACGGGTGCCGCATGTTGAGCAAGATCTGCTTACCTTTCTGGAGCACCTGAAATCACCCCCGGTTTTTGGTGGGGTTCGTGTTGCTTAATCTTAAGTTTTCAATGTTGTGTACTGTTGTTAGTCTTTTCGTCGTTTTTCGTTTTTTAACATTTGCCATGCAAAATCAAGAACATATGGTATGATTGCCAATGAGACAACTCTCCACAAGAGACCAAACAACGTAGAAGTTAGCAATTATAGATAACCATACGACCTCCAACAATGAACAAATTCCATCCCGCATAGCAAATTATAAAATTCCCGGAAATGATAAATGGATGGTTCATTGGCAATCATATCACATCTCCTTATTTTTATATGAAACAATAATCGAAAAACACTATGATATACAGCAACAAACGATGATGATGATGATGATGATGATAGATGGATGGATGCTTAATGTCCTGCGGCAAATTAATATGCATTTTCAGGACGAAAACATGTTAATGTAATATAAATATTAACCCTACTTTGTACTAGACCGACACGCTCTGCCGGATTTTTAACGTGCTAGTTCACAAGGTAACAGTCCGCAGGAAGTCATGTCACCTTACTCAAACAAATTATTCTGACTTCGAGCCGACCAGTCTTTGCTCTTACTCCTTAATGCCGCGTGCTTAGCACAGAAGCAGAAAATACCAATTTCAAAGAATTTGGTTTGACCCGGCCGGGATTTGAACCCACGACCTCCAGTACACATCCAACATCCAATAGATTAAGTGTAAAGACGTCATTAACAGTCAGAAAAAAAAACATGACTGTCCACTAAAATTACTACCAGTTTAGGCTTTTAGTTTCATAACTGTACTTCACGTCTACCGAAGGTTTATCATGAATACACAATTTCATAATGAAACATAAAATAAGATAAAACCGAGGAAAATGGCTGAATTTGGAATTACATATTGAAATTTGGCATAACGGCGTAATGTCTTGAATGAGGACTGACTACGGTGGTGGCAACTTTTTTCTCATTAATTTTTTCGACCGAATATAAACAAAATGAAAACAACACCTTGAATACATTATTAATTTGATGCGTCCGAAGCGCTTTTTCGGGAATTACCTTCATCAGGAACGCTCATAGGCGAATATTTGAAAGCAAAGGATTATAAGAACCAAAACAGTTGAAGAGCTATATGATTAAAAACTTTGTCTGAGGGAGTTGAAACCTAAGTATATATAAGAAGATGTGGTATGAGTGCCAATGAGACAACTATCCATCCAAGTCACAATGTGTAAAAGTAAACAATGATAGGTCAAAGTACGACCTTCATCACGGAGCCTTGGCTCACACCGAACAGCAAGGTATAAAGGACCCCAAAAAGACTAATGTAAAACAATTCAAACAGGAAAACCAACGGTCTAAACTATATAAAAAACGAAAAACGAGAAACTCTTATGAACCACACCAACAAACGACAACCACTGAACAACAGGTTCCTGACTTAGGACAGGTGCATAAGTATGCAGCGGGTTATCTATATAATTTCAATATTTATCAACGTACAACTTTGGTTTATTATAAATCATGTTAGTACCGAAGTACTGGCTACTGAGCTGGTGATACCCTCGAGGACTGATAGTCCACCAGCAGTGTAATCGACCAAGTGCTGTAAATTGTAATTAAGTTAAAATTAAAATGATAAATCCCGTACAAAACACAAAGAAATTTGTAAAATACTGACGATTAGCTCAATATATTTATAACATGTTTATCGAGATGATAATGACAGAGAAAAACTGCCCTTTTCATATAAATGATTGTGTATATGATAAGTTACTACACACTGTACATATTGCTTAAATAATAATAAAAGAGTCGACACAATAAATATAACTGTTACTTTTGGTGTAATATTAGTTTATCAATGTCAATAATTAACAATAATAATAGTAATGTATATAGGAATGACTTTAATTTCTTGTCGATATTAAATAAGTCTCACCGAAAAAAAGTCTGCGGCATGGACAAGGTCATGTTTTTCTCTAGCTGTTAATGACGTCATTAGACTAAATCCATTGGATGTTAGATGTGTACTGATTGATAAATTAGTCTTAGAAACATGATTTCTTTTATTAGTTGTTATTGGTTTCGAACTAGCTGTCAGTAACTGCGAGAACTCTCAGATTTGTACCTTATGTCTTTTTATGTTAGGGATGTATAAATACTCTGCCATTTCCGGTCTGTGTTTTTGTTAGATATTTTTCTGCTTTGTATCGATCTGATGAGTTAAGCCATTGTTAACTGATTTTTATAGTTTGTTCTTTTGTTGTGTTTTATCACCACTGTCCCAGGTTAGGATGAGGGTTGAGCGCTCATGAACATGTTTAACCCCGCAATAATCTTTATATGCCTGTCCGGTTTACTCCTGGTTTGCCAACATTTAATTATATCAATTATCTATTAGTAAGGAAAACAAAAAAGACAAAAGGTTTAATGAGCATACAACTGTATAGCCTGTTCTAACTTTATAGGTATATAGTTTATCTGTATTTTCTATATATTCAGGTATTTTTCATTTTGTAGTTTAACTTTTATTTGTATAGATAAATAATATATAAATCAAATATTTTTCACAATATTTTAATATCAATTCAATCGATTCATTTAACAGACAACTAACATTACTAATGATAACATGGATAAAGCGATGACATTCTTTTATAAAAGTGTCTTAATAATTCGTCGGTATCTAAATGATAATGATATAAATACACAAATATATGATAAAGTTTTGTTTAATTGTAAACATATTTTTTTAACATATGAATCAAATTTATACATGCATTGAATAAGAAAACGAAATAAAAGCACTATGGTTAAAATAAGTAATATGGGTCACAATATGTATAATGATGAAAAATACAAAATTTTATATATATTTCAAAAGTAACAAAACATTCATATACTAACAAAGTCACAAAACATTAGTGGTTCCATATAAAGCGGTATCCTTCAATCCAAGACTCTGTCATATCATCAGTAAATGATGGGTATATTGTCAGCTTCACCAATGTCTTCTAAAGTTGTAAGCCAAACATCCATATAGAAAAATAATGCTTTTCATATAAAGTGATGATTATACAAATATCGTATATAAATAATTATAGTTACCTGAGTTTTTGTTTTTGCCTTCGTCTTTACATAATTCTGAATATATAGAATTGGAAGGTATTTTATAAAATTGAAGACATAAATAATTAATTATAGAAAACATATATATATATATATATTGCATTTATTTATCGAGATTTATATTTTTAAAAGTCCTATTGGTTCACTGCCACATTTAATATGAACAAAAAATATACTAAGGGTGTAATCAAAAACTGTTATCCCAAACATAAAGACAACATCTAAAACAAACAGTCTACAAATAGTACACAGAAATAACGATATTAAGCAACATTAACATAACCGAACACTGAGGATGGACTTGCGAGTATAGAAAAGGGAACAAATGCAGTTTCCGATACTAGCAATATTAATTTGTTTATAGACCAGGTATTTACGATACACATGAAATGCACTGACGACATATTTTTACATTTACACCTGAATTCCCCTTGTTTTGTGTGCACTATTTTCCTACTAAATTTGCTACCACATTCGACATTAAGGGCTCTTGCAAAAAAAAAAAAAAAAAAAAAAACTCATATGAGGGGACATAAACACACATCCACGTTTGATTGGGAACATTGACTATAAGTTTTAAAGTTCATCAATACTGAAAAGAAACAAAAACATCGTCAACTTCGCAAATCAACTATTACAGGACACACTCTAACTTGTCAGTTGGATATATGAAGTTTCATAAGGGAATATTAGTTAAAACCACACCAAATAATTGAAATACAAATGGAATGTTGCTTTATGATCTTAAAACCAACTTTCAAGATGTATTCAGAAATATATTTACACGGACGTTCTTTTTTGTTGTTATTTGATAATATTTAAACTATTTAAAAATGTCCAGTAGTAATGTTTCATTGAATTGTTCAACTTAATTCAGGGTCTCTTTCCTCTTTCATTCAATTAATAACCAAAAAAACCTAAAGCCTTGTTCACTTCTTAACTACATATTTTACATTTTTAAGACTAGGATTGCGAATTTGATATTTTTAACAGTCTTTACAGATGAAGAAAAGTTTACCTGGACAATTTCCTAAGTAACAAACTGACGAGTCGTTGTCAACACCTTGACAAAATTTTCCACCGTCAGAAGGCGAGGGGTTGTTGCAAGTTCTATTTCGATATATCATGCCATTGCCGCATGTCACGGAACATGAAGTTGTTGTCCACGAGCTCCACTGACCATTAACTAAGGAAATGTAAATACCAAAAACAGAGTTTACTTACATTTGTAAAACATTGCAAGATATTTCATATCTGCGAAGAACTTTTCTTGAAACATCGATTTATTTATTTTTCAATTATAGATAAGTTCATATTATCAACTTCTTTCAAAAATATAGTTGTAGTTCAGAGTTCTTAAAATGTTAACTGTGTGACGTGCTGTGTTAAAAACATTTGTTTAGGTAATTTGCTACCTTAAAGTGAAAAATAACACACAAAAAAATTAATATGGATAGTGATGCATCTTAATGAGCACATCAAACGAACATTGAGCCGTCTCCTCAAGTGTACACTTAACATTTGGCCTTTGTTAGTCTTGTGTGTTTGTTAAAATTTTGGTTCATTTGCATGTTTCGAAGTTTAGTGTGGCTTCCATTTCGCTGAACTAGTATACATTATTGTTAAGAGGCCCGCTGATGCGGGATTTTCTCGCTGCGTTGAAGACCTATTGGTGTCCGTTGGCTGTTTTCTGCTTTTTGTTATGGATAATGTCTCTTTGACACATTCCCCGCTTTCATTCTCTATTCTACTTGTAATGTTTTGAATACCTCAATTGTCAGGTACTGCTTAGGAGTCGGAGTTGTTCCCTAATTTCATGCAAGTCTACTTGAATACTTGAAGATGAACTTTCTTCGGTCAAGAATATTATTTTGTAGTTCAAATACTAGTAAACAAAGTGGGTATTGCATATTTTTTTTCCAAATCGCCTTTTTCTTTTGCCTTCGGTCGTTAGTCGTTTGTGTTTTACTAATTTCTAGTATGATAAACTCATCATAGATACCAGGATTGCAATTTTGTACCCCAGACGCCTCAAAATTTTGCCAAATACAGCTAAAGCAATCTATTCCTGGAGTAAAAAATCCTTAGTATTTCGAAAAATTTTATGCTTTTTTGTTGTCTTTTGAGATGCGTATTATTGTAATTATTTGTTTTAAAATCAGACACTAAACTGTGTGATGTGCTGTGTTAAAAACATTTGGTTAGGTAATTTGCTACCTTAAAGTGAAAAATAACCAAAAAAAAAATTAATATGGATAGTGATGCATCTTAATTAGCACATCAGAACGAACAATGAGCCGTCTCCTCAAGTGTACACTTAACATTTGGCCTTTGTTAGTCTTGTGTGTTTGTTAAAATCTTGGTTCATTTGTATGTTTCGAAGTTTAGTGTGGCTTCCATTTCGCTGAACTAGTATACATTATTGTTATGAGGTCCGCTGATGCGGGATTTTCTCGCTGCGTTGAAGACCTATTGGTGACCGTTGGCTGTTTTCTGCTTTTTGTTATGGATAATGTCTCTTTGACACATTCCCCGCTTTCATTCTCTATTCTACTTGTAATGTTTTGAATACCTCAGTTATCAGGTTCTGCTTAGGAGTCGGAGTTGTTCCCTAATTTCATGCAAGTCTACTTGAATACTTGAAGATGAACTTTCTTCGGTCAAGAATATTATTTTGTAGTTCAAATACTAGTAAACAAAGTGGGTATTGCATATTTTTTTTTCAAATCGCCTTTTTCTTTTGCCTTCGGTCGTTAGTCGTTTGTGTTTTACTAATTTCTAGTATGATAAACTCATCATAGATACCAGGATTGCAATTTTGTACCCCAGACGCCTAAAAAAAATTTTGCCAAATACAACTAAAGTAATCTATTCCTGGAGTAAAAAATCCTTAGTATTTCGAAAAATTTATGCTTTTTGTTGTCATTTAAGATGCGTATTATTGTAATTATGTGTTTTAAAATCAGACACTAAAGGAATATATAGTGAAAGGCATACCTTGAATCGGACAGTTCGATATGTTTAACTTGTTGATAAATGTAAATGTACCGAAATCTGTGCATTGTCCTTTAAAATCAGATACTAGTAATTTGGTTTGACGTGCTGCATATTCAAACAAGTCTTTCATGTTACAACATACCAATTTGTTTAATTCCGCGCTTCTAAATAGAAACATTATACACTGTATTATTTCATTCTTCCGTTTTTTGTTCTCTCTGTTTTCGAAGTTTTAATAAATAAAGATTAATTTGGAAACTATGTGAGGGATCTTGACAAAATACCCAAAACTTCTAAAGTAAATGCTGCCTCAAGGAATTGGGTTTTAGTTTTTAAATAATTCCTTTGCTCCAATCCGAAAAATAATAAGATGTGGTATGGTTGCCAATGAGACAACTCTCCACCAGAGACCAAATGACATACAAGTTAACAACTATAGGTCACCTCACGGCCTTCAACAATGAGCAAAACACATATCCATCTTAAGTTCTTTTTAAGTCGTTTTTGTTAATAAAAATGATGGTAAGTCTATATTACGTACATGCTTGTTATATTTGTCATATTCCTAAATGCATTGGGTGATATTGTGGTAAATGCATTGAAATCTACATTCTGAAATAAAATCATTTCAAATATTTAAAGACAACAGTCATGACCAATTCAATAGAATAAGATAATGTAATTTAATGCAAAAACTATGCAATTGGGTAGAACTGTATTGGGATATTGTTATTAATGTAGCATATATGCTTCCGCAGATGCAATCAATTTAAAATTTATAACAGAGATGCATCAATATATTCATTAACCGTAAATATCGGCGATAGATAATTTTCTCACCTGAAATTACTATTTTTCGTTATTCCGTCCAAATAACTTTCTTTATATATGATATTTTATTGCTCAAAACCCTTATTTTTAAACGATTAAAAATACTATGTGCTCACTGGAATCATGATGTTTCAATAATATGCGTCAGAAAAATCTTTAAAAATTTTGCTGCGTAATGTGATGCTTTTTCACTCTATATATCGAGTCAATTGTTTTTTTTTTTTTCTCAAACAAACGAATTCACTAAAAACACTTATACTTTCTTATCATTGAAACGGAAAAGTGTAAAGCATTAACATATAGTTTTATATTATAATTATGTGGTTACTTTTTTTTCCGAAATTGGCAATTTAAAGTGAAAAAAAGCATTTTCTAAGTGTTTTACGTACATTCTATACATCTAAGAATTTGTTGACAAATTTTCAATTGATTCAATGTTTGGAAGAATAAATGCTACATTTATATTTATTTATCTTAATTTCTATAGTCTTCTAGGAATATCATTGGTTCAAAGCGAACACGTGGGAACCTTGTTTATTTAATAATTAGGTTAGTGGGTGTAGTTTATTTGGTATACACGGTTCGTAGTAGTTTATAATAGATTTACGAGTTACAAATGTACGGCGGTGTTGTTCTAAAATCAAAATACACATGTACTATGTAAACATAAATAATTATAATTTGCCAAGCATTTAGACAAAAACATGTCTTAGAAATGCTTACTTTCACTCATATTGATGACTATAACAACAACCGAAAATTATATATATTTTTCTTTACAACTAAGTCAAAATTTCCCATATCAGATAGTCGGCAATATACATTCGTTTCACAGTGTGCTAGTGACCCAATACGATATATAACTCGTCAGTAAACTCCATATGGGGATCGAGCGTCTCGCTCTCGCCACATATGCATTTACTGACCCTGTATACATCGTATATATTAGGCCACTAACACACTGTGTAACTAATAATATTTAAATGCAGTTCAACGAATTATAATTGCGCACAAATTTTCACAAAAATCCGAAATACCACACGCTTATGAATTCTTCAATTTAACTCAGGCAGCAGTAGTTTACTAAAAATAAAATCTCGGAAATCTTTTTCGAATTTACAAAGACACAAGACAAAAACAGAAAGTAAGAGGAATCGAATGAACTCTAAAAGGCCCGAGACCGTGTGGGTCCACAGGGTAAGCAACTCATGCTTTTCATACATCACCCGCCACTCGGAGCCGCATTATATGAAGATATCACACTATACGATAGAACACAATTGGTAAATTTACAGATCAGTTGTCTATTCTTGTATCTAAAGATCAAAGATCGCATAACATTTCTCTTGGACTTAAGACACACACAAATATCGTATCGTTTAACAAATTCGTTACGAGTAGATTCGATTTCAGTGATTCTTATCTCATTACCCAGGAAAAGAAGTTTAAAAATCACTAAATCACAAGATAACCTCAATAACGTATTAGTTCCTCAGGCGATTGCAATGCTTCTCCTCCTTTATTTCTCTCACTCATTGCAAAATAATGGTTGTATTTAAGAACTGATTTTTTTTTTAAATCCTCATGAGAGGTATGTACTATTTCTTCATAAAATATTCTCCACATTCCTAATGTCATTTATACATAATGGGCATGACATGGAAACCCTTTTGGGTAAAATGGGGGTGAACATATCTTGCTTGGAGTACTAGACTTGTTAATGTATAAGCTTTAAAAAAGAGAAGCGGAAGATAATTGCGTGACATTCAGTCTCATCAGTCGAAAATGATATCGATGATGAGTTTAAAATGAACTATCAATGCCATGGCTAAAAACAAAAAACGAGGTAAAAAGATATAAGAAGATGTGGTATGAGTGCCAATGAGACAACTCTCCATCCAAGTCAAAATTTATAAAAGTAAACCATTATAGGTCAAAGTACGGTCTTCAACACGGAGCCTTGGCTCACACCGAACAGTAAGCTATAAAGGGCCCCAAAAATTACTAGTGTAAAACCATTCAAACGGGAAAACCAACGGTCTAATCTATATAAAAAACGAGAAACGAGAAACACTTATGAACCACATCAACAAACGACAACTACTGAACATCAGATTCCTGACTTAGGACAGGTGCAAACAAATGCAGCGGGTTTAAACGTTTTAATGGTACCAAACCTTCACCCTTTTTCTGAAACAATAGTGTAACATCACAACATAGAAAGACACACTATAAAATATCAACTGAAATAGCTTAACTCAATCAAAGGACATATTAACACCATTGAACATACACTGAACAAATAAATTTGACCTATGATACAATGTAAATACAAAATAAATAAACTAAGGGAAGAATAATAAAAGTAACATGTTATATCGGTATGAAATGTTAAACAATTTAAGAAAAACAATATGCTCGAACAAAAATATCAGCCATTTGCAATAACTTTAAACACAGGTAAATGAAAATAATTTTGTTGTTAAGTATACGTGTACAGTTACAATAGAGAAAGGAAATATTTTTATCAAAGCTGGTATATAGACCAGATATAACCCTGAATAAAAGAATTCTTCAAAACACAACATGGAAAACTGAAGACTGAACAACATGAGCCAAAACAAAAACCGGCGGTGATTCCAGGTACTCCGGAATGAACACAAGGTAACAATCAAAGCATGACATCCTAATTTGACTCATTATATTTATTTCCAAACTTATTTTTGGTTATGTCCTAAATGAAGTGTGGTTTAGAGGAAACAGCAAAACAAATAAATAATTCTTCAATTTGACCTGGCCTGATATCAAACCAAGGACGTATTGCACACGATGTTTCTACGGGATCATGCGACCTCTACGCCCGTATCTCAAAATATGAAGTCTGTCATCTGGTCTTTTGGGTCAGTAGCAACAATGCTATAAGTTTTGAAAATACCGCATCATATCGCCGATTTTACCACATGTTCTTTTATTTATAAACGATAAAAAGGTGTTACTTGTAGGACAGTTTCCGTTGTCGTTTAACAAGCCGCTGTTCATTTTATTTCTTGTATTTTGATGTTGAGCATGTATTATACTTACAAGCTTACAAGGTTTATATTTGACGAACAAACATCCGCTGGTAAACTAAATTTATTGTTCTCCAAATCACTAAAAAAATAATCATAATTTTAGTTTGTTTAAATCGAATATTTGAAACACTAATACTAATCAATGTATCACAATATTTATGACTAACTATTTCACCTCACACTTAGAAATAATGTTTCAATGACAGAAGTATTTAATTATTTGAAAAAAAAAAAATAGATATTATTATCCTAAAATCTTTTTTACTTTCCACAACAAAGGATGATGTTTGGACGTTGAATTGCTTTCAAAATAAAAATTTTCAATTAGCTGAATATTCAGTTCATGCAGTGATTTTACTTTCAGACCATATCTGTGTTTTGCTATTATCTTGAGTATTGTTAATCACATACTTTTTGTTAGATCTGTTTGTGTTAATGGCATAGAGTAGCACTATATTGCAATGTTACACTTACACAAGCTCAAGTTTTAAGTTAAACAAAAACAAGTCCACTGGTAAACTGCTTATTCTATTTTGGAATAATCTTCTGAAAAAATGAATGATTTGCGATGAAAAAAAATCTATCTTCGTTAGAGTTATAATATTCAAAGGTATCTATTTTGTTAAGATATCACAATGTTTTTTATCACCTTTTTCAGATCTCATTTAGAAACATTAGTTTTATGTAAAAACGGTATTTTCCGTTAACAATCCATATGTACTAAATATACTACTAGTGTTTCATGAACAATTTTTAAATTCTTATTGTTATGAATACGAAAATATTTTACTGTGTCAACAAGTTCTAGGAAAAAACATGGAAACATATCGCAGTGTATACTACATGTTCAGGTAATTTTCCTTTATGCGTCACAATACTGAGGTGCTACTTCTAAATGAAAAGAACACTTTATAAATTTATTGCGTCCGAATCACTTTTCTGAAACTGTTTTCGTTTTGTTCAACAAATCTTTAATTTTGTTTAATTTCAATTATTGAAATTGATATTTACGTCTTATGTTTATTTTCTAAAATAAATGTTAATTGTGTTATGTTCCATCATACTTCATCCATTGTTTTTCTAGCAATGATCATATCGCTCAATTGAAATGCATCACATTCATATAAAACTCTATTTACAACAACTTTCTCAAATGAACAGTATGTAGACCACCAGCGGTATTTCAGAATCAATTTATTGGATACCAAAATTAAATAAGATTATTTTCATAAACAACAATATGCCGTCTTGCATTCCATGAGTCCATTTATTAGGTTGAAATAGAAAGGTGTTACTTCAAAATTCCTTCTCCATTCATTTTAATGTCAAATTTTGAAAATGACACTCTCTCTTTGTTAACCTGTATTTTTTATGTTAAGTATCTATCAAACTTACACTTCCCTAAGGTTTATGTTCTTTGAAAACAACCCATTTCGTAAACTGCTAATAGTATTGTCACTCAAATTTCTAAAAAATTGAATATTTGTGACGAAAGTGATTTAAAAGCTGTTCTATTTCAAATTAAAACACTTGGAAGGAGCAGAGTAAACTATGACATTGTTAACATATCTTATTATCTTTGTAATAATGTGCAAATAGTAAACGTTGGTTACAAAGTAACAATATTAACTGTACCAATTGTATTGCACCAGATGCTCATTTCGACTATTATTATCTCTTCAGTAATACCGATTAGGCCAAACTATTTGAAAATCTAAAACCCAATACAGACGTTGAAGAGCTGATAAATAAATCAGAGCTATGCATGAAGGACATACATTCCTTGATTCAAAATTATTTCGAAACTTTATTACAGCGAATTTAAATAGAACATTATTCGTATTTTAAGGCTAGTACCAAAGTACTGGCTATTTGACGGCGGGTTAAAACCACGGGGACTAACAGTCAATCAATAGAAGTGTCAAACCAACGGAAGTAATAAGCTGCAGAATTTACTGGTTGAAAAAATAAAAACATGTCAGGGGATTGTGAGGACAATGTTGAAAGGCTAGTAAGCTCCGTGTGCGTTATACCCTGCAATTCTTTGTGACATTACCGTCTTTTAATTTTTATCTAAATGAACAAGTAGTATGGAAAAAGCATGGTCATTTTAGTGTATGTAATGAATTATTTCAGGCCAATAATTAAACAGTCCTCAACATTGTACTAACGAAAGATTTATCTGTGTAATATCCTTATATATTCAATATAAATTTGCTTGAACAAACGTTGTAGCTATAGAAAAGCTACATCCGCAAATTCTTTATGTAAGTCATGACCCACAGCACCAAACTTTGACAAGATCACTCAAATAAAAATCATCGGAATCAGGCGGAAACCCAGTTGAAATTAAACAAAAGAAATTGAACTCTTTGTTAGAGTAGGTAAAAAGGCCAAGCTGGTAAACTTGAATTGTTTACATCTGTTTTGTGGGATTTAAAAGTTTATTGACTGTGCCTAATTTAGGATTTTATGCGTCTTATGTATGTGTTTTACTTAAATTACGGTATGGAGCTTCGAGATATTTGTAAACTTTAAGTTATAGACATATTTCACAAAACAGTCGATTGTGGTAGGTGCAAATTCATGTGGATCCTTTTGTGCATAAGCATAAATTCCGCCGAAAAAATTTCAAAGAAAGATAATAGATTGATCTTTTAAAGCATTTATTTGCATCTCTGCCCCGGTGACAGATTTTGGGAAAAATCTAAAAGTGGGCAATAATTTCATCGAAAAGAGAAAGTCGAGTACACCTTTTCAGGTTCAGGTGTGTTTGAGTTGACTATGCGGTCTTGAAAACGTATATAAAAAAAACATTTGATACATCATCTCGCTTCAGATTCTATTATTTTTATATATTTAGGCTCTAGGTTGATATAATAACATTTAAAATTTACAATACTGAAAAATGAAATATATGGGTCAAGTGAAATACCTTGCTAATGAGTCATAACAACAGAGTAGGTGTGATCGAATAACAAATTTTACTAAAAGTACTTGACGACAGACTTCTCAAGTGGATCTTAAAATGCATAACTTCAAAAACTTCATTTTTGTGTGTGTTATTTAGGGTAATTAGTCTTCAACCTCTGAAAAGTTTTAGTCTGCCTTTCGACGATATATTTAATAAGTTTTTTAAAAAATATTTTTGAACTTTCGAAAATTCCCCCTGACAAGCGATCAGACAATAGTTTTAAGTTGACCAAATGCATAAAAGAACATTAAATGATGCTCAATAGCTAGTAGATACATTTGTCTTTTAAAATACAACTGGCATATAAGGATCGTACTGATGCTATGTGGATAAATTTAACGGTTTTCAAGAGCTAAATTGACAGCGCGTCATCACTACAATGGCTTCCATTTTTACGATTACAAAAAATAGGTGGCGTAATGGGGAGATAATTTTGACGAAGTAGAATCCTGACTGGGAATGATAATATTGAAACCCGTGCAATTCATGATGTCGACCGAACACTTCGAAAAGTTATAATTTCTATCGTTCTTTACCATAACAATAAAACTTACATATCTTCCAATGACACAAGATCATCAAACACATTTGCTGTTATAGTCGAAATCAGGTTACGACTCAAGTCTCTAAAAGGAGATTACTGATTAATCTTCCGTTAAAATGATAACAGGGAGTGCAGCACTTGATTCTTGAAAATATTCCTAAACAACGTACGACCGAAAGGGTCTTAATTCCAATCGTTTTATTATAACTATAAACCTCACAAAAATATTTCAAGCCAATGATTATACAAAATAAAACCGAGTTTGACCGAGAGAGTAATAATATCAAATTTATTGGATACGACTAGTGTATATAGTAAAACCCTTTTAATTTGATTGAAGCCACGATTAATGGAAACTAACAATTAAACATGCAGCACCTAAAACGTTTTAAAAGAGGAAAACGAAACACCGAAAATCTAGGAAATTTAAATATATATCCGAAAAATGTCAAAATAATGCTAGTAAAACTTTCATTTCTGTCTTGTATGGAACTTCGTGCTTGTAAAGTCAATTGCTGAATTGTCTTGTTGTAATAAAATCTAATATGTTTTGCGTTGAAAATATATATACACACTCGCCATTTCTGGAGAAACTATATTTGTTATTGAAATTTGCTTTGGTAGGGTTTGTGTTGAACAATCTTGTTTTGTTGAGTGTTAGTGGGCTGTTGTTTGTCTCTCATCTTTAATTTTGATTCTTTTCAAGTTTACCCATCTCCTTTGACTGTACTGTAAGACTGTTTGTATGAATCTTGTCAATAGATTTAGTGTTAAGAATATCTAACATCTAGGAATATAAAAAAGAAGATGTGGTATGATTGCCAATGAGACAACTGTCCACAAGAGACCAAAATGACACAGAAATTAACAACTATAGATCACCGTACGGCCTTCAACAATGAGCAAAGCCCATACCGCATAGTCAGCTATAAAAGGCCCCGAAATGACAATGTAAAACAATTCAAACGAGAAAACTAACGGCCTTATTTATGTACAAAAAATGAACGAAAAACAAATATGTAACACATAAACAAACGACAACCACTGAACTACAGTCTCCTGACTTGGGACAGGCACATACATACATAATGTGGCAGGGTTAAACATGTAAGCGGGATCCCAACCCTCCCCCTAACCTGGGACAGTGATATAACAATACAACATAAGAACGAACTAAAAATCAGTTGAAAAGGCTTAACTCATCAGATGGACAAAAATACAAGTGGACGTGGCAGGGTACTTGTACATCCAAACAACAAAAAGACACTAGGAACAGATCTGAGAGTACTCGCAGTTATCTGACAGCTAGTTCAAAGCCACTAACAACTAATAAAAAATCATGCATCTAAGACTAAATTATCAATCCGTACACATCCAACATCCAATGGATTTAGTGTAAAGACGTCATAAACAGTCAGAGAAAAACATGACCTTGTGCAATGCCAAGATACAGGTATCGACAGATTGTAGATCCATGAATGTGTATATGTATAAAACATACTAGTAATATTTAGTTTGCTTTTAATTTACTGATAACAAAATCAATATTTATACCAATAAAAACAATATTCAATGATCTTATTACAGTGTTGAATTGGTAACCTTTTAGAATAAGTTTATTTAAAGGAGCGATAAGTTTACAAGGATCATTTCTAAATTTCCGGGCACGGTTAACAACATTTCCGTAAAATGAGGATGTGCTATCCCGTTTGAAATAAGTTTTCTACAGGTACAACCAAACTTCAAAACCAAATCTTTATATCTATGGAAAAATTTAGTAAAGGTTTTAAGTAATTTATGGTAACGATATCCCTGGTTTAATAATTTACCAGTAATACATAGATTACGTTCGTTAAAATCAAAAACGTCACAACAGACACGGGAATAGCGAACGAGCTGTGAAATATAAACACCGTAAGATGGTGCCAAAGGAACATCACCATCTAAAAATGGAAAATTAACAATAGGGAACGAAAAATCGTCCCTTTTGTCGTAAATTTTAGTGTGGAGTTTCCCGTTTAAAACCGAAATATCTAAATCTAGGAAAGGACAGTTATTACCGTTTAAATTTGATTTATTTAAAGTAAGTTCCTTAGGGTAAATTTCAGCAGTATATTGAGAAAATTCTTGATTATTTAATGAAGAAATATCATCAAGATAACGGTAAGTGTTGTTGAATTTATCAATTAAATGCAATTTCGATGGGTCTTTACTGAGTTTAGTCATAAACTGTGATTCGTAACAGTACAAAACAAGTCTGCTATTAAAGGGCACAATTAGTGTCCATAGGGATACCTACAACCTGTCGATAAAATTTGTTGCCGAAACGTACATAAATATTATCAAGGAGAAAATTAACAGCTTCAATCATCTCATCACACCTCCAGTAAGTATATCTAGCATATTTACCTTTCTCATTAGAGAAGAAGGCTTTAAATGAGTTGCAGCAAATATATTTGCATTCAGCTTTACCAAACGACCATTTAATTAAATAGGAAAACTTTTGTTTGATAAGATAGTGTGGGAGTGTAGTGTAAAGAGTAGAAAAATCAAAACTGTCAAGAGAATCAAAAGGACCATCAAAACATGTAATTTATCTAAAACATCCAAAGAATTTTTACACTCCAAAAATAGTTTATACCACTATGTTCATATATTTTATTACAATAGTTTATGATAAGCTCTTTAATAGTAGTTAATGAACTTGTTAAAGGCACTGAAAGATTAGTTGTAGAACACTTACTAGAGGCCGAGATGAAACGATAATTAAATGGTTTTTGTGTAGTTTAGGTAGCCAATACATAGTAGGGACCTTCAAATGTTCAGAAGAAGCCTTAAGCTTTGATGTGGTTGTGATATGTTTGTTTACTATATGACTCTCTGTGGAGCGGATGGACTTGAATGTAGATGAATTTAAAATTTCATTCTTAAGAACGTCCGTGTAGTATTTACGGCATACCACCACCACATTGTTGGCTGCTTTGTCGGCCGGTACAAACACAAACCGCTTTGAAAGTTCTTGAAGTTTATTTCTTATTCTGAAAATAGGTGTATTATGTACTCTATTATTTACTTCTAAATTATTTTCAAAATGTGATATTCTCTTATCTACCACATTCATACATTTATTTAAATAAGAATCAAGAGATTTTTTATCAGATTTTTCCCGTTTACACCACTTTTTACAAAACGAGGAAAGAGCATCTTTGGTGACTTGACGACACTCTTTCCAATCTATTTTAGTTGGAGGACGATATTTTGGTCCTTTTTCAAAAGTTTTAACCTCTCTGTCCTGGACGATATTTAGGTCCTCTGTAATAACATGGCCATAGGGAACATATCTAAACTTCGACGATTCACAGTTTCAAGTTAAGGAGTATTATTATCTACATTCACGTCTGATGTTACCGACGTATGATTAAAAATTAGACTTCGGCTGGGTTTTTGTATGTGTATGAAATTATAGGTGGTTCTATGTTATCAAAATAGGGAGGTATAAAGTTTTGAACGGTAGAGTCATTAAATATACTAGATAAGTTGATAAAATCAATACCTCTGCTAATATATTTAATTTTCAGAAAATGACGTTTATGATCTTCAGGTTTGTCGATACGCGGAACAGCCTATGGAGGCAAAAGCTGTAATTATACGCGAATATTCATACAGTGGGCTAAAGAAAGAGATGGTGTCACACTCTTTGAAAATATCGTGTAATTTACTAATGGGTATTTGACCCAGTTTACATAATAATTGATGCCTACCATTGTTTTTAAATATAGATAGATTACCAAGTGTATAATTTATACGATGTTTTAACTCGTTGATTTCGATTGATACGTTTGCCATGAGACCTATTATTTCGTTGTCTTTTATCAATAATATTCATGATATCAATAGAAGAAGTAGTAGATATGTTCCTTGTCCAAGTATATTGTCATTTAGACCCAGGGATAAGCTGTTTGAAGTCGTTTAATCCAAGACAGTTCGATAACTTTACGGGAATCTTCAAATTGTTTATGCGATTGCCCTTGTTGTTTCTGGACCGTTTCGAGCGGTTGAAATCTAATAAATTTAATATTGTGGTTGTGTTTACCTAAATGTTGATAAATTATACTTTTGAATTTCTTAGGTTTTCGGAAGCGGTATAGATGTTCCTGTGTTCGTTTAAAAACTCCCGTCCTGTTTGTCCTACATATTGTATACCACACTTTGGCTTTGTTCATGTAACCAGATAAATGAGGCTTTGGTTTTTCATGTAATGTCACAGGAAAAGGAAAGCGAAAAGCTCTCCTGTTCACTGTTGACCTTACGGTATTATCAGAAGATAATCTAGAACAGGTTTGTCATTTCCTGGCATTGCACGGAAATATTTGTGGATATCCACGTGCATTTTATTGAATAATCTGGCTGCAGCAGCATTGCCACCTTTAACACAATTATAAAAGCGCTAAATTTAGATGGGGAATTTCGATTGACGGCGGTTGAATTAATATTTGGAATGAGGTGTTTAGAGCACGTAAATATCCTTGAAGGATTGGTGTTTAGTGTTTTCTTTCCATTTCGTAAAATCATGATTAATTAAAGGGTTATGAGAAGGTAAAATGAGGCCGAAAGTCATAACATTGAATTAAGAGTTACAATAACGGAATATATAAACAAATTATAAAACAGTCGAAGAATTCTTATAAAAACTATATTGAACAGCCCGACAAAATGACGTCAGTAAAACAAGACAGACATGAAACAAATATTGGTCCGAGAAAACAGTTATGACGTAGTGAATTTATCTATAACAGAAAACAACAAAAACATTTTAACAAAAATTAGCACTTGCTCGATCCAAAAAATATGTTTACAGTGTAGTGTATTAATTTTGGGACACATCATAATTTATGACCTTTTCAAACTGGACCAGATCACTAATTTATCTTAACGTAAAAATTACTATAAACTGTTTAGACATGTAATTTCCACTCCATATTACTATACTATGCATAAAATATAAGGAAATAAAATTGAAAGGTGTATGAACCAAATGTAAAACACTGTCCGCATTAGGGACTATATTCGTAGACAACGAAAGAAGGACGATAACTGTGCCCCGGACCTATTAAAAGGCTAATACAAGAAAATATAAGAACTCTTAGTAAAACCATAGAAGGGGGCAGGATAAAAAATAAAGTATAAGAAATAGATCATTAATTATGATAATAGAATAAGTAGACAGCTCTCTCACAAGCAAAAAATCCCTAACTGTAAAAGTATAAATGCAGTTATGCAAGGTTTAAAATGTGGAACGGGGACCCAATTGTTAAATGTAGGGGGTAAAATATGTTCGTACTTTATTTGACCTTTTCAACTCTTTGATTCGAGTGTCACTGATGAATCTTTTGAAGACGAAAGGTGCGTCTAGCGTACACAAGTTTAATCGTGGTATCTATGATATAGAGTTTAATGATGATGGTGTTACCTGTAACATGTGCCCATGTGTCCATTGATAAATTTCTTTTTGTCAGTTGAAGCTGGGTATGCAATACTTCAGACCTTTGATAAAAAAGCGCAGTGCTCATCGGTGATAATTGACTCCACATGGAGGAGAAAAAGGGCCTTAATAAAGACCTACTATGATATCTACTGCATCAATACCCATGTACAAGAAATCGACAAAAACTAGTTTTATGTCACTTTAAGAAGTTACGATGGATTCAAATAGCCTCTGTACAGTAACAATTTAAAACCATGACTGCACTGTTATACATTATCAAAGCCAAACGTCCCTCCGAATCAATCTCTCCTTCAAAATAAAATTTGAAACAAAACAGTCATGGACATTGGTCTTGTATGCTGATTAAAGAACGTCACCACAAATCACCATAAATTCTAAAAAGACAACTGAATATCAGCATACTTAAATGAACTAGTACACTTAAAGATCAGCGACTCTTCACAAAAACTCTTACGATTAAAATTGACCGTAAATTATACTGAAATGTGTATGACTTACGAGTAATTTTACTCTTAAGATTTTTTTGTGAAAAGAGCCGCAGAACTAAAGTTTAATAGCGTACTTACAATCTTGTTGTAGTTTCAGGTACATCACCAGGAATTGCTGTTAAACCTTTGAAGCTACAATCGATAGTTGTTCCTCTGCAGTCGCATGTAGATATCTGTGATCCAATACATGGTATTGCATTCGCGTGTTCTAGTAAGCTGAAGATCACAATAACTGTTACTGTAAATATCATGATTCCGACTCTCTTTTCTTTGTACCTAGAGATAATGTTGAAAATGCAGAACATTATTGTTTCTATGATATGCTAGATAAAGACGACAGTAGTTTACATAGGTTCAAATCCCGTAATTAGATTAAGGAGAGACAAATTAAGGGTAGCAAACATATCAAGGTAACAAATTATTTTTACCGGGTCAATTGATTTTTGATTTTTTTTTTTTTGTGTTTTAACACTTTTAAGCACCGCTTTTGGGCTATTTCGTGGCGGCCAGTTTTATTGGTGGGGAAGCCGGAGTGCCCGGAGAAACCACCGACCTTCGATAGGAATCGGGTCAATTGAGAAATAAACTGAATCCAATGAGTTAAATAATGAATGTAGCTATTCTTTTTAGGTTCCTGTTGATCATTAGCTCCTAACGTTTGAACATCCCTGGCTTTTAAATGTTCATATTTGAACGTTATCGATGAAGGTAAATCCAGGCTAGCACTTCGCACACATTTAAATGTCAAAATGGAAAGTAAGGGAATTTAATGTAGAGGTTGAATAAAAATATATAAGACAATATACGGAGAAAAAACGAAATCTTGTAAATTGCAATTTATATCTCCTTTTATGATCTCTATTGATGTGTGGCAAATTTTAAAGTTGGTATGCATTAAACTGGTAGGCCAAAAAAAAAAAAACTCAATAAAAAATTATTATCGGAATCATGTTAAGTTAAAAAAAAGGGGGGAAATCCATTAAACCCGACAAAACCAAATATATCAACAAACGGAACTGAAACAGACATACGAACTTAGTCGGGAATGATATTTTGTTCATTCTGTGGAAATAAAAAAGGTCAATAAGATATGCCGAACCAACAACATCGGTGGAACATGCAACCATAATAGTGCAATCTAAAAACAAAATACTGAGACGTCAAAAAGAAAGAAGCACGTAGTTCTACGTGGAGTTTATGTTATGTGTAAATTGTTTAATTAGTAAATTAATGCTGAGGACGACAAACTGTCTTGAATGATTTAACAAAACAGTTCAAACTCGTTGACATCTGTACAATGTAACAGGGAATGATGAGAGGTGCTTTAAAAGTTAGTTAGTTGAAATAATATGATATGTAAATGTATAATTTTACTTACATGTAAAATAGTTGCAAATACGATCACAACTGGAGAAAACTGATTACACACTCGTACACTTGAAGAAATATTACGTAAATAACACGTCGGTAGAGATGGTATATTTAATATCACGCTAGTATTTGCGTGGTCCGAGGATGTAGCACATGTTTATTACAGTTTCAGTGGTTTAACAAGATAGGTATTTTTATAAATTTTTGTTCTGAGAAGGAGCGTTTCGTACAAATATAACGCTACGTATGAATAAAAATAAGAAAAACAGAAAATATCTATGCAACATATTGCAAATAACTACATAAGAAAGCACGTATTGACTTAAACGATTATTAATTCAATATGTATTTTACTAAATCGCCAAATCATCAAATTATACAAATTGTTTAATTTCATCTTGTGACGGTTTCTCAATTAAAGTAATTACTATTATTTGAAATAAGAAACAGAAAGTTTAAAGGCATGCATACTAGCGGAAAGAAGGTCTTTTATTGGTTAGTAGGATCACGTGATTCAAGGAGTATTTCATGATCAGTATATGGACGCTATGTTTCTATTATATATATATATATAATATTGACGGTCACTTTGAAAAAATCTTGCAAAATACAATGTAAAATACGAAGAAAGAACATTGAAGTTCATTTCCATAATACATTATTTCCATATGTAATATATGAATTAAGAACTTTCACTCAGTTTATACGCTATATATGGACCTGTTAGATTATATTTAACCTCGGACTTCGTTCTCGGTCAATATAATCTGAACAGGTCCATATATAACGTATTGACCTCGCGCGTCAAAAGTCCATAATTAATAAATATTTCGCCAGTTATCTACGAATGTTGAAGCTCATCTCCCCCTCAAAAGATGTTTTCTGCGTCTCCTACGTCTTTCTCATAGGTTCTATGTTAAACTGTGGCCAAAAGGTATCGTGAATGCCAACTTAGATTCAATTCAGTATCAAAAGCTTAGCTTTAGTTTCATTTATTCAATAATTGATTGTTGGTTGCTTAACGTTCAGTGGCAAATATTTCATGAATGTTCAGGACGAGAACAAATTAGCAATAAATACAATAGGAAGGTCGTGAAATAAAGGCCGTCCGATAGAGGGATAGAGGTCGGGGAAACTTGGCCTGCCACTGGAAAATGAGGGTACATTGGATGGGGATAGTAATTTTGCCTTGCAACGGGCAACCTACGGACCCCTTAAAGAGTTGTTGCTAGGGTTCTTAACGTGCAGAGAACGTGGCACACTCTCTACACGTGGCATCGAATTTAACGTCCCCATTCTGACCGGGCGTTGCTGCGTACTTGTACATCTCGCACAGCCAAACGGACGCCCCACTTTGGAAAAGGTCTTTCCGCCTGAACGTGGCTGTGTATTAATTCATCCTGCACAGTCTCTCCTTCATATTCGCTTCATCTCCTCGGATATCATGTCACAATTCCGAGCGAACGTGCCTGTTTATTTATACATCCCGCACAGCCAAACCAATACCTTATCAATAAGTCTCTATATATACCTTAGTCAAACCTGGGTTAAAAGTATATTGTAGTGTAAGAGGTAGTTTAAAGATGTGAAAAGTAGTTTTCCCCCAACATTTTACCGAAGCAATAGGTGACATATATTGGTCTATAATTAGATATATTTTCACCATCAACGTCACCTTTTATTAGAGAGCATTTGTTTGTTTACACGTACAACAACGTAAATTGTGAGGGGTTTCACTGGATTGAAAACTGGCTGCTATAAAGGAATGCTGTCTGGTCCTGCAGGTCTTAGAGTAATTTTAATAATATTAAACTGCTCAATCATATACATCATGGTCATATATATAAATAGATTGTTTTGCTTTTTTACTTTTATATGTTTTATGGGATATGTTTTCCTATGGTTTTGTTTGTGAAATGTATTTTGTGTAAGTTTGTATTCATATAATTTGTTACAAACTTATTGTTAAGAGTTTATATGACAATAAACATTTGAATTGAATTGAATTGAAAAGTATTGACCACACATATTGTTTACAAATAGAAACATCTAAAAGGTCGCGATCGGGTTTTATTTGAAGCGGTGATACCAAAGACCACTATTTATAGCAGCCTTTAACATTTACTGCAATATGACTACTGATACGATATCTTGTGTTTAATATTGAGTTAAAAAAAAGTTAAGCAACATTTAATTAATTAAAAGACTTTTAAATAAATTTCAAATTGATTTTAATCTTTAAGATCGAGTTTTTGTTGAAAAAAAAATTGTACCTTATGCTTTATTTTCTCTGTTAGAATACTCATTTTAGTGTTATGAATAGACATATAATTTATTTTTGAAATATAATATCACAAATATGTGTTGCTAAACTTTTTTTAATCAGTATATTTTTTCTATTTAACCAACTGGAACAGAAATTTAAAACCAGAAAGTTTTGCTGATTGATAATTTAGGATTTGTAGAATCACATTGATAACATTATTTCTTAGACGTGCCCTTTCTCCTTTTAGAATTATTATTTTTCCCTTTGAGTAAGACGACTTCTCCTCCTGATTTGAATTTGGTTTGAAATCAAATATTATTTATATCCTTAACTCGAGTGAATTGTTTGGAATAAAGACAAAAGAAATCTTCTCATTTATATTATTTTTAAGCAATAGATATAAGAAGATGTGGTATGAGTGCCAATGAGACAACTCTCCATCCAAGTCACAATTTGTAAAAGTAAACCATTATAGGTCAAAGTACGGCCTTCAACACGGAGCCGTGGCTCACACCTAACAGCAAGCTATAAAGGGCCCCAAATAAATGACTAGTGTAAAACCATTCAAACAAGAAAACCAACGGTCTAATCTATATAAAAAACAAGAAACACTTATGAACCACATCAACAAACGACAACCACTGAACATCAGGTTCCTGACATTATTAGTGTATATCTTCGATCCCTTAAAATACCTTGCAAGTCGACTTGGTGGTCTCGTGCTCACCTAGAGTTCAGGAGGTCAAGTGTTCCTCGTACAACCGTGTTAAAACAAAAACCTGAAGATTGGTATTTGCTGCTTTTCCGCTTTATATTCATGCGGCATTTAGGAGTAAGCGCAAACACCGTTCGGCTCAAAGTCAAAATACTGTTTTTGGTTAGGAAGACAAGTATTCTGTGGAATATGCAAATCAATAGTTCTTGTCCTGATGCATGATATACTCGTCACTGCATGTTAAACACCAACTCATTATCATTAATTGTAACAATTGAAGCATAACTAAAATTTAAGATAAAAATTTAGTGTTAAAGTTTTGTTTAGGGGTCATCAAGTTTATTTTTTTTATTACAGAAGGACGTTAATTGCTACAAAAAAAAAAAAAAAAAAAAAAGGAAGTACATAGCTGTGGTTATCCTGTGAGGATCAACAAAGATATTGACATAGTGGTTATCCTGTGTTCCTTTTGGTGCCGCAGTTAAAAACAAAAGGACCGGTATTTATCTTACAATATCAAGAAAATCTATGATTATCCCTTATAATAGGTATCAACATTTATATACTCAATAACCAAAATAATCTAACATTATGTATACCAGTCAAATAAACAATTATGAAAAGGATCACATTGATTGATTAATTGTTGTTTGTTAAACGTCTAGTGGCAAATATTTCATGCATGTTAAGGACGAAAACAATTACTATACTAGTAATAGGTAGGATCTGTAAGGGGAGTCGACTTGGATGGAGGGCGGGAAATTTCGACTGCCACTTGAAAATAAGGTATGTTAGATAAGAACAGAACTTTTGCCTTGCAACGGGCCAACTCAATTTGTTGTTGCAAGGGTTCTTTCATGTACAGTGAGCAGGGCACGTGCAATTTTTTTACACGAAGCATCAGCTATGAAATAACCATTTAGACCGGACGTGTGCGTATTTATACATCCTGCACCATCACACGGACTCGCCACGAAATTTACTACCGGAATCGGTTAAGTCCAATAGATGACCAAATTCCTATACTGTAGTCAACCCTTATGGTATCATCTCACGATGATATATATAGACTATTGAAAACTTCATCAGTACATAGTTCGATATACAGATTAAAATTTAGGTATGACGAAGTAATGACGCCGCTTTTTCTTAAATAGTTTTTTCTAATATAGAATGAGCGTGATAATCGGTGGTCCTCTGCTGCTCAATCTTCCATTTCGAAGTTGATCTGCACTTTAGAAATTATCGATATAAATGGAAAGAATATAATGAACACTATTATCTTATGTTGACTTTGAGTTAGTTAATACACTCATCATAGATACCAGGATGATAGACTTCATTTAGACTTCTGTCCAAGACTTGTGTTTGGATAAAACACGGGACTCACAGTTTCTTATGGATCCTAAGCCCGAATTCCTACCGACGGAGATGCAAGACCATTAGATCATTAGAGCCCGGTACCCTGTCAGTGCAGCCTGATCCAAAAACATTGCTCAAAGGAGCCCCGAGCCCGTGTTCTTCCCAATTAGTCGCAGTCGCTTAAGGAGAAGATAAGATCTGAAATCCCACTTAAAATTTGTACATGGAGAGAAGGACGATTAATGAATTGAGGAGATCATTGTTAAATCTAAGAAGGTGGTTGAACACAGCCAAAACTTTATAAATCTGGATTCTTCGTCATCAAGGGTAGGGCTCAGAAAAGTGTAGACTCTTCCGCACCCACTACATCTTCAGCTCAAGTTCTATTCTGGATCACGTTATCAATTGTATTTGCTACGGCATCTATTGGATTGAATTTTCAGACATTCATATTTTCCGGAAATGATCTGGACTTATCCGTATGTTCACTACCGTTTACTTTTTCTTCCTCGCCTGTCTATTACAAATGGATGCCACGACAAAAATGCTCCTGTGGATATTGTGACAAATCACCGTCAAGTACGTTTCAAATCGATTATAAACTGTTAAATATATATTCCGTTAATTCCGTTAACTTGACAAACACGTTTATTCAACAAATATGAACTGTAATTGTTTATTTCTATGAATTGAACTGAGAATTCTACTTTCGTTTTGACTTGATATTAATATTGCCTTGAACGTTCATATATTTCTTTCGTGCATATTGTAAATATTGTATTTTATTTCTTTCAGTTTACCAAACAATACACACTCTGTAAAACTCCTGTATCCCTTCTGGTGGAATTATAATCTACAATCTTCACACACAAGTTGTTATTCTTTATAATTTGCCGAGATTGCGATACAATCACATGGTTATATTAGCTGAGTCAGGCTCAGCATAGTAAATTGACGACAACCTGTCTTTACATATCCAGACAAGGAACGACAACGTAGCAACGTACGTACTGTTACACTGACAGTGTCAGCGCGCAACACAACTTGTGTGTACCAGGCAGCAAACTAACAACGTTGAGCCATTATGGATCCCAGTCACGCGGAACATCAAGACGAGGTTCAGACCCCAGAGGAGATATTTCTGAAGAACTAATAGAAAATCCGTCTAATACCACACATTTAGATGAAAATCCGAGACTAGACGAGTACGTGATCTCACCGAAAAGGACATGAAGCATTTGCAGAGAAACGTGACAAGTTCTGTCAGGAGCTAGAGACCCTTTGGTCAGGTTTAGAATTCCAGTTATTGGAAATGACCACTCCTCCAAACGAGCTCCAACAACTGCTTACAGCAGAGGACAAAATCGTACAAGCCTGTACTCATTATCGCAAGCGCATAGATGAGTACCTGAACTTTGAAGAAGACCAGAACGCCGGAAAGTCTTAAGAACATAGACACATGTAATCAGTCATCAGAAATTCGACTGTCTAAAGTGGACCTGGCTATGGAAACCCTACACGAGCATCGTCTCGCTATGACAAAAGCTAAATCCGCCAAAACAAAAACATCTAAGGGTAAGAAAACCTCGCATAGCGGAAGCTCCAATGTCTCCGATATGTCAAGCCTAGCACGGAGGAAACGTGCCAAAGCAGAGGCTGCTAAGTCGAAAATAGCCTTTGCCGAAAAACATGCCTTGATCATTAAACAGGAGGCATTATTAGAGGAACAGGCTCTGTTCAGACAAACTGAAATCAAAGCCGAAATGGAGCAACAAGCCATTCAAGCAGAACAAGAAGCCTTACAGAAAAAGTTCAAATAGAACAAGAAGCCTTACGTAAAAAGTTCAAATGGAACAAGAGGCTGCACAAAGAAAAGTTCAAATGGAACAATAGGCTGCACAAAGAAAAGTTCAAATGGAACAAGAGGCCGCGTACCTGAAAACTCAAATGGAACAGGAGGCAGCACAAAGGAAAGCTAAACTAGAACAAGAAGTCATACGCAGAAAAGCTCAACTAGAACAAGAGGCTGCACGTGTAAGCCGGGAAAAGGCTGAACTAAAGGCCAATTTAAACCTTCTCGAAGCACAGAGAGAAGCTGCAGCCGCAGAAGCAGAGGCTCGTATCCTGGAATACGACGGCAGCCAAGCATTTAGCGATCTCCCTGACGAAACGGAAGACCCTCTCCAGCGTGTGCAAGATTTCGTCAATAAACATCATGTACCAACTGCTGTACAGGAAGTAACAGGACCTCAAAAGATAGAACAAATTCCTGTTAATATTAGGCTAAGTCATGAAGCACCAGCGTTCGTGCCATCCGTGGCACTGAACTTGCCATCACAAACACCTGCGGTCTTCCCTACACATGCTAAGTCACCAGAAGTTAATGTATTCCCAGATCTGGGAACAATAACTGGCATAGGAAAACGGGCGTTTCAGAAAATATCCCTGTCTTACACCAAAACAAGGCGTTATAGAAGAGATCCCTGTTTCACACCAAAACAAGGCGTTATAGAAGAGACCCTGCTGCACACCTGCAACAAACCAATCCTACATCAGAGATAACTAGATTTCTTCTACGTAAAGACCTGCTTTTCTCCCGATTAACAAGCTTTAACGATCGGGCAGAATCCTTCCATACATGGAAAGCAAGCAAGTGGCTCGGTCCAGAGTCTGCTAAACATGCCATTAGCATAAGAGCGTCGAACGCAAATAACCCTACAAAAGGCATACAGAGATTATGGAAGAGGCTTGACGAGCGGTATGGCACTCCAGAAATGTTGGAGGCCTCTCACGAGTAAACTTGCCAAATTCCCAAACTTGACGAATAAGGACAACGCACGTCTCTATGAACTGTCTGATATTCTATCAGAAATAGAATATCACAAGGAAAATCCCAAGCTGGGATGTCTGCTAGCTTATTTCGACTCACCGTCCGGAATTAACCCTATCATTGAAAAACTACGCTATGTATGGACTTCAGGAAAAGTGGATTACAAGGGCGTCTAGATATAAATCTAACCACGACGTTGCCTTTCCGCCATTTACAGAGTTATCTGGATTCATCAGTGAAATTAGCAAAATTAAAACGATCCTGGGTTCATCTTTGGGTCAAAAGACGCACCAAATACAAAAGGTGCTGCGCCAAGGTTCACGTCTTACCCCAAGACTATAGTTGGTGCTCATAAAACAGCGGTTGAGCAGCAATCTGGAGACGCCAACAAACAAGGTCTTTGTATTCTGCACAATACAAAGCATTCTTTAAATGAATGTCGAGCGTTCCGAGCCAAGTCTATAGAGGAACGCAAAGGTCTTTTGAAACAAAACAATGTGTTACAAGTGTTGCGACTCAACCACACACAGGAGCCGGGAATGCAATGCACGCATAAGTTGTAAAGAATGTGGAAGTAAACAACACACTACCGCACTTCACATCACTAGACCACAGCAACCTGCAAGTTCTCAGTCTAGCTCGTCCAAGCAAGCCTACGGCGGGGAGCCAACAGAATCCGCTGAAACTAAGTCAACCTCAGTTAACTCTACCTGTACTGAGATCTGTAAGGATACATATAGCAGGAAATCTTGTGCTAAAATACTACCCGTGAATGTTTATCACAAGGATAACCAGGACGAAGGTATCCGGATGTACGCCATCATTGATGACCAAAGCAACCGGTCACTAGCATCGCCTGAATTCTTCAATCTTTTCAACGTGAAAGATAAACCGGAGAACTATACCTTATCAACATGCTCCGGCAGAGTAGTCACTTCCGGGAAAAGAGGAAGAGGTTTCGTCATGGAATCAATAAATGGCAATGACAAATTTGACCTGCCTGTACTGATAGAATGTGATCATATTTCTAATAATAGGGACGAAATACCGACTCCTGAAGTCACAATGCATCACCCTCATTTAAAAGAACTCAGAGGTAGCATTCCACCAATAGAGGAAAATTGCCAAATTCTTCTCTTAATACACCTTTCCACTCTCCTGTCAATCATCAGTAATTGACCAATCACATGTGTTAAATTTACCACATGTGTAAACATTTGATAGCAGCACGTGTTGTCGGCCATAACCTCGGTCAAACATTCTTATCTAAACAGTTAATTTGATCTAACATTTCTTGAAATTTTCTCAATTAAATCGTCCATAATATTGTTTTGGGAAAGGAATCAATGTAAGAGGGTAGAGGAATGTCAAAAATGAAAAATAAATAAATTCTGAAACACGAGATTCGATTTGGTGTACAAATTGAGTTGAAATTGATATTTTTTCATTAATTTAACAGATTTATACTATTAAACATACAAGTTAGTATGTATTATTTCTGGAAATTACAATTATATGTCATATAGTAAAGATTCAGCAACAAAAGAATTGACACCTTTCCCATTTCAATTACAAAGAATTATCCCTAACTTATTCAAATGTTAAAATATTTGTACTTTAAAGCAGTTTAAATTAAAAAAACTTCAAGCAGAGACTTCAGGGTATCTATTATCTTTTGGATGGACAGATTTACAAAATTTCAATTTTCCAGTATAATATTTGTACAAGAACTATTCCATGTTCTTTGACAATCAAATTATTTTAGAGGAAGTGTAAGTTTTCAATCTTAAAATCAATCTGGAGGAAAATTATATACAACCTTATTGGAATGAGAGGAAATTATAATTACTGATCTGAAAGTCTGCATGAAATGAAATAATATAGTGAACATGGTGAATTAGATATTTATAGTCTTTTGTGTACAAAATACATAAAATGAAAGTATTTATGTTTGTACTGCCCTCATCGCTAGCATTTAGTTTAAAAGACAGAGGGGAAACTTAAATAATAATAAAAAAAGTATGTTTCAATAGATGCTTCATTAAAAGTAAGATAATGTTTAATTTTGATATGACTTTGGTCTACTGTGGGAGTATTTGCTGATTGTACTTGACCTTTTTCAATTTTTTGTATAAATTACAAAAAAGGAAAAGAAGTGAGAAGTATTGGATATATTTTATTTTCTTAATTTGAAAAAAGGGTGAGTACAATGTGCAAAGATTCCTGTTAAGGACAAGAGTTGTATATAAATTTAAAACAAAGACGAACTACTCATGTAAGCAAATAATCAATTAATTTTCTTTTGTTCTTTATATTTTACTTAGTGATAGGAATTTTAATTATCATTAAGTTATCTATGGATATAAAAAAAGAAAACCGGTTAAATGTTATTTGATAAACAATCAATAGGTACTGGAGCAATGATGCTTGTTTTACAAGTTGACCCATGCTGTGTTTGTCTACACAGTAAACACACTTATCAGCATTCATTAGCCATGCTTAATTAAACCTGTAATTTATCATCATAATTCATCGTATCAATCATGCAATGTAATGTTCTATATCTTGTTGTTAAACTACATTTTTGGGGAATGAGGGTAATCCAATAGCTTCAAATTTGCATATTTTAATTGTTTCTTTTAGGTCGTTCTTTTATTCAGTATACATGGACATAATTTCTTCAAAATGTCATAAATTTATCTCTCAACCCTGCAGAAATAACTATTTCATCATACTTTAACACAAAACAAATATATGAACAAAATATTGCTCTTTTTTATATTTGTTATAACAAATTCTTTACTTTGTTAATATTCAATGTTCATAATAACCGCCATTTTGTTGATTAGCTTGACCTAGGATGCTGGGTTGCCATGTGTTGCTAAGGGGGGCGGGGCATACCAGTAGAAAATGGAAAGGTGTATTGGCAGAGACCTTATAGAGGCACACCACGTCCTGGATCAGCGCATAGGACTACCCAAAACTCCATATGCACAACAGTTGAAACTGGGTTGGGTAGTGATAGGAGAAACTTGCATTAACAAGCAGCATGTTCCTCTTGAATTAAATGTCAAAATAACCAACATTTTACCTACAGGACAACCGTCAACGTTTCAACCATGTACAAGCAAATTTGACATTCGGGAAAACTACACAGACCCCGTTAAGAAAGATTTACAATCGCCTCTCTTTGAAAAAACTAGGGACGATGATAAACCCGGAATGTCATTTGAAGACAAAATGTTCATGAAACAGATGGACAACGAATTTGTCAGAGACTCGGAAGGAAGTTGGGTAGCACCGTTACCGTTTCGAGTGCCAAGACAGCCATTGCCAAGCAACAGACCACAAGCTCTTCATCGTGCTAATATGTTAGACGCCAGTCTGAATAGAAACCCAGTAAAGCGGGAACACTTTCTTACATTTATGAGTAAGATCCTAGACAATAATCATGCAGAACTAGCTCCACCGTTGAACGACTACGAGGAGTGCTGGTATTTACCATTGTTTGGTGTTTATCATCCGAAGAAACCCGATCAGATTAGGGGTGTGTTTGATTCTTCCGCCAAATGTAACGGAGTTTCACTTAACAGCGTCCTGCTAACAGGTCCAGACTTGACCAATGATCTCTTGGGAGTACTGTTGCGTTTCAGGAAAGAAATGGTTGCAATTACTGCTGACGTTCAGCACATGTTTCACTGTTTTGTAGTCAAAAAAGACCACCGAAATTATCTTAGATTTTTATGGCATAAAGACAACGACCTACAAGAGAACCTTGTCGAATACCGCATGAGAGTTCATGTATTCGGAAATAGTCCGTCACCTGCCGTTGCTACGCTTGGACTGAGAAAAGCAGCTCAGGCATCAGAACAAGAGTTCGGCAGTCACGTGACTAACTTTGTTACAAGAGATTTTATGTCGACGACGGTCTTACGTCATGTCCTACAAAGAGGAAGATGTTACGCTCATGAAGGACACACAGCAAGCATTAGAAAAATATGGAAACTTGAGGCTTCACAAGTTCGCCTCTAATTGTGTGGAAGTTATGTCTGCGTTTCATGCCAGTGATTTGGCTTCAAATCTAAAGGATCTAGACTTAGAATCCGACAGCAAACCCCTACAACGTAGTCTTGGACTCAGCTGGGACGTAAACACTGACAACTTCTTATTTCAATTATCATCAGAAAACAAACCGATCACTCGGAGAGGAATTTTATCAACGATAAACAGTCTCTACGATCCTCTGGGATTTTGGGTCCGGTGATTATACAAGGAAACTCCTATTAAGGAAAATAGTATCAGAAACCGTCGATTGGGACCAACCTCTCTCTGATGAGACAGCAGCTGAGTGGAAATCTTGGAGAGATACTCTAATTGCTATCGAAACATTGCGCATTCCACGTACCTACGTGCCGTATCTCAGCAAAACCGCCACAAAGGAGTTACATGTCTTCTCTGATGCATCAGAAAAGCCATAGCAGCTGCTGAATATCTACGCACGACCGACAGTAGTGGTGAACCAAACATAGGTTTCATTCTTGGGAAAGCTAAAGTTGCACCAACAAGTGGTCATACTATTCCACGGCTTGAACTATCAGCTGCTGTATTAGCAGTTGAGATCACCCAAACCGTCATGGATAATTTAGATTTACATGTAGACACCGTAAAATTCTACACAGACAGTAAAGTGGTTTTAGGTTACATCAGTAACGAGACAAGAAGGTTCTTTATCATCGTCGCCAATAGAGTAGAGAAAATAAGGAAATTTAGCTCTCCAAATCAATGGAATTATGTACCAACTAACCGTAATCCCGCAGACTCGGGAACAAGGTCCGTACCAGCCCATGAAATTCATTGCAGTGAATGGTTATTGGGACCAAAACAACTTCTTTCCGCAGAACAGAAGAATTCTGAGGACATATATCAGCTAATAGATCCAGAAGAAGATGGAGAAATCCGTGCAACTGTGAATGTTGCAAAACATTTGCCACACCTGAGCATAAAGGTATCGGAACTGATAGATTCAACCGATTCTCCAACTGGACATCACTTGTGCGAGCGATAGCCTTTTGGAACGTTTCTTCCGTTTACACGGGTCAAAACAGGCATCATCAGTGACTTCTTTGGATAGTTTTCGAATGCCGAAAATTTCATCTTAATATCTGCACAAGATGAAATAGATTGTATAAAACGTCAGGAACAAATTAATAAGCGGAGCCCGATAGCTAACCTCAATCCGTTTTTGGACGAAAGAGGACTTTTACGAGTAGGAGGCCGTATTGTCAAATCTGACTTAAACCTCCGTGAAAAGAAACCATTGATCGTCCCTGGACGCCATCATATAGCGACATTATTAGTTCGACACTACCACGACAAGATAAAACATCAAGGTCGCCATTTCACAGATGGAGCGATTCGATCCGCAGGATTTTGGATCGTTAGAGCAAAACGCTTGATCTCTTCTATTATTCACAAATGTGTAACATGCCGCAAACTCAGAGGAAAAACCGAGTATCAAAACATGTCTGATTTGCCAGAGGACCGTCTTGAACCGTCACCTCCGTTTACTAACGTTGGAATAGACACTTTTGGACCCTGGACAATTGTTTCACGTAAAACACGTGGTGGATACGCCAACTCTAAACGTTGGGCAATTTTATTCACATGCTTAGTGACAAGGGCTATTCACATCGAATTAATCGAGGAAATGAGTTCTTCAGCCTTCATAAACGCCGTCAGAAGATTCGCCGCTATAAGAGACCAAGTTAGGATTTTCCGATCTGACCGTGGAACGAACTTTATTGGCGAAATCGACGATTTAAAGATTGACTCAATCAACGTTGAAGATGGACCCTTCAAGAACTTTCTGTATAATTCTGGTACAACTTGGATCTTCAATCCGCCGCATTCGTCCCACATGGGTGGAGCCAGGAGAGGATGATTGGTATTACCAGGAGAATTCTTGATTCTATGCTTCTAAACGCAGCCGGAAGAAGCCTAACACATGATGTGCTCAACACACTTATGGCAGAAGTTTCAGCAATAGTGAACTCTAGACCTCTGGTACCGGTATCAACAGATCCAGAGAATCCGTTAATATTAACTCCGGCTATGTTATTGACACAGAAAACCGACTACATTTTCACTTCAGATCATCTTGGAGAATTCGACAAACGAGATCTCTGTCTTGCCGAATGGAGGCGAGTACAGGCTCTGGCCAGTGTTTTCTGGTCCCGTTGGAGGAAAGAGTACCTGCCGTTACTACAACAACGACGAAAATGGACCGAAGATCGCCGTGATCTCATCGAAGGAGACGTCATTCTTCTAAAGGATAAAAACCTTTGCCGTACCCAATGGCCCGTTGGAATTATAGTGAATTCATTTAAAAGTTCAGACGAACATGTCCGAAAAGCAGAAGTGCGAGTAATCGTTAATGGAAAAGCCACAACCTACACACGTCCTATCGTGGACATGATTCTTCTCGTAGAGAACAACCCTATGTAATTATGTGTATATATATATATATATATATATATATATTGGATTTAGATAGGAAATTCACATGTGTTATATTTTATGGAATAGTGATATCAGATAGATTTCAGACGGGAGTATCTGGATCACGTTATCAATTGTATTTGCTACGGCATCTATTGGATTGAATTTTCAGACATTCATATTTTCCGGAAATGATCTGGACTTACTTTCTCTTCCTCGCCTGTCTATTACAAATGGATGCCACGACAAAACTGCTCCTGTGGATATTGTGACAAATCACCGTCAAGTACGTTTCAAATCGATTATAAACTGTTAAATATATATCCGTTAATAACTTGACAAACACGTTTATTCAACAAATATGAACTGTAATTGTTTATTTCTATGAATTGAACTGAGAATTCTACTTTCGTTTATGACTTGATATTAATATTGCCTTGAACATATATTTCTTTCGTGCATATTGTAAATATTGTATTTTATTTCTTTCAGTTTACCAAACAATACACACTCTGTATAAACTCCTGTATCCTTCTGGTGGAATTATAATCTACAATCTTCACACACAAGTTGTTATTCTTTATAATTTGCCGAGATTGCGATACAATCACATGGTTATACTAGCTGAGTCAGGCTCAGCATAAGTTCCTAAATCTATTTCTTCTGTTGTCCAAGCTTCTTGTGTCGTTTTTCCATCTCCTATGGTAATTTCTAGCGTTTTGCCATCAACTGATGTCCAAGATTATTATACACAGTTTAACGTCCACATTCCAGCATCGGTCCCAGTTTCCAAAGTAACCAGCAAGCTTGCTACACCTTCTACCACCATCACTTCTGTTTCTTCTACCTTTACTTCATCAAGATCTTCTCCACCTGTTGCTAGTTTACCTTCAGTCAAAACTAAAGTAGTCAGTTTGAAAGCATATAAATCTAGACCTGTCAAGGAAGTCTCCAACAGACCTCATTTTGCAACTCTTCTCTCCACTTCTGATAGTTCGACAAGTGGAGTAGATGTAAAGGAAGTCTATCTTCCTCCGATTCCGGAAAACCTGGTAGATCTGCAGGATTATATTCGCACATTGTGCGATGTCATGGATCGAGTAGGCAGATTACGAGAGGCTGCAAAGTTGAAGTTGGACGTCTTAAGGAAAGAAGGGACTTCCTTGCAGAGGGAAAAAGAGCTAAGACGAAAACTTGAATCGGAGAACCGGGAATTGAAAAGACAGTTGGCAGAGACCAAGTGGAGGAAAAATCTTTTTCCAGATGGAACTTGAACTGTTATTTTTCAAATATTTTTATACCGTGCCGTATGGCTTGTTTTAAAATTAATTGAAGACTTTATACACTAGTTATGAACTAGGCGTGGTTCAAACATTACGCCTTTCAACAATTTATACTTGCTTTTAGACGATGAATATCCGTGAGAACCATGAACTTCGATAATATGATTTTAGACACTTCTTTTTCTTGTGGACATTATTAATACTTACCGTTGGACTGTGAATATCTATGTCACGTATATTGAACTTTGATGAGATGAGACATTCCATATTTTCTTTTCTTAATGAACATTAATGTTAAATTGAATCTTATTGTGTAATGTATGTTATATCTTTCATCATGTTGTATTATATATTCTCTTGGGAACTTATGTGCATTGGCTTTTGCACATTAGGTCTTAAGAAAGGGGGAGTGTAGTGGTAGACGTTCAGACCCCACGTACAACGTATTTCCCTTATTTGTATAAAGTCCCGTTACTTTACGTTGTACTCACGTCGGGACACTGCCGTTCGGGTCCGCCTAAATATAGATATATACAGCCAGCGTGTGGGTCCCTAAGAGCCGAGACACTGACGTCAGTAACTGACAACAAATAATTGACAACTGCCAGAACTTTATATTTACCCCAACTAAGCTTTTTACTTGGGTAAAAATTCTAGAATGTCTGCCACTTTATGTAACAATCAATGAAATTTTAAAGTTAATAAATCATCTAGCGGTATGGGTCTACTTGTTTAATTATCAAATATCAAACTGGGAAAACACGACGGGAGTACGAGTCACAAAAATACTCCCGTTACAGGAGCCCAAAAACCGTGTTCTTCCACAATTACAGTATTAATCGTAATGATTGCAATTGATATAGGAGAATAAATATAAAAGTGAGATAATTCTTACACCGAATATTGCACCAAAAAAACGAAAAAGAAATATGAACCCCACTCAATACAATATATTACAAATTCTATGAGGTACAGATGTTAAATAAACAGTAGTTCACTAATATTCAAATCTCAACAATCGACTAGGAAGATAAATCAAGGTAACCACCAAAAACTAAGGAAATCGCATGAACTCCAAATTAAAGGGTGCGAGACAGGGTAAGCGTCTCCTACTATGCATTGCATCCCCGTTATGCGAATCCTCTCGCAGTCAAAATTTCCCAATCGGTAGAATTACAGATTAGAGGACAAAGCTGGTTTCTAAAGATGCAAGACTGCGAAAACATATCGGAAGTGAGTTGAGATCGTATCGTCAACCAATTTGAGATGGTGATCGTAAAACTTATGTCGTGTTGATTTGAATCGTTATGTCGTGTTGATTTGAGTCGTTATGTCGTGTTGATTTGAGTCGTTATGTCGTGTTGATTTGAGTCGTTTTTATAATTCGTTGGAGCAGTTTTTGTATAAGGTGCACACGCATGCTAAAGAAGTCCGTATACATAGTGTCATCAAGCATAAGAATGGACAGAGGGTATGCAACTGCCGAGAAATTGGAAGTTGGAAACAAACAAAAGACAGCATATTTTTTATACATTACCGAACGTATAATACTGTTTAGTACTAATTTTTAAAAAATAACAACAACAAAAACCAGATATTTTACCTGCAATGTTTAGGCGTTATTTTTTTTTTGAGCAATTCATAATTTTGTAAATATACATAATCCAAACGGTGACTAGGATAGAAATCTGATTAATATAAGCTCCATTCTACTTGTAGACAAAGCGTGGACGCATGATATATATTTTAATGAGATTGCTAGAGTATAAAAATATTCTCCAATCCGGCTGTAACCCCCTGCTAAACAGGAGGCTTCCGTTTGGATGTGCGGGATGTATAAATACACAGCCACGAACTATAAAGAAAAGGATATGTTATTCGATTTCATGTGCCACGCTGTTTGCAAGTCCGGACCTTTGTAACTACCCCATGGGTCCGTAAGTGGAATGTTACGAGTGTCCCTTTTAAATATATTTGTGTTTGAGTTGCAATCTAATTTCCCGCCTTTTAGTCCATTCAACCAATACTTGTGTGCAGAATCTGCTTATTGGATTTATCTTAATTACTGTCAACATGTATATACATAAAATATTTACCACTGGACGTTAAGCAAACCAATCAATCCTTCAATCTCTTTTTATTATTGGTCTACATTCATCTTTAACAATGCACTACTCTCTCATAGTGACGGACCAGGATATTATTCATTTAGTAATTGAATGCTTCTTTTTGTAAATTTATTGGGGTGTAAAAGCGTTGACCGAAGTACACTTTGTATGAAGCGCGCAAGCGCTTCATTCTAAAAATGTGCCCACGGTCAACGCTTTTACAACCCTATAAAATTACTAAAAGAAGCATTCAATACTTATAATTACATTTTTTGCTAGGATCATGAAAACACGATTTCTATCAAGTTTTTCTTTTATTTACCTGTGCACTTTATTGTGGAAGCTCGTGTCATCATGAATGTTACATTTCATTTTGAAATGAAGGTTAATTTCTGACAGAGGGACGCGAGATTGCTGTTAGCCAATCAAAATAAGGTATTATAATAAAACATACATGTAATATAATTATATAACTTTAAAGTCACAAGCGTATTGATTGAATGATTGTTTTTAAAGGAAATGAAAGTTTGGTTTTCAAAAAAACAATTTTTAAAACGCTACCTGTAGCTGAAATTACACTACAGTTTGAACAAATTAAATCTCCTCGATTTTTTGGTTATCATGATAGTTATTAATAAATATGAGCATTGCAATCGTGAATGCATTTTCTACGTCATATCTTTATTTTAATCCATATTATATACTTTAATTACTGTCTTTTTAATATGCATTAGATATTTGCCAACGTTAAGAAAACATAAATAAATCCTTCACGTCTCTTTTTATAAGAGAGCTACATTCATCTTTCACTATGCGCTACTCACTCATACTGACAGAGCAAGATATTACTAATATAATTTCAAGTCGTACGTGTATATTTGTATGCCCGCCGTAGGCAACGGGGGCATTAAGTGTTGCCCTTGACCGTCCGTTTTTCCGTCCGTCCGCCTTTCTGTCCTTCCATCCGTCCCATTTTCGCTTCCGTACTCTTAAAAGAGAAGCGAAAGATACCAAAGGGACATAAGTTAACATAAGTTTGCCTTATGCATGTCCGAATTTGGGCAGTGAGTCACTTACCGTTTAAGAGTTATGCCCTTTCATAACTTGGAAAATTGTAAATTTTTTTTCGTTTCTGCAAACTAACTTAAAGTTTGCCTTATGCATGTCCGAATTTGGGCAGTGAGTCACTTACCGTTTAAGAGTTATGCACTTTTATAACTTGGAAAATTGTAAATTTTCTTCGTTTCTGCAAACTAACTTAAATTTTCCTCGTCCAAATTTTATGAAACTCATACACAATGCTAAGAAACAAAACTAGCAGACAGAGTTATAATTTGGGCAGTGAATCACTTACTGTTCTAGAGTTATGCTCCTTTATAATTTGAAAAATTGCAAATTTTCATTTCCGCACTCTATCATAAGTTTGTCTCATCCAAATTTTATGAAAATCATACTCAATGCTAAAAACCGAAACACGCAGACAGATTTCGAATTTGGATTGTGAGTCATTAGATGGATTTGGGTATTTTTTAAAGTCCTTTTTGGTTTATAGCTCTTCAACGTTTTCGGTCCTTATACATCCTTGGCTTTCAAATATTCGGCTTTGAGTGTTCCTGTTGAAGGTAAATCCAGAAAAACGCGTCGGACGCATGAAATTTATAACGTGTTGTTTTCATTTTTTTACAGCAGTGAGTCGATACCTCTGCTGGTGGACTATCAGTCCCCGAGGGTATCATCAGCTCAGTAGTCAGTACTTCGGTACTGACATAATTTATAACAAACTATTTAAAATTGCCCGTTTATAATTTTGAAATTATGGAAATAAGTTTTCTTAAAAAACAATGCTTACAAGGAAAAGGTGTGAACTATATAAGGACTTGTTCCAATACAAACAATAAGTATTAGGATAAATCACATATTTTTCAAAGTGTTACGATCCCTCAAGTTGCGATATCCTAGTAACTTCACGCTCAAGCTTTTCGCATTGTGTCTGGAGATCTGCCACGACAGCTAGTACAGAGTTCAATATAGTGATAGTTTTGGTATCGAATTCTTTGTAGTCCGACATTATTATTCAAAATACATGTAATAAAATTATTGTTTTAACCATTGAACGTTGAAAGAACAATGGAGAACAATAAATCGCCATTAACAACCCGACGACCTTAGCAACGCTCTTGTAGTGAACAAAATATTCAGAATAATCTTCATTATTGTCCTGAAATCTGTGAAGTTGTTGAGAAATTAATTTTACCGTTGAAATAAAATCCATAAAATCTGTGACTCCAGTCCATTTGATTAGCTTATGCGCTGGCCTAGATCTTGAAATTTAGAGTTTTTACAGGAGCACAAAAAGCATGACTATCCACGCCAGTTCAGTAACGAAAAAAAAAAAAAAAAAAAAAAAAAAAAAAAAGCACATTCTTCAATTCAAAGTATAAATAAATTTCTGACCTTACAATAGAATTTCCCTTCAAAATGAACATGACTAAATTAACAAATTATCAAAGAAGAGAACGTTTCACAATACATACTAGTTAAACCTAGAGAGTATACAAATAATCAAACTTTCAAAACTCACTGAGCCATGAAGAAATCTTACAATAAACATAACCACTGAAGCATGACTTGTAACTACTCACCAAGTACTTAGAATTCAAAATATTACACTCATCAGATATATAATATCACAATATCAAAGTATAGTACAAAATTAAAAATATCCAAATTAACACACTACCACCTTAAGTTTCCGTCTTCGTTGATAAAGACCAGAGGATCGGATTTCTTTTTTTGATATAAAATTGTTAGAATTTGTAGTATTTTTGACTGATTACTATGCTGTCTTGAAGAACTTGCACTTTTGTTCTATTTCTAGCCATGTCGACACAGTTGGTTGGGATGTCGGATCATCGGACACAATTTTTAAACTTTGTGCACTAAAGATGATTGTGGTCAAGTTTGGTTTCAATTGGAACAGTAGTTTTTTTCAGAGAAGATTTTTGTAAAAGTTAACGGACGACAAGCAATGAGGCCAGGTCAGCTTAAAATAAGGAAGACAAAGATGAGGAACTGAGGAATTTTAAACAATATACATAAAACCCTGGGTGAAAACTTTTCTCGAGGAACAGGAAGACATTAACTTTAAACGAGATACATTATCATATATGACCTAAATCAATTTAAACTTTTACATGTTTATTTATTTAATCACAGTGTTTACAACATGATAATGACACTGTTACATTCTAATCAATATAAATACCCTTAATATATTTCCTTGTATGATACGAGGCTATATAAATAAATCATAATTGCATTTTTGGAATAAAACAGATCAAATTAATATGAAGGAATACATTTACCATTTTATTGGAGTGTGTCGATAAGTAAACTTCAAAATAAATGTAAGTTCTGATAATTACAATAAAACATAATTAGTTATGCTAAATCATTGAATTCCACAGTTTCCAATTGTAATTGTAAAAAGAAAAAAAACGCGATTAATTACGGACAAAAGTTCAATTATCCATGAATCTTTTGCAATTTGGAAAAGACAGTTTTACATACTTTAGTATTCAGTGTTACAACAACAAAAAAGAATCGATAAAAAGACGTGGATTAGGCCATTTTTAGGAACAGAAGACCCAACTTTCCTTCTACGGCTAAGCATACACATGCAGAGGCAAGAATGCAGTATCATTACATTTTACTGGTAAACGTTGACAGTAAAGAAACTATTAAATGTATTGGTTGTGTAATGTTAACCATCTTAGCAAATAGAAAACATAATGTTTTGTAGGTTGCACTTAGTAAATACAGTCACGCCTCTTTGGGGGAGAAATTTAATATTCTGAGATATTCTTTTTTACCTACTGGTTCCCAGATATGATCTTTATGCTTCATCTCGTAGAGACACAATTTGGGAATGTTACCAATATAAATACACTGGGATGCGGCCAAATTGAATTTTGAGGAAGACCCAAAGTGAAGGGAGGGGTGGTACAGAATTTAAGTACAAGTTTTAAGTCTTAGAATTTCGAGGCATATAAATGTTTAAATATGCCGCACAACCCTGTGTTTTGACCTTTGAAACAAAATAGTAGTGCATATAAACTTTCCATTCTAGGATATAAATTTTTAGGAAACTTCATAGTAAAAGTGGCACAGTTTTAGTCGTAAAAGGAGTTCCTATGGGAAATTGCATTGTCTACATTTACAGAAGTGCAACCTGTACATGCTGTATAAGAGAGGCGAAGATACCAAAGGGACATTCAAACTCATAAGTCGAAAATAAACTGACAAAGCCATGGCAAACAACGAATACTACCCAAAGACAAACATCAGTACACAAAACATTAATACGTTCAAATGGTGTGTATCCATTATTTTTATAAGAAATTTCAAGTTTGTGAATTATATTATACATTTACCAAAAATATTTTTTCAAATAAGTGCAATTTAATATTTGTTTTTGCATTAATTTTTACAGAAATGTGTAGAAATGATATTTGCATACTTTAAAACATTTTTTTTTACATTCTAGTGCAAAAGTTGATCATCGTAGTTTGGGGCACATTATGAAATAAGAAACAAATCACATGTGTATTAATAAAGTTTGAAAAGGATTCCGTGAAAAGGCACGAAATTTATAAAGTGTTATGTCCATTAATTAAATGCGTCACTGATTCGACCTGTGTTCTCCCTTAAAGCTGTGAATAAGGTAAATGAAGAATATAGCGTTATTGCTTACAGTGATTGTGATGGAAAACACATCCCAGTTGAGTTTATTAAGATAGCCATATTTTTGTCATTTATTATGACAAATGAAGTATCATATTCAAAGATCATGAATAGCCAAAAAGCATTTAAATAATATTTGTCAAACTATCATTACCTGCATGTTTCTAAATATTCACATTTGGAAAAAATTGAAAAAAAACACTATCATCATAAAAAAAGAGTTCTTAGCAAAGGAGATCGAACTTCTGTTTATCAGTAAAAAAAGGTGCCTTCCGGAGCACCTGAGATCACCCCCAGTTTTTGGTCGGGTTCGTGTTGCTCAGTGTTTAGTTTTCTATGTTGTGTTTTGTGTACTGTTGTTTGTCTTTTCGTCGTTTTTTGTTTTTATACGTCCGTTAACGGGACATATTATGGTATACCGTTGGCCGTCTGTCCGTTTGTCGTCAACACTTCGGACAATAACTCAAAAACGCTTTTACCAATTTTCATGGTGAATTGTTTATATCTATTGACGTAAGCTCCCTTTCGATTTTTATAACTTTCTGGTTTTACGTTTTTGAGTATTGGGACTATATCCATAACTAAGGGGGATTTTCCAATTTTCAGACAATACATGAAAAAAAAAAAACGTTTTGAGCAGTATTAATATTAAAATCATGATAAAAGCCTGAGGAAATGGCATGAACCCAAAATGGAGAGTTACACTTTGGACGGTTACACAATTGTATACGTTCAAAAATCGAGGCCAATACTTAGTTAAATTTGAGGTAGCCTTAATAGTACCAAACTGTTCATGTTATGTGTCAGTGAGTACCAATGTATGCATGTCTTTTATTTTTTTTTTTTTTTTGGGGGGTTGGGGGTTATATTTGAGCAGTGCTCACAGTACTTCTTGTTGATCATATAAATTCATTCAAAGCATAAAGACAAGCTAAATGGTCGAGAGCCGTATCATGCGCTCATGGCGCAGCTCTTTATTTGCCATGGCATTGTCAATTTGTTTGCGACTAATGAGTTTGAGTATCCCTTTGATATCTTTCGCCTCTCTTTAGCAGTTTACAATTAAGTTGTAATTATCTTTAAGAAATAGGATAAGTTTCAATGTTATTTTTGAAAAGTTGGTTGTTTATAGCTATACAGCCATATTAATATTTTTTTCAGAAATACGTTCATTCAACAATTATTGCATTAAATGAATACGAAAAAAGAAGAAGATAATCGACGGTTAAAAGATCACGATAATGATAAACGCCTAAATGATAATCACGAAAATGATAGACGCCTGAATGATAATCACGATGATTATGAACGGTTAATTGATGTTTACAATACTGGTGGACGCTTTAATAACTACCGCGATGATGAAAGACGACTAACTGATGATCACAATGATGATAGACGGCTAAATGATGACCATGATATTGATGAACACCTTAATGATAATGATAATAAAAGACGCGTAATTGATGATCACGATAAAAATGGACGCCTAAATGATGATCACGATAATAATAGACGCCAAAATAGTGATTCCGAGCCGGCTGTCGGTATGCGCAAAGCGGCGTATTGGGAAATGTATGGAGTAAAACATTTCCGATACAGAGGATATAGAAAACATTCTCCTCTTCTCCATCAAACATTTGATGGTGACCTAAGCATACTGAATGATATTTTTGGTCTAACCATTCATCAGTTTGAAAGAGAATTCCGATCCTGTTTGCAACGAAGGATAATGCATGAGCAGTCGATCTTAAATATAAGATTTCCTGATAAAACCAGCAACAATTACCTGGAATTTTTAGAGGATTGTGAGTTTAAATCAGAAGGTAAATATTCAGCTTATATTCAGCTTTCTTCTCTCCAGAGAAGTAATATCAACTTCAAATAATATATTATAACTTAACGTCTTGAATCTGTAGTATTTTGGAAATTTAAATTTAAATATTCAGCTTTCTTCTGCCCAGAGAAGTAACATCAACTTCCAAATAATATATTATATCTTAACATCTTAAATCTGTTAAATATTTAGTATTTGGGAAATTTAAATTTACATATTCAGCTTTCTTCTGTTCAGAGAAGTAATATCAACCTCCAAATAATATATTGTATTTTAACGACTTAAATCTGTTAAATATTTAGTATTTGGGAAATTTAAATTTAAATATTCAGCTTTCCTCTGTCCATAGAAGTAATATCAACTTCCAAATAATATATTATATCTTAACATCTTAAATCTGTTAAATATTTAGTATTTGGGAAATTTAAATTTACATATTCAGCTTTCTTCTGTTCAGAGAAGTAATATCAACCTCCAAATAATATATTATATTTTAACGTCTTAAATCTGTTAAATATTTAGTATTTGGGAAATTTAAATTTAAATATTCAGCTTTCTTCTGTCCATAGAAGTAATATCAACTTCAAATAATATATTATATCTTAACATCTTAAATCTGTTAAATATTGAGTATTTGGGAAATTTAAATTTAAATATTTAGCTTTCTTCTGTCCATAGAAGTAATATCAACTTCCAAATAATATATTATATCTTAACGTCTTGAATCTGTAGTATTTTGGAAATTTGAATTTAAATATTCAGCTTTCTTCTGTCCAGAGAAGTTACATCAACTTCCATATAATATATTATATCTTAACATCTAAAATCTTTTAAATCTGTAGTGTTTGGGAAATTTAAATTTAAATATCCAGCCTTCTTCTGTCCAGAGAAGTAATATCAACTTCAAATAATATATTATATCTTAACGACTTAAATCTGTTAAATCTTTAGTGTTTGGAAATTTAAATTTAAATATTCAGCTTTGTTCTGTCTAGAGAAGTAATATCAACTTCCAAATAATATATTATATCTTAACGTCTTAAATCTGTTTAATCTTTAGTATTTGGGAAATTTTAAATTCAAATTTAAATATTCAGTTTTCTTCTGTCCATAGAAGTAATATCAACTTCTAAATAATATATTATATCTTAACGTCTTAAATTTGTTAAATCTGTAGTATTTGGGAAATTCAAATTTAAATATTCAGTTTTCTTCAGTCCACAGCAGTGATATCCACTCCCAAATTATACATTAGATCTGAACGTCATCAATCTGTTTTATTAAAACATTTTGGTAGGGATTTGAAAAAGATAATTTGTTATTCTGTGTTCATTTCTTAACGTCCAGTTTTACATATTTGTCAAAGCTGATTAAAATACAGACCGTGTCCATCTATGATTACAAGGACCTGAAAACGGTCCGTTCTTCAATTTTTGTCGTATTGATTCACTGATACGTTTAAAAATTTGAAGGCTTATTTTTCATTGGCTGTTTGAATATTTACCAGAACAGAATTTAAAACGGGGAGTTGTCAGATCTTTGTAAGCAAAGCTTGGACACAAGATATGTATTTTAAGCAGATTGATATTTGTGAGACTTTAATCGATTGAAAAAGAAGGAACACAAAATGAGAATTAATTGCAACAACTCAATTATTTTCTGAAAAAAAATGGCATTTATTTTGTAAGGTATTCAGTAAAGTATTTAATATAACACAATGTCTAAGTTTATTAATAATTGTATTAATTTTGTTTTATTTATAGGCCACAATTCTGAATTTTGCTCAAAAGAAAAATACCGCTACCAACGTTTACAAAAAATAGTAGGTACAGAGAAAGCAGTCAGATCACGACAACGATTGTTTAAGTTGAATGATTTTGTTGACAACAATGCTGGTCTTAATACCACAAAGTTATCAAGTGGGAGTCTAGCGGAAGGGCTTGATTTACCAGGAAGTGACATTGACATCATGTACATAGTTCACAACATAGATGTTGTTCAAGATGTGAAAGAAGTTTACAGATCAGGACATGCTACATTTTTAATGGAAAAATGCAATAAATATCCCGGATTCGCCAAATTAAAACTTGTAACAAAGCATAAAGCTTGTGTTTCATTTTTAGTCCAGACAGAAACAGGTATTTATTTTTCAAGTCAGAGATTAATGAAGTTTCTACGAGGAACTAAGAATAATGGGCAAATTCACGGTCCGTGTCTCTCAGACCCTTATCAACATGAAGATATAGCATTTAGTCTTCGGTCACGTATTTGGCCTCGTGAAGCCGTGAACTGGATCTATCGTCAAAGGCACTGGCAGTGGCCATCTGACGGATTAGTAGAAAGTATAACAAGATACGGCATTTTACTTGTACCAATAGGTCCAAAATATAATGAAAACGAGGAGTTATGGTGGAGATTATCATTCTCTGTGGCAGAAAAAAAGCTATGTCATTCATTCAATTACACACAGTTGTTGTGTTACTCACTTCTGAAAATGACCTTGAAAAACGTTATAAACAAGAATGATCACGTGAAAGACCTTCTATGCTCATATTTCATGAAAACAACTTTGTTTTGGGTTTCTGAAGAGATTTCAATCGACCATTTCCAAGTTTCAAATTTAATGGCATGTTTCGAATTATGCCTCGATAAACTTACAAAATGCATCGACATAAGCTATTTACCTAACTATTTTATTCCTGAACAAAACTTGTTCAAAGGTAAAATTAACACATCAAATAACAAAATTTTGTTGTCTGTATTTACTGATATGAAATATCACGGAATGGAAGCTTTAGTTCACAAAGTGTTGAGTTCAAATGACATTGTAACGTTCTCTCCTGTCGTAGAACATGTAGAAAGAGATGAGCCTTTTAAACTGGAAATATTATTTTACAAGATTCTTTTAACTTCTATAGCATGTGTTGCAAGTTCGAATGTGGAGAAATATTACACTACATTAGCTCTATTAAAACAAATATCGTTGTCTGAATCTTCAGCGTTTTTGAGAGATGTATTCAAATTTTATCATGGATTTTTCAACCAACAAGTGACACAGATATTATTTTCATCATTTAGTAAGAACAAACAACGTTATTATCTGAGTCGTAAAATATTACGTGATGGCACAATGGCAGACGCTAGTTCGGGCTGGTTGTTGAGTGCGTCCTTCTTTTACGCAATAGAAAACTATAACGTGGCATTGCAGATCGTGAATTATATATTGTCCCGTTGTTCACCGGACATGTTGTATTTAGGTTGTTTCTTTTATCAGTCTAAAACGTTTTGCAAGTATCAGCGCATTGCACACTGTCAACAAATTACACTTAAGGACAGGATGAGACTTGCAACAATGGGCGACATAATTTTTATTCGAGGTTCACCGTTGATACCGAGAGAACTGCAGTACGAAGTTAAGGATTTGAAATTGAGAGTTCCCCCTGTTGTAATGTGTCATTGTCTCCAGTTCTTGTGTAACCATCATCTCAATGATTTTTACAAAAGAAAGCTATCGTTACAGGACCTGCATCGTACAATACAAAATGAGTACTTCTTAGCTAAGAATGAGAAGTCTGTGTGTTATACTCTTCTAGGAGTTTGTTATGAAATATCGAATTACATGGATTTAGCTTACCGTAGTTATGTCAACGCAGTTCGTTGTGAGGGAGAGCCATGCAAAAGTGCAAAGTTCAGATTAGAAAATCTCATATTAGCACGAATGAATGATGTCTCTCTGAAGGTCATAGTTCGGCGATAATTTAACACTACTACAACTAAGGGGTTGATAATAACTGCGATTACTACTACACATAAAGGTCTATGTTGATCGGTCAGCGTATTATCTTATTACATTAATATATATCTTGCAAGTTCTGAAAAAAAATGGCAGATTGCTTGTATATGTTTTGTTTGTTAATTTTGTTGTAGTTTTTGGTTTGAGTCTTATTTTGTGCCTGTTGGGAAATTGAAAGTTGTGTGTCAACATGTTTCTAATCATTGAGACGCCATCACGAGTTGGTTGAACGTTAAAGAATATCTGTTTCACAGATGACGACGGGTATGTTCGAATTGTCGTAATCACAATCCCTTCCTATTTTCCTCGAATGTAACCTACCAAGTTAGACTTATCACCTAATTTGTACTTATACGAGCAAAACGACGGGTGCCGCATGTTGAGCAAGATCTGCTTACCCTTCTGGAGCACTTGAAATCACCCCCGGTTTTTGGTGGGGTTCGTGTTGCTTAATCGTGAGTTTTGAGTGTTATGTGTTGTGTACTGTTGTTAGTCTTTTCGTCGGGTTTTCGCTATTTGCCATGACATTGTCAGTTTGTTTTCGACTTATGAGTTAGAATATCCCTTTGGTTTGTTTCGCCTTTCTTTCATCTTCTTTTAAGTTATCCGAATGTCACCAATTGTGGCAATTTGTACACTTTTGCTTAACATTTGCATGTTATACACAATTTCCCAGCAAAATCAAGAACATATGATATGATTGCCAATGAGACAACTCTCCACAAGAGACCAAACAACGTAGAAGTTAGCAATTATAGATAACCGTACGACCTCCAACAATGAGCAAATTCCATCCCGCACAGCAAACTATAAAATTCCCGGAAATGATAAATGGTCTGATTAATTGGCAATCATATCACATCTCCTTATTTTTATATGTAACAATTATCGAAAAACACTATGATATACAGCAACAAACGATGATGATGATGATGATGATGATGATGGATGGCTGCATAATGTCCTGCGGCAAATTAATATGCATTTTCAGGACGAGAACATGTTAATGTAATATAAATATTAACCCTACTTTGTACTAGACCGACACGCTGAGCAGGATTTGTAACGTGCTAGTTCACAAGGTAACAAACAGTCCGTAAGAAGACATTCACCGTACCAAAACACATTATTCTGAGCCGACTAGTCTTTGCTCTTACTCCTTAAAGCCGCGTGCTTAGCAGAGAAGCAGAAAATACCAATTTTAAAGAATTTGGTTTGACCCGGCCGGGATTCGAACCCATGACCTCCAGTACACATCCAACATTCAATGGATTTATTGTAAAGACGTCATTAACAGTCTGAAAAAAAACATGATTGTCCACTAAAATTACTACCAGTTTAGGCTTTTAGCTTCAGAACTGTCCTTCACGTCTACCGAAGGTTTATCATGAATACACAATTTTATAATGAAACATAAAACAAGTAAGATAAAACCGAGGAAAATGGCTGAATTTGGAATTACATATTGAAGTTTGGCATAACGGCGTAATGTCTCGAATGAGGTCTGACTACGGTGGTGGCAACTTTTTTCTCATTAATTTTTTCGACCGAATATAAAAACAAATGAAAACAACACCATGAACACGTTAATAATTAGTTGCGTCCGAAGCGCTTTTTCGCGAATTACCTTCATCAGGAACGCTCATAGCCGAATATTATAAAGCAAATGATTATAAGAATCGAAACAGTTGAAGAGCTATATGACCAAAAACTTTGTCTGGGGGAGTTGAAACCTAAGTATATATAAGAAGATGTGGTATGAGTGCCAATGAGATGAGACAACTATCCATCCAAGTCACAATGTGTAAAAAGTAAACAGTTATAGGTCAAAGTACGGCCTTCAACACGGAGCCTTGGCTCACACCGTAAATTGTTCTGTTATAAATTAGGCCGTTAGTTTTCTCAATTGATTTGTTTTTTTTTTAATTTTTTATGTCGGTGCATTTTATGGTCGACTATACGGTATAGGTTTTTCTCATTGTTGAAGGTCGTACGGTTGCCTATAATTGCTTACATCCACTTCATTTTAACTTAGGTGGATAGTTGTCTCATTGGCAATCAAACCACATTTCCTTTTTTCATAAATCGAGAAAGTGAAAGGATTGGCAAAACATGTAAGAGAATAACAATTTTGTAGAATACATGTAGATTATTTTTCTATGTCAACAACTGTTGATGCATTTCATATGTAAAATTGTATAAGTTTGAAATTCTAAGTAACAAATGAAAAGGTAAAGCATTACAGTGGTTTTTCATTTTGTAATGAGTTAAGAAGATGTGTTTCGAATACGTCCATCACACACGACTCCAACCACTTTTTTCTCATGAATATTTTCGACCGAATATCAAAAAAATGAAAACAACACCATAAACACGTTAATAATTAGTTGCGTCCGAAGCACTTTTTCGGGAATTACCTTCATCAGGAACGCTCATAGCCGAATATTTGAAATCAAAGGATTATAAGAACCGAAACAGTTGGACAGCTAGCTATATGACTAAAAACTTTGTCTGAGGAAGTTGAAACCTAAGTATACATAAAAAGATGTGGTATGAGTGCCAATGAGACAACTATCAATCCAAGTCACAATGTGTAAAAAGTAAACAATTATAGGTCAATGTACGGCCTTCAACACGGACCCTTGGCTCACACCGAACAGCAAGCAATAAAGGGCCCCAAAAAGACTAGTGTAAAACAATTCAAACAGGAAAACCAACGGTCTAATCTATATAAAAAACGAGAAACGAGAAAATTTTATGAACCACACCAACAAACGACAACCACTGAACAACAGGCTCCTGAATCAGGACAGGTGCATAAAAATGCCGTGGGTTGTCTATATAATTTCAATATTTATCAACGTACAACTTTGGTTTATTATAAATCATGTTAGTAATGAAGTACTGACTACTGAGCTGGTGATACCCTCGAGGACTGATAGTCCACCAGCAGAGTTAATGACCAAGTGCTGTATATAAGTAATAAAGGTGGATCATCGGTATATATTTCCTCAGATAGAATTTTCTTACACTTTGCCAAAATAAAGATTTTACTATGCTTTTTTCAAAAATATATTAAAAAGGTACGAGTCACCGTGCTATATTTCAAGCTACAAGTCGTGCAATATTGCCCAAATTTGCATAGATTGTTCATGAAAAAAATTCTTTTTTGTGAATAAAAAGAAATCTATGAGATAGAACTTTTAAATAAAATATGAGAAGAAAGGTTTTATAATATGCTTTAAGAAAAGAAAAAGAAAAAATGGTGTCACCATATTTGTTTTCTTGCTACAAGTAAAAAATTAAAATTTCTCTATCATTCCAGTATAAAATTTTACTGTAAAAGTTATCTCCCCTTAAATGGCCCAAGTGAAAAATTGTTTCAAAAGAAGACAAATATTGGTATTTGTTTAAATTTTTGATAATGCAATAAATCACTTATTTTTTTCTTTATACATATAAACAGTCTTACACATAAATTGCAAATCTGTCTCGAAATTTGCAGATTTAGGCAAAGAACTAGACCGATTGTGTACTGTTATTGTTCAATCCAAGATGGCGGTATACAGTGAATCTACCTTAAGTTAAAATTAAAATGATAAATCCCGTACAAAACACAAAGAAATTTGTAAAATACTGACGATTATCTCAATATATTTATAACATGGTTATCGAGATGATAATGACAGAGAAAAACTGCCCTTTTCATATAAATGATTGTGTATATGATAAGTTACTACACACTGTACATATTGCTTAAATAATAATAAAAGAGTCGACACAATAAATATAACTGTTACTTTTGGTGTAATATTAATTTATCAATGTCAATAATTAACAATAATAATAGTAATGAATATAGGAATGACTTTAATTTCTGGTCGATATTTAATACTTAGTCTCACCGAAAAAAAAGTCTGCGGCATGGACAAGGTCATATTCTCTGGCTGTTAATGACGTCATTAGACTAAATCCATTGGATGTTGGATGTGTACTGATTGACATATTAGTCTTAGAAACATGATTTCTTTTATTAGTTGTTATTGGTTTTGAACTAGCTGTCAGTAACTGCGAGAATTCTCAGATTTGTACTGTATGTCATTTTATGTTAAGGATGTTAAATACCCTGCCATTTCCGGTCTGTGTTTTTGTTAGATGTTTTTCTGCTTTGTATCGATCTGATGAGTTAAGCCATTGTCAACTGAAATTTATAGTTTGTTCTTTTGTTGTGTTTTAACACCACTGTCCCAGGTTAGGGTGAGGTTTGAGCGCTCATAAACATGTTTAATGTGTTTTAGTTGATTTTAGTTTCTGATGCATAATTTTTTATTATTAATTGTTTTTGGCTTTTAACTAGCTGTCAGTAACTGCGAGTACTCTCAATTCGTACTTTTTTGTTTATTTGACCTGTTGATATTAAATGTAATGCTTTTTTGTTATTTAATGTTTACTTTTTCAGGGTTAAATCTGGTCTAAATACCAGCTTTGATAAGTGTTTGGTATTACTATAAATTTTCACTTCTTCGTACTATAAACATCAAAATTATTTATTTTGTAAAATATTTCTTTTCTCCATTTGAACTGTACACGTATACCTAACAACAAAATTATTTTCATTTACTTGTGTTTAAAGTAATTGCAAATGGCTGATATTTTGTTCAAGCATACTGTTTTTTCTTAAATTGTTTAACATTTCAGAGCGGTATAACATGTTACTTTAATTATTCTTCCCTTAGTTTATTTATTTTGTATTTACATTGTATCATAGATCAAATTTATTTGTTCAGTATATGTTCGCTGGTGTTAATATGTCTTGTGATTGAGTTAAGCCATTTCAATTGATATTTATAGTGTGTCTTTCTATGTTGTGATGTTACACTATTGTTTCAGATAAGGGTGAAGGTTTGGTACCATTAACACGTTTAAACCCGCTGCAATTGTTTGCATCTGTCCTAAGTCAGGAATCTGAATTTCAAAGTTGTCGTTTGTTGATGTGGTTCATAAGTGTTTCTCGTTTCTCGTTTTTATATAGATTTGACCCGTGGTTTTCCCGTTTGAATGGTTTTACACTAGTAATTTTGGGGCCCTTTATAGCTTGTTATTCGGTGTGAGCCAAGGCTCCGTGTTGAAGATCGTACTTTGACCTATGATGGTTTACTTTTATAAATTTTGACTTGGATGGAGAGTTGTGTCATTGGCACTCATACCACATCTTCTGATATCTATTAACCTCGCCACAATCTTTATATGCCTGTCCTACGTCTGGAGCCTGTAGTTCGGTGTTGTTGTTAGTTCATGTCTCATATCTGTTTTTCGAAAATTGTTCTGTTATAAATTAGGCCGTTAGTTTTCTCAGTTGAATTGTTTCATATTTTTCATGTCGGGTCAATTTATGGCCGACTATATATTTCTGTATGGGTTTGTCTCATTGTTGAAGGTCGTACGGTTGCCTAAAATTGTTTACATCCACTTCATTTTAACTTAAGTGGATAGTTGTCTCATTGGCAATCATACCACATTTCCTTATTTTTATATGAATTAATCGAGGAAGTGACAGGATGGACAAAACATGTAAGAGGATAACAATATTGTAGAATACATGAAGATTATTTTTCTATGTCAACAACTGTATTTCATATGTAAAATTTTGAAATTCTAAGTAACAAATGAAATTACAGTGATATTTCATTTTGTAATGAATTAAGAAGATGTGTTTCGAATACGTCCATCACACACGACTCCAACAACAACAGCAAAAGAAGATGCTAGGTCTTGTGCCTTTTGGAGTTTATGCGATTCCTTCAGTTTTTGTTTGAAATCTTGATATGTCTCTTTCTAAACAATTTACGAGATTTGAATATCGGTAAACTACTGTCGCTTTTATTCAGAGCCCAAGATTGAAAAAATATAATACGTTTATATTTGTATTATTTTAGATTTGATCGAGTTTGGAATTAAATTGTTTTTTTTAACAAAGATCCTGCCGTGAACACACAAATTTGAAACCCGTTTAACAGATACTTTATTTCCTACATTGTATTTTGAAGTAGATTTTGAAATGATACACGTAGTTAAAGTTTGAAAACTTTAAAGGATACGTTGCTATCTGGATTTTTACGTATTCTAGAATGAACAGTGATCCATATTGTCAATACCAAATAAGTACTATATTTCCAATTTTGAAAATATTTTACATTTAAAAAAAATGATAACACAAATATGTTTAATAGTTAAAAACTATGATATGCAATTGCGGTAAACAGCCATTAACTTCTGCTTCTCGCCACCCCGGAGCACCTGAGATCACCCCTAGTTTTGTGTTGGGTTCGGGTTGGTCGGTCTTTACTTTTCTATGAAGGGTTTTTGGAACTTCTTTGTCTTTTAATCGTCTTTCGTCTTTCTCATGTGGTTGTCGGTTTATTTCGACTTAGCTATTAATTTCCGTGGTATCTTTCTGCCACTTTTTTCGAATAAACCATGTCCGAAAAAAATTGTCGGATGCATGTATGTTCTTTAAAAGGCAAAATAACAAAAATACCGAACTCAAGGAAAATTAAAAACGGAAAGTCAAAATAAATGGATGCTTATATAACAATTTTTTGTTCCATTTTTCTCAGCAACTACAAATCATAGCAATATTGATAATCTTAACTGTGTGCTTATATTTTTCCGTTTATCTGCTTCCACATTGCTAGGTAATGGACAAATCTGATTAAATTGTAGATCTTGTACACTGTAAAAATGTCCCACTTTTTGTGCCAAAATCTTCAAAACACGTTTATTATATAAACCCGTTTAGCTGTTTTTAATAATGATGTACTAAGGGATTTAGGCGCTTAGATTTTTAGTTTTAAGAATTTTTGCCCTAGGTAAATATTGTTTTGATTTCAAGTGTCCCTTTTAATAATCCATTTGGAGTTTGTTTGTGATGAATAGTGTGCATTCTATATAGTATACATGTAACGACGACAATTACAATACGGCATACAGACAATGATGTAACAATAGAAACAAATAGATCTTTGTCTTGAGGGTTGCAGTCTTTATCGGTTGGCATATAATGCTCAAGTAACATGTTTTCCTTTTTCTATCGGAGTTTAACAATATACTTTTCATGGTAATATTTAAATTGAGTGGTTTTCTTTTCAAATAATTTTTGGAACCAAAAGTTGTCACATTATTTGCCAGGTTGGCAGTAGTTACCCTGTTCCGTACACTGAAGGGAAATAATGTTTTGTTGACAACAGAAATTTTATTTCCAGATAAAAAAATCGAAGTGACGTTCCATTTTCAAATACTTGATTTCCATTCAGAGATGAGATGTAATTCCAAAAAGGAACGTTGGCAATGAAGTCAATTTGCAATTAATCAGTCCAGTCTTTTAAGACTTTTAATTGGATTTATCATATGATTCAAGATGTCTTTCCATAAATATATTTGTAATGTAAATTTCCGCTCAAATCCAAATCTTGTAACTTAAAAAAGCTATTGTTAATATCGAACAGAAGTGTTTCGAGAGATCGATTTCGAAATGCACGACTTTCAATTTTTCTAAGTCTATTACCCATATCTTGCAGAGACAAGACTTTTTAGAGAAGACAGTGATACAAAAGAATGATTTCTAATCTCAGTAACTGGATTTTTGACTAGACTAATAGAGACTGAAATTTGGTAAACAAGTAAAACTATTATCTAACTGTTTTATACATTTTGATGTGAGATCCATATCTGTCAGAGTCGGGATATAACAACGACTTTTATTTGCGAAGAAATCCTTCGTTATGTCTAAAAAATTAATGCCTATTGTGGCGTGGTCAATTACATCAAAGAGTTGATGGTCAATACTTAATCAGTTAAATGATCTTTCATCTTGATCATGTGACAGTTTATACAGTACATGGGATGCACAGTAGAGTTGCAATAAAATTGATAAGTTTATCAAAATATTCTGAGACCATAAAGCAATGTTTAGTCTAAATTAAGAACAGATGTTAATAGCACGATCTTGTGAGAAACTTTATAATGGTCAGTTGTATTATAGATGAGTTTGAAGTAACAAGTTGTATGCACGAATATTGATTGGAAATTATAATTGTGAACCTTTATATATAGTATACATATAAATAAAAAGATGTGGTATGAGTGCCAATTAGACAACTCTCCATCCAAGTCACAATGTATACAAAGTTAACAATTATAGGTCAAAGTACGGCCTTCAACACGGAGCCTTGTCTCACACTGTACAGCAAGCTATAAAGGGCCCCAAAATGACATGTAAGAAAACCAACGGTCTAATCTAAAACACTTATGAACCACACCAACAAACGACAACCACTGAACAACAGGCTTCTAACTTAGGACAGGTGCATAAAAATGCAGCGGGTTTAAACATACAGACGATCTGTTATATGATCATTAAACATGTGAACATTACATAGACTTAGTTATTGACAGTAGTGAGCTAATGGATAGCTGGCTCCCTATGTTAACGGGTACATAGAACCGAAATTATGACAAATTACAAAACACACAGCATTACGCCCCGTTACTCTATCCCTAGAATTTTGAGATTTGAGAAATAATCCCGTTTTATAGAGGTCAATATTCCAACACTAACGTGAAAACTAATTAAAGTTGGCGGGTTTGCGCTGAGGATGTTTAACTTTAATGTTTAAAAATTGTTACCAGGGGCGGATCCAGGATTTTAAAGGGCGTAATTTTATAAGAGTGATGATATACCGCCGAGCGGAGTTATGCGAAATTTTTTTTTGACAATTTCATGCTAAAACGTCATATAAAAGCAAGAAACATGATAGTTTGATCTTTTTAAGCGACCAAAGGGAGGGGCGTACGCCTTCTACGCCCCCTCTGGATCCGCCACTGGTTTCCAAGAATAATTAGAAATGTTAAATCAGGAAAATGCTTTGAATGTTTCGACCGGTTTTTTTCAGTACATATGATTCAAAACCAAACTGTATAAAACAGACGACACATGACTGTTAAGGGCAATTAAATGCTATGGCGGAAGTCTTTAGTTTTGGATTTGCACTTAGATCTAAATATTCGATATATTCTAGACACGAAAAAGTGTCTTTTTTGACGTCAAATATCTTATCATTGTATAGTTATAACGTTATTTATAGAATAACTAATCGACGAATTCAAATAGAGAAAAATATTCAACGAGTGACCGAACAACACATTAATTCACGAATGCGCGTAGCGCATGAGTTAATTATCAGTGTTGTTCGGTCACGAGTTGAATATTTTTCAATATTTGAATTCTTTGATTAGTTATTCGTTTTATTACATTGGCAAAGGGCTTTTTTTAAATGAAATTAATGTAGAAAATGTAAGGAACTATATCTTTTTTCTACGCATTCACAATTTGTTTTGATCCGACGTTATCGACGTCTTGACAACGCCTATTGTTGTATGACGTCAGAGAGTGAAATAACCACGTTTATTTCACATGTGAAATTATCAGTTTTTATTTGACTGGGAAATCAATGTAATGCATTGCTACCAATGTAATAAATAGTTTAATCTTTTCTAGGTGCATAAATGTTGATCTTTTGAGAATACCTAAGTTGTTGCCACTAAAATTTAAGTTTGTAATATATGACGGCAGATCAGGAATTTGACTAAGGTTTGTTTTAAGGCACACTGCAGATCCATAAGTACATTTGTAAACAAGTTCTGAAAGACACCTTTTTTGCCTTTTCTAACATTTGTCCCAGAAGCACTGCTATGTATACTAGAAACGGAAGTAAATAAGGTAAATTTCCACTTCGCCTGCATGGAATTTAATTGATCAGCTATTACTTGTAGGACATGATAATGCAATACGCACCGATTAGTCGATTACTGATATGTTGAAGAAAAAAATCACGATAAAAACAATTATCACATTTTTACCATGCGCTTAATCTATAAATGTCATATGTACTGTGAAAAATACATGCAGACGAAACTATTAAGCATTTGGGAGCACCAAATAGGCTTAAACGGAACAATCCAACACTCATAATTTCATAATTTTCACATTTTATCATACTCCACATCTCCTTATCCTTTTTAAAACATATGCTATTGTTTACCTTGCGATCAACATGCGTTTCTGGAAAAACCTTTACCAGACAAGACCGAGACCAAATATTTGGAAGGTCACAAATTTGAAACGTTGGAGAGCACAACAAGTTAAAAGGGCAAAACTGAACATGCCAAAAGAATTAAAAGGGGTCTAGGTTGGTTGTACATTAAAGGGAATATTGGACAAAAAGTGTAGAATGAAGGGACAAAAAAAGAAGAAAGAATGGAGTAAATAGGCCAAATAAAAAGGAAAATAGAAGAAGTGCGTGTTTGAATATAAATAATAGATGACGATGATGGATGGTTGTTAAAGGACCAGCGGCAAATTAAACGCATATTCAGGAAGAGAACATGATAATGCGATATGAACGTTAACCCTACTTTGTACTAGACCGACACACTAAGTCGGGTTTATAAAATGCTAGTTCACAAGGTAATAGTCCGCAGGAAGACATGTCACCCTACCTGGAAATATTATTCGGACTCCGAGCCAACCAGTCCTTGCTCTTACTCCTTAATTCCGCGTGCGTGCTGAGCGAAAAAGCAGCAAATACCAATCTTATAGTCTTTGGTTTGACCAGGTCGGAATTTGAATCCACTACATGTTGTACCTCCCGCACTCAGACGAACAAGCTACCACGAGACAACCGAATAGAAAATACTTGTCAAAATAGATAAGGAATGGTGAAAATGGTCAAAAATTAATGAAGGACCCCTCCCGTTTACAGGACTCTCACTGAACTACAACTTCGCCTTAGTGAGTTGCAACCTTAGATTCGGTAACAACATGTTTAGTAAAACATGGATAATGAGTTTTTAATGTGTAGTGCAGTGTATGTTTATCAAAGTTTCTTCATAATCAAGGTAGATTTCTGCAAGAGTAACGTTCACAAAGGCATTTAAGAGCAAATTGATACTTAATATGACTTTCGAGTCTTTCATGTACCTCTACATAAGTATTGAGTAATTGGTAGTAGAGGAGCTTTATTTTATATTGTTTGAATGGTCCAAATCCTTTCTTCTAAAAAAAAAAAACCACTTTTACAACCCGTACATGACCGGGTTGTATAACAAAATATCTTATACTTTTAAGTTTGAACCACAATATTAAATGAATACTAGTAAATATTAAAACAAGACACTTACTTTAAGTATGTTCCAGTTATTTTCGCAAAACATGTACGTAGAAGATGTACGTGTATGTATAAATAAGAACTGGAGAAGTATAATATAAGTATATACATGCATAACTAGTTCAAAGGTTCAATCAATATTTCAAAATTTTAATGTCAAAAGTTGACTTGCTTTATTATGGATTTGATAAATAAAATTTTAAGCTTCTGGTTTTCGGTCTGTTCTGGATATCCATGATTCTAAAATTATGGACGATAAAGCAAAAGACTGGTTGACAAGATATTGTTGATGGTGATCATAGTAGACATTTTCGAAAACTATTCGATACCGACGCTCACACCAAAAGTAACCTATTTGAGAAGGTGGTCATCTCAATGTGTACAATGACCACAGGCATTTATATTATATTTTTTCTAATCTACATTTTTAATATTGTATAAAACATTTATTTTGAATGATTTGCTACTTTATTGGCTCTGTTAATTAGCTGGGAGTTGACCGATCTTAACATGGTACTTTAAAAAAAAGGGGAGGTTTGTATAAATTAGTAGAACTTTAATCAGAAACAGGAACGTGTAAAGCATTGTTTAGCGTGAAACATAACGTATAAATTAGTCCGAGATTACTCTGACGTCCAACGGCTGTTTTGCATATTTGAGTCTCGAGGTCTCGTAACTTGACGTCTATTTGAAAATAAAAGTAAAATGTCTGAATCGATGGGTCACTGTGAAAACTGTCTAAATTTGAGAAAATAAAGGGTGGCAGGTAGGTGAAACTTACATAAATGAAGAGATAAATGAAAAATGAACAAATTGATACCCGATTTATATAATTCCAAGGCCGTCCTTTGGCACCAGAAGCGACGAAGCAGCGCATCTATTTTGGACGGGCAAATATCCACTTTTTGATATGGGACGAGCTCTGACGTCCCACGACCCCAGCTTGTCTGGCAAAACAGCCGTTGGACGTCAGAGTAATCTCGGACTACGTATAAATATATAGATGATATTATTTGATTTAGATATCTTCGTGTTATCATGTGTGTGCGGAATTTTACACCGGTGTTTGAAAATGCATTGTAAAATTCCGTACACCCTTATATTACACCAAGAAAACGAATCAATTTCTTATGAAACGTTCCTTTACTAATTTGTATACCTGGGTGTAAAATTCTTATGAAGAACTTTCACTTCGAATTTCAACACATACTTTAATACATATATTCTTAAAAAAAAATATTTTGTCAAAATTTTATTTTTTTATTGGGCATTTAAGCAAAGCAAAAAATAGCTTTTCTATTTCGGCAAAATTTCTATTTTTGTATTTTTGTACTTATGGCATTTTTTTTTTTTACACTACAACCATTTTATTTTTAAATGTATATTTTCTGCTTGAGTCACCGAAACGTCCATATTGTCATTTACAAATCCTAAGACCTGTTATTTACACAAATTTACGCTTGCTTCATAAGAAATAAGATACTTTATCTAAGAGAACAGCTGACACCGATGATAAACCAAGCCTGCACAAATCTCACTAATGGCATATCATTTGTTCATTGGATGTCTCCTCACTGTTCAAAATACTTTCTAGCAATGCAATTCGCCAATTGTATTATTCTACCGCAACACTGTATTCCGATTGAATAGTTGCGAACGGAGACATTAACATGATTAAAAAGAAAACCAAGATGGAATATCACAAATATATATTACTCAAAATAGTCCAAAACTAATGAGAGCATTCGGTGTTTCTAGCTCTAATTCCGAAATGATTCCGAATAAAATATTATATAAGAAAAATTACAGAATACATTTTTTATATCTGCAACCAAGTTTTACGAGGTCATTCATTCAGACTGAGTATGTTTCGACATTTTGATACGGTCCCTCTATTTTTGTAGTCGGTGAAGGTATTGATGTTTGCGTACGTGTCTGTAGACGACTTTCCGAAAATGTCTATTAACATGATTGAAAAGAGCCAATGATTTTCATCTGAGTGTATTAACTTCCCTATACGACAACTTTCTGTTTATATATAATTATATATCGATACACATAATATAATTATAACTACTCGGGTATATAATTGCTGTTTATGAAAATGTTTTCGAAATGAAAGCAAGTAACGGTCACATGCTGCACGAAGCGCAGGAGAGGTTCTTGCTTAAAATGTGATCGTTACTTGCATTCAGTTCTCGTGTTAACAGATATTGGAATGAAATACAATAAATATATGCTATTAAAATTTTGAATTAGAGAGTAAAATACAAAACTTCGGCAGAATTTTGTAGTGATATGATGACTGTATCATCCCTAGTGGAATTGTACGTTATATCGATGAAATTTGCAAAAGGAAGATGTCGATTTCAAAGTAGATAGCAAAACAAAAGTTATTAACTTTCAATTACTATACATTATAGGATAATAATTTTTGTCTTCGGAAATTATTGCGTGCATTTATTACAGCGATATTTTGAAGAATGGACAAAAATGCGAGATTAACTATTGCGATTTAGAAAATCTGGATACAGATATGTGTATGTGATTTCAGAATGCGAGTTCTTAATATTTTATACTCACCCAGTCGCATTATTAATAAAAATCTCACAAAATTTATGGTTTTACAGTATTTAAATTATCAATGATCTATGCGCCTATGCTAAAACGAAACTAGCTAAATGTTGATTTAAAGGAAGGGTTGGAATAAATGTAAATGAAAAAACGTTTGAGTAACAAAAACACCATCAAATTTAGCAGCTAGATTATAGCTCAAAACGCAGTCCCAAGTATAGAGATGTTAAAATATTCATTATAAGCTCCTATTATCCATACTCAATACATGACAATTTATGAATGAAAAAAGATGTGGAGTATATGTTAATTAGACAGCAACCCAACGACAAAGGTAACCAAGAGACATCTATACGACAGCATTCAGTCTTCAACAGAAGACCAGTGTCTGTACAATACTTCAAGCTACAAATCGTCCCGAGTCTGAAAACAAGTTATAGATTAAATCAAGAATCTGCCATAAACTTCAGATTTTCCGAATAATATAAATTATTAAGAAATGAGATATTACATCTAATCACAATGTCTGACTAAACTAATTGATGAATGGTTAAAATATTTAGATAATGGAGAAATAGTTGGTACTGTGTTTTTAGATTTCAGTAAGGCTTTTGACCTTATTAACCATGCCATACTTTTAGAAAAGTTAAACTTTTATCATATCGGAGAACATACGATAAATTGGATAAAATTATATTTGTCTGAGAGACAACAAGAAGTTCAATACGCTAACATTAAATCTGATAAATCTTTTGTAAAATATGGAGTGCCTCAAGGTTCTATTTTAGGTCCTCTGTTATTTTTAATTTATATAAATAATTTACCACTTCATGTTAAACAATCCGACATGGATTTATATGCTGATGATTCAACATTGCATTTTCATAATAAAACATTGAAAAAATAAGCAGCATATTGCAAAATGATTTAAATGCTATACAGTCTTGGTGTAACAATAACAGTATGAAAATTAATGCACAAAAAACAAAGTGTATGAAATTGGGTTCAAAACAAAAACTTACACAACTATCAGAATTATGTATTACCGTCAATGAAACATGTATTGAAAATGTCCATTCTGTCAAATTACTTGGAATGACATTGATGAAAATTTAAGATGGGAAGATCATGTTGATCGTATATGTAAGATTATCTCATCTAAAATATCACTTTTGTTTAAAATTAAAGTATATTTGCCTATACACACAAGACAACTATTTTATAATGCATATATTCTACCATATATAGACTATTGTAGTTCAGTTTGGGAAATTTATTACAAAAGATTCAGATAGAATCATAAAACTTCAAAAAGAGTAGCAAGAATTATACTTGAATGCGATATTTCTATTCTATCTAATTTTATGTTTTCATCTTTAAAATGGCTATCTTTTACAAAAAAAAAAAAAATAAATAAAATACCAACAATCAATTCTTATGTATAAAATTGTAAATGGACTAACACCTGATTACTTAGCAATGCTAAATATTAATGATGTGCAACACCACAACTTACGATCTTTCTCTAATAATGATCTATTTGTTCCAAGACCAAATACAAATTTTTATAAAAATCTTTTCATTATTCTGTAACAAAGGTATGGAATAATTTACCACTCAAACTAAAAATTGTCGTAAAGTGGAATTATTTAAGAAACATTGTTATAATCATTTTCTTGAAAATTCTATGCAAGTCAAATAATTTGTTTTCTTTCTTTTGTTGTAAGAATAAGAAAATTTAATCAAAACTTTACCAATTATTGCCATTTATTGCCATTTGTATGTTTGAATGATTGAATTGTGTATATACTAGTAATATATATAGTATTGTGATGTATGCATGTATGAATGTTAACTGTATACATGTATTTTGTTTGAGGACCTCAATGAAAATTAGACTACTTCTGACTGAGTTTAACTCTTTAAATAAAGAATTTATTATTATTATTATTATTATCATAACATTAGTCTTTAAAGGATGATCCAAAGTATGTAAATGAAAATATAATCTCTTATGTAATATTCTACCATTATCCATATCATAATCAGTTACCATTTTATTAAAGTATTAAAGAATTGAATTGAAAAAAAATATTGTGACATATGTCTAAAATATTACTATGAGTACTTAAAACGATATGTTGAACAATACAGATATTTAATTATACATAAGATAAATTAACACTTATATAATTTCATGAGTGCACAAGCGTTTTCATGGATCTTATCTTCACCAGGAACGTTCAAAGCCTCAAATATTTGATTTTTCAAAGCTAATGATGCACAAGACCTGAACACGTGTGTAGCGATACATGTATGATCAAAAATAACCTACGCCTATGCCTCGTGTTGAAAGAGTGCCGTGCCCTCTGCAAGTTAAATAAATTTTTTGATGGACCGTGTTTGGCTTGATAAAAGCAACATTTCAAGCCCATATCAAACATAACTTCTTTTCCAATGAGACTCTGAATACTTAATCCTGTCGAAAGTTGCATCTGTCGTACCTTCACGAACATTCGATTTGCAGCAGCAAAAAAATATAAAGATAAGAAATGTAGTGTGATTAGCAATGAGACAACTCTCCAACAGAGACCAAATGAAATAGTAGTAAGCAACTATAGGTCACCGTATGGCCTTCAACAATGAGCAAAACAGATATCGCATAGCAAGCTATACGAGGCCCCGGTGTGACAAATGTAAAAAAACTCAAACGAGAAAACTAACGACCTGATTTAGGTACAAATATTAACGAAAACCAAATATGATATACAACAACAAACGACAACCACTAAAATACAGGCTCCTGACTTGGAATAGGCATATACAGAATGTGACGGGTTAAACCTGTTAGCGAGCGCCCAACCCTCCCCTAACCTAGGACAATGGTACAACATAACAACACAAGAACAAACTATAAAGTATACAAAACGATAAGCGAAAAAACAAATATGATAAACGACAACTACTCAACTACAACAAGTCGTCTTTCTTTCGTTCATACCCAAGGTTTTTCTTCATAATTGATTGTTCCGTTATTATATTTTCCTTTACGGCATAAGTTGCTTCAATCAACTTCTTGATTTTTCGCAAAGTTTGAATAAAATGCTTCATTATTAAAGCTAACAGACTTCCTATTTGACAAATGTGTAAAAATTAAACAATTTGAAAACCGGATACAGGCAAACAATGAATGTAAAATTATATACCCATTTAACACATGCATTTATAAAAACCATTTGTAACCCCAAGAATTGACTCTCGTATAGAAACCTGGTATTTCTTTCGACTTCTCCAGACCAAAAGTATTACCTTTGCTAATGCAAAACGTCTGTTTAGTTGTTGTGCGGGATGTATACATGCGAAGTTACGTTCATTAAAGACGTTACCCCGATACCTTGTGTTGGAAAGCAGATTGTTACGGTCTGCATATTTAAAAACCTAGCTACGACACTTTGAGGGCTGTTACAAGGAAAATTGTCTGCTTACCTATCCAATATACTTCATAATATTATTATTCATCGAGTATATCGAGTAAATGCATATTCAAATCTAACATGCTTGAAATTCGATTTACTGCATTTATCAAAATCTGGGCAAGTATTAAACTTTTCAAACTCATACGCTTTATTTAAATTTGGGACTCCTAAGCCATCTTTCAATTACAAAAAAAAAAAAAAAAAAAAAAAAATAAAAATAAAGAGAGGATAGACAAAACGGTATCACGGTATAAATCTAGTATATGCCTCTCAAAGTGAAAACTAGATAAGTTTGTAAATGATGAAAATTGGAACATTTTTTCCGGATGCAATATATTCTTAATTCTTCCAATCTCCATATTATAATTTTGTCTTTCCGAACATAATTATTACAAATATACAGTATATAATGATCTTAAATGAGTCTAAAGTTTTCCATTAAATTGCGACACTACGAGGATTACCAAAACTTAATTTGACAGGACCGTAAATACAAACCATTGGCTACTAAATCAGAAAAGTTATCAATAAAATATAATTGAGAATGGAAACTGGGAATGTGTCAAAGAGACAACAACCCGACCAAAGTGCAGATAACAGCCCAAGGCCACCGATGTGTCTTTAACACAGCGAGAAAATCCCGCACCCGGAGGCGGGCTTCAGCTGGCCCTTTAAACAATAATATAAACATACTGCCCTTGCATGATGATGTTAGGCTAGATTAACACCCGAGGGAAAAAATTATCACTCAAGACGAAGTCGCGGATGATAATTTTTTCACAGTGTGTTAATCACCCTAACACCTTCATCCAAGGGCAGTATGGTTTTTTTATTATACTGAATGCCTTATGATGCAAGTGTGCACTATGTTATCAGTTCAGTAGTACGTACTTCGGTACTGATATGATTTATAACAAACCTCTCAAAATTCCAATTATATAAATTTTGAATTATTAAGAAACTAAGTTTTCAGTATAATTAAAATCAAACCTCTCAGCGCTCCCGTTTTCTGATATGTCCCACGCGTGACATATAAATAAACGATAGCAAGTTAGAGGTATGATTTTAATCAGACTGCTATGGTTTCAACTCCCTCCGGCAAAGTTGACCTTAAATGGATTTTGGAATTTTTAGGCCCTTTTAACTATATAAAGCTCTCCAACTGTCATCTGCTATTCATTTAAATCAGATGCATCCAAATTTAGCCTGCCATCTCTTTTATTCTTTTGCAATTGTGTCGACCAATATTGTCCTTTAACAGTGAAATTAGCATATGGATATATATAAGTCGTTTTACAAGTCTTCTTATCATGCGAACAAAATACTTAAATATTTCAATACTATCTATAAATTAATTTTTGATAAAGTTCCCAGAAACTACTTTCGGTGTTAAAATATGCTGATAGTATTGCTTCAAGATCACAACTAGACAGACATCAGATAGATAATCTTTGCCAGATTTTGCACAGCTTTGTGAAGTGCTTTTTGTTTGTTTTTGTCATATATCTGAAAAACTATAACAGATAGATAAAAACTTAAATACGCAATAATGATCAGCAAGACAAATCTACGAATAAGTCAAATTTTGCCGAATTTGTAAATAGACTGTTTATAGAAGGATTGCCCTTAAATGACAATTTTAAACCTTTTTGTGTTTTGGGTAAACACTAAAGAAGATAGAAAGAATCTGTTACCGAAAAGTTATCGGCAAAGAGATTTTTGTCATGAATTCTATTCTAGAGAGTGTCCATTGTTGAAGATGTACATAGACCTAGTTGAGCGAGACATGCTCTTTAAAGTGTCTATAGATATAAGAAGATGTGGTATGAGTGCCAATGAGACAACTCTCCATCCAAGTCAAAATTTATAAAAGTAAACCATTATAGGTCAAAGTACGGTCTTCAACACGGAGCCTTGGCTCACACCGAACAGTAAGCTATAAAGGGCCCCAAAAATTACTAGTTTTCTTTATTAGGCTTTCCTGCTCTTTTGGTTTGAGTACCAATAGTGAGTCTTTTGTAGACGCGTCTGTCGTGCTAAATCATAAGCCTGTTATCTTTGATGACTTTTATTTGCTTGTCAAGTTCGTGTTTCATTTGACTTTCCAACTGTTTTGATAAGACCATCATCAATGAGTCCACTTGTAAACACATTCTAGTCTGAAAAGGTATTTTGATCTGAACAGCTCTTAAAAGACTAAAACAATTAATCCTTAAGTCTTAATTAGTTTTTTAATCAATTTTCAGACTAATCCATCATGTCCACTGTGGTAAATTCAGGACTGTTCATACAATTCGTTTGCATTCAATTAAGATCTGTTCCGTGTATGTTCAGATTGTTCAGTAGTAGTTGTTATTTACTAACAGATCAACAGCGTACTGAATTGTCTGAAAAATCCTGAACAGTTCTGAATTGACTGCAAGCGCATTGTCTGAACAGTTCTTAACCGCAGTTAATAAATCTTAAAAACGTGCTGAAAGACCAAATGTGACTTCATAATTTCTTTATCAGTTCTAAGCGATGTCTTGCGCATCTAAGTTTTACAAAATTTTTACAAGAGAGGCGCAAGGTACCAAAGAGACATTCAATATCATAAGTCGAAAACAAACTGAAAAACTGACGAATCTATAGCAAAAATGGGAAAAAAAACCTTTGGGTCGATACCACTGCTCTGGACGTTTTGCTCCCATTGTATCACCAGTGGCCAGCACTTCTGAAATGAATATCTTTGGAACAGTCATTTTGCAGTAATTTGAACATTTACTCTTCATTTTAGTTATAACAGTTGCATCGTGATAAATCATGTATATCGGTATAGAGGAACATTTTTATATAAATAGCCAAACTCCAACAATTTTGTAATGTATAAAAACACACACGTGATCATTCCACATTTTATCCAGTCGCTCGTTGTTATGAATGTTTATAGTCATTATAGTACACAAGTATATGAAAACCTAGGGACACACCGCACATGCTGTTTTTCCTCGGTTATACATAAGATAATCCGAAGGTAACAATTTAATTGAAAAACGTATTAATATTGATGAGTACAGGAATAATTTAGATGGGGGTTTGCGCTAGGCTAGACGATGCCTAGAATGTGAAGAACATTAGACGAGGTGATAATAATAATTATAAGAAAAAACGACTCAGATTATAAAAGCAATTATTTGTGCATGTTAAAATATTATAATTTCTAAATATGATTTAATGGAGATGTGAAGTATACATAAATAATTAAGACAGGCAACCTAATTATTCGACACACAAAACTCCTTACTTCTAAAGTTCAAACAGCGCATGCCTCTTACAGTTTATAAAGTCTTCTACAATGGACATATTATGCCATAGCAATATTTTTCTAGCTTTTAACCCTTCCAAGTCTAGCTAGATATAGAAAAATTGTGAATAAATGTTAAAAAATCAATTAATATGATAACCGAAAACAATGAGTCAGAAACAAACGTCTTATACTGTTTTTTTTAGATTTATTGACTATTAATACTAAACATACTATACGAAAAAGAGAAATATATATACATCTTTAAGACGAAAATACTATTGGCATTGGATTATTTGAAAATGGATGTTTTCTAGAGGAATTTAAAATCATGTATTCATATACAAACACTAAGATAATAAAACAGAAAGACATCTACATGTCAACATATCAACACTTTCCCACAAAAAAAAAAAAAAAAAGAATATGTTAATTCAGCATGTATAGCTTTGAAGGGTAAGTACGATAAAGGCCTTATTTTTCTCCCAATCATCGATCAAGTCCATCATGCGACAAAGTGAAAAAAAGTCGAACGCTACGAAAGTTACGTTGGAATGTATACCCGAAAAAGGCACCAAAAACAGACTTTGATGAAATTTTTCAAATCTTATGGATTTCAACGAAATTTAGGCTTGAATGGGAAAGCGCTGTATACGACAAACTAACGATTTTAATCAGACATTTTATTTATTTTAAAGTGTATTAGAAGCATAATGTTGCAATTTTATTTGTCGACGTGTGCGCTAGCGCTGTTTCCTGTTCTGAAAACAAATGGAATTTGCGGCCTGCTTTCTTTGTGGTTGCTGGGAAATTGAAATTGATGCTAACTGTGTCGTCAAAGAATGATATCTAATCTATAGTTATTGTTTTTAAAATGTTTCATTGTTATCACAGCCATCAATCAAAATTTGAATTCTAAGATCGATATACTAGTAATATTTTGACCTTGTTCAAACTTCTATAGCCTTAAAACGTTGATGAGTTGATTTATCGGGACTATCGTGATCAGGGAACAGTACATTAACTTTATTAGGTCAATGCTTAAGCTAAGTTTTTCTAGATCTCAACACTTCTCGTTTTAATAACTTTGAATGACAAAAGGCAGATAAAAGATTGTTCACTATAAGTTTTAAGGATCATATATATGGAAAAAACCAAAGACAAGTGCATGTGATTCCCCACAAAAAAGAGATAGGAAATCTCAAAATTAATATTTGCTATTTATTTTTTGTAATTCACCATACAATGCTATTCTGCATGGAAAAACATTTTCAAATTTCATCAACTGTGAGGCGGCTGGCTTTTTAGAAAAGCTATTACTTGTATTTCAGATATATTTAAAATGTATTAAAACAAAATAAAGGATACATAAAAGACAAGAAGATATATTTTTATAATCAAAATATTTCCTGAAATTGGCAATAGGAAATCAGATGAACGATATAAGCCTACATTTTAGTTTCCCATTGTTATCTTTCAACTTTTAAGCCATAACTGACCAATTCCCCAAGCCTACGGCGTTTACACATCTGACATGATACCATATAAACGGACACGTTCTCATTATGACGATTTCACAGAACGATATATATCTTTAACTCAAAAACGGCCCAAGCAATGTACTTAGAACGGACAGCTGAACTAATCACCTGACACACTCTACGTCCTTCATTACCTACTGGTTGATCTCAGTTATCATCATATTAGAGACTTTTCATTTATGATATCCATCTGTCAATATTTGCATTTATTTCTTGCTTTGACATTTACCCTTGATTGGGAATTTGAAATCAAATGAAAGATAATACATGCAAAGGAAAATATGTTTGTCATATCGACACATCTGGTATCAATTAGTTTCGAGGTCGTGTGTGAATACTTTTCATTCTATCCAATGCCGCTATATAATGTCTTTTCAATTTAGCACATACTTACAACTTCTCGTCCAATCAAATTGCTAGAATTTGCCTTCTAATTTTCATAGTACATACTTTTTCCGTGTACTAAGTAACTACGCATGAATGACCACAAAGGTAAGATTTCATTGTATCGTAATCAAGATATTAAAGCAACAATTGCCACTGGCTATTTTGAAATAAAATGCTGTGTTCCAAATTAAATTAAATAGTTGGTAATATAGTTTTCGCATTGATTTTTAATTATCCTGCTATTAAAATCTTTGGATCTAAAAAATGTTTTTGACGTTTGCCAGTTTTTTTTCATTTAAATAAATAGTAACAAATATGGATACCTTGATTAGAGTACAACGCCATCTTAAAATTGTGATAATTTATCATCCATGCAATTACTTTATACACAAAAAAGTGTGTACTATGAAACCTTGTGGAGGGAAATTAAGGAAACTTGATCTTTTTCGTCATGAATTTATTGATTGATTGATTGATTGGTTATTGGTTGCTTAATGTCCAGTGGCAAATAGTTCATGCATGTTCAGGACGATGTCATGAATTAAAAAACCGTAATAATGTCTGAAGAGAATGTGCCACCTATATATATATATATATATATATATATACATATATAAATAAAAAAAAACATAAACCCTAGTATCTTTGATCTATTGGTAGTTGCTTTTTAATGACTATCCGCTAGACTATCTATGGGGACATACCAGGGGTGGATCCAGCCATTTTTAAAAGGAGGGTTCCAATCCAGGATAAACGGTAGGGGGGGGGTTACAACCATATGTCCCATTCAAAAGCATTGATCGTCCAAAATTGGTTTTTTTCAACCCCGGACCACCCCCCCCCCCTTTTGGATCCGCCACTGCATACCTGCATACTATCTATATGTTTCAAATTTATTATAGCTTTAGTTTTACTGTGAAATTGAAAAATGTTTTCAAGACATGTAAAGCTTCCACTGCAATTTAATTATTGCCTGCTTTCGGTCAATTTATTTTGTCATCTCACCATGTAAGGAAGTACATGTATAGTAAAACACCGCTTTATACCAATAAACATACTTACACCAGTAGTTACCATCTTTTTATTCTGGAGTCAAGGGCCTTTTGAAATCACATATTTTACAATGATACTAGTGAGTAGATTTACAAAACTTCGTTTATGAGCTCCGTTTTACAAATACCTGTGATATAAGTAGTCAGCCAAAATAAACTATCAATAGATCAATTAAAAGGTTACTCGAGTTGTAAATATGTGCTAAATTGGATAGTCTATGAAAAGGTATATACTATGAAATTAAGAGCTCGGGGCAAGCCCCTCGCTCTAAATTTCATAGTATATACCTTTTCATAGACTAACCTAGACGTATTCCGTGCTTAATGAATTGACTTGTTGTTTTATTATCACTTACTGTTAACACTTTTTAATGTTAATGTTTTTCCCCAAAGCACATATGTTTGAAAATATACAAAAGATAGACAGTTTAGTTGATACATTCAACAATACCTACCGTTACCTGGATGATATTTTTTCGTTAAATAATCCAGAGTTCTCTAAATATACTTCCGAAATTTACCCAAAAGAACTTACTTTAACTAAATCTAACATAAACAGCAGCATTTGCCCTTTTCTAGACTTAGACATTTCAATTTCTAACGGAAACTACATACTAAAATTTACGACAAAAGAGACGATTTTTCATTTCCTATTGTTAATTTTCCATTTTAGACGGCGATGTGCCTTTGGCTCCATCATACGGTGTTTATATATCCCAACTCGTTCGGTATGCCCGTGTGTGTTCTGATGTCATAGATTTTAACGAACGTAATCAATGCATCACTGGGAAATTATTGTGTCAGGGATTTCGATACCATAAATTACTTAAAACTTTTACTAAATTCTTTCATAGATACAAAGATTTGATTAGTAAATTTGGCTGTACCTGTAGAAAACTTATTAAAATGGTATTTCACATCCTAAATTTTACGGTAATATTGTACTTAAAGCGAGGAAATCACTATGTGATCCGTGTAAACTCATCGAACCTTTAAACATACTTATAAGTAAGGGTTATCGTACCAATATTGTAATTAGATCTCTGAATATAGTTTACATTGGCACTAATATCGATTTTGTCATTAGCAAATTAAAACATAACTAAGTTGTATCTTCTTTTGAGGCGGGATGTTTAGAGACACACACGTTATTTTTATCTCTTAAGAAGTAATTCCTCACTATCCTACTACCTGTCGATACATTTATTTTGGCACTGCACAAGTCATGTCTTCTCTGACTGTTCATGACGTTAAAATACTAAATCCCTGGGATGTGTTTTAGTTGATTTTAGTCTCTGATGCATGATTTTTATCATTAATTGTTTTTGGCTTTTAACTAGCTGTCAGTAACTGCGAGTACTCTCAAATCGTACTTTCTTTTAATTCGACCTGTTGATACTATTTTTAATACTTTTTGTTATTTTATATTAATATGGATCTTGTCTGTATACCAGCTTTGATTATTTGGAATATCTACTAATTTTCACTTCTTCATACTACATTTGTATGAACATCAAGATTATTCTCCTTTAATCTGTACAGGAAGTTTTATTGTTGATATTTACCCCTTATGTATCTAGTGTTAAATTATGTATTTATATGACAGACCTTTCTTGGTATTCCTAATTATTGGAAGATTTTTATAGACAGAAAAAGTATACCTAAAACGACAATGTTATTTTTCATTTACCTGTATATATTATGAAAACCGGTTTTTCAAAAGTGATTATTTTCTAAGGGTTAAATATTTCGCGGTGGTGTATTGCCATGGCTTTATTTGGACTTGTTTGTTTGCTTTTGGCCTTGAATGTTTGTCCCTAATATTTTATTAACTATGTATTTACTTTCAGGTATCACAGATCGAATTTATTCGTTCATAGTGTGTTAATTTACGTTTTGATTGAGTTAAGCCTTCCAATTGATGTTTTATCGTGTGTTTTCTATGTTGTGATGTTATACTATTGTTTCAGAAAAAGGGAGAAGGTTTGGTACCATTAAAACGTTTAATCCCGCTGCAAATGTTTGCACCTGTCCTAAGTCAGGAATCTGATGTACAGTAGTTGTCGTTTGTTTATGTAATTTATACGTGTTTCTCGTTTCTCGTTTTTTATATAGACTAGACCGTTGGTTTTACCGTTTAAATGGTTTTACACTAGTACTTTTGGGGCCCTTTATAGCTTGTTGTTCGGTGTGAGCCAAGGCTCCGTGTTGAAGGCCGTACATTGACCTATAATGGTTTACTTTTATAAATTGTTATTTGGATGGAGAGTTGCCTCATTGGCACGCACACCACATCTTCCTATATCTAGATCACTGCAATTCAAATGTAATACAAAAGAATTAAAATTCCGAGGCCACTGTACAAAGGGAATTCACTTTATACAACCCTTTAACAAAGTTGAACCTAATCTTAAAGATGACTGATTGGAAATACTAATATTGACAAGCGTTTGAAATACAAACAAAGATCAAATTATTATCATTCTAAAATTATTCATTAAAACAATGGTTTAAATGTCAATAAAATTTACAACATTTTATCAAATATATTTTAATAACTTATTTAAACAGTATTTTAGTTAACTTTGCTTAAAATTTATTGAAACTCAATACGATTTGTGAAATGAACATGAACATTTTTTTCATAGCTGAAAATTTTAGATTAAAAATTTAATATATTTTTTTTTATATAGATTTAACATTTTAATTGATATACTCACAGTTTCATGAAAATAATACAAATTTAAAGTTCTTAATGTCACTGATGGTGATAAATGTTCTTGCGTTTTTGAAAATAATGCATTATATAATAAATGTTCTTTGATATTGTTTAAATAGTTGGTGTCGTTGTTCAATCGTGTATTCTGATCAATTCACAAATAAATCATGAACTTGAAACACATATAAAATTGAATAGTCCGAAAAGTACAAAAATAGTGTCCAACTGTAATATTCCGGTCCGAATGGTCAAAACACTGGCATGCTGTTTGCAATGGTTTGGAGGATGATGTTTTATCTTTGTTTTGGATAGATTTTTGGTGTCAGCTTTTAAGTCGGGTCATCCACCATTTATTGTAACAAAAAGAAGGAGGTTGATATCCATTTAAAAAGTATATTTGCACATCATATAAGTATATTTGCACATCATATAAGTATATTTTCACATCATATAAGTATATTTGCACATTATATAAGGATATTTGCACATCACAAAAGGATATTTGCACATCATATAAGGATATTTGCACATCATATAAAGTTGCTTGCATCATATAATTATAGATTATCGTTACATTATATCAAGAATATTTTCTCGCAGCCGGTACGGCGAAAGCGAGAAAAGCAATCACAAAAATCTGTTTATCGCTATTTGACATATGACGACGTTGTCAATTTCATGTCAATTTCATTAGCAACGATGCCTTTGTTTCTAGCGATAATTTTCCATCTCAAGCGAGTAGCATGATATGAAAAAATCACAAAAAAGATCAAAGGAAAAATGCACAAAATAGCGATAATGACATGTACACATCATATAAAGGAAAATGCACATCATATAATGAAAATGGGCATAACAAGACAGTTTTTGCGTTCTATAATTAGGCCAAAAAAATATAATTCTGTTTCTTACCTCCCTTCCTACATGAGACTCTGGAGGGGCTTTATAGAATAGAGAATGATGGACAAAAAAAATAAAGTATAGAGAAAAATAGGCAAAACAAATAAAGATTAGAAAATAATGGGGTACCAAAATATAAAGAATAGAGAATACTTAGCAAAGTGAACAAAGTTTAGAGAAAATGTTATAAAATATTTAAAGAAAATTGAGGGACCCCATCTAGACCCTCCTACCTGTACCTGGTCCAGGTAATTATGATGTCTTGAAAGGAAGGGGTCACAACAAAATAATAAATTAGCAATTCAAGACATCATAATTATTGAACTCGAATAAATATTTATGAACATTTTGGGTTAAGTTGTTATGCGTTTAATCTGAGACTATTATACTACTTACTATAATAGTCCCAGGTTTAATGCGTTGTTCCATGTATAGTCTATACGTAAAAAAGTAAAAGTAACAAACATACCGAACTTTATTAAATTTTTGAATGATAAATTCCATCTAAATGTTATTTGTCATGTAAAATTTTTTTTAATGTATATCATATGACACATTTTTTAAAATATTTTAAAGGCATTGTCTAGAACTATTAATTGATTTAATTACTTCAAATAAATTAAAGCTCCACAGCATCTTTTCTTGATTGGAGATTGTTTTCCTGTACACATGAACATGATTTGATACATGTGAAACTGTTGTCTGGTTTCAATGAAGAATATGCTGTAGATGCTACACTTTCAAACAGTCTGTCAAAGTAGTCAGTTTCTTCTGACTCCTGTATATACCCTGTATGACATTATAACACTTATTGCAAAAAAAATTCTTGTTCAAAACCACTGACATAATCACGTCGTTCAACACCACCATAAACTGACTTTAAAATTTCTATTATATCGATTTCACCGTAAATCTTCTGAATATTCCGTTTGATCAAACACGTGTATACAATGAAAACATGTTTCGTGCTCTATTGCACATATTTACAAACAATTTTCAACTCCTCCTACATTCGCGCAATACGTCAGGATATACTGATCCCATGATGCAGTTCGTTAATTCATTAATTTCCGGTTGACGCATTCCAGGCGTTAATGGAGTGATCGTAGGGATTGGAATATAACTATTGGATTATTCGGGTTACACGACCTTGTGCAATGCCAAACTATAGGTATCGACGGATTGTAGAACCGTGAATGTACATATGCTACAATATATAACAATAATGTTAAGTTTACTGATAATAAAATCAATATTTATAGCAATAAAAACAATATTCAAAGATCTAATTACATTGAATTGGTTACCTTTTAGAATAAGTTTATCTAAAGCATCGATAAGTTAACCCGGATCGTATCTAAATTTCCGTGCTCAGTAAATGATATCTCCGTAAAAATTAAGATGTGCTATCCCGTTTGAAATAGGTTTTCTACAGGTACAGCCAAACTTCCAACCCACATTTTTGCATCTATGGAAGATACCCAGATTATTATTATTTGTATTACAAACGGTAGTTAGGTATAATATATAGAGACAGTAGTTTACCGATGTTCAAATCTCGTCAATAGATTATAAAGAACAAGTAATAGCTTTTCTAAAAAGCTAGCCGTCTCATAGCTGATGAAAGTGGAAAATGTTTTCTCTTTGTAGTTTAATTCGTTCAGAATTGTATGTAAATTGCAGTGGATTACAAAAATTATAAAAGGCTTATACATTTTTTTTTTTTTTTTAGATTTACCAATTTCTTTTTGGGAAAGTATTAACACTGGAAATAGAGGGGTAATGTCTTTTTATCGATTTTTTTTTCAAACAGATATCGGAGTTGTTCGTTGACTTTTTCTTTGGTTGTTTGCTTATTTATTTGTGTTTGAAAAGTATGGCCGCTTCCAACTGAAAGTTTTTCGTTCATAATAGGCATTGAAAAGTGTAGAGAGTGAAACGTAGTAAAATTTAAACATATAAGAACACAATAATATTTCCAAAGGTATCTCACATCTTTTCAAAAATGATCCTTAAAATGTAAAGCTTCACATATATGTATGGTTATTTTTGTTGTCGATGAAGATTTTGTCTATTCATTGTAGTTGGACTGCAATGTGGAATGCCCCACGCCTCTTTTTCTATATTTGAATAATGAGTATCCTTACAATTAAATGTTTCTTTTTTCAGATTATTTGGTTTTATTGGACTTCTTGATTATATTTTTTGATGAAAAATACTCAGAGTCGTGAGACGGGTAATTTGTTATATAAGACCTATTGTAAGCGCCTGAAATTCAAAACATAGTAGTTTCGCCGCCATTCTTTTTCAAATTATAATGGACGTCGTTGGTTATAAAGAAGGTGATTAGTTCTGCAAAGCTATTTTAAGTTCACTATGAGGCCATCAACATAAGAGAATCAACAAATTTGACCAAAAACTTTATTAAGCATACAGCTTGATACTGTATCTTTTGTTATTGTTTTACTTGTACATATCTTCATACTTATTTACTATACCATTTAATGTTGGATGACGAATTAGGCCCTTATCATACCTTAAAAGCTTGACATACTGGATTGACATAATCTTTTGTGGGAGACCGTTCGTATGTTGACATATAAATGTCTTTTGGTTTATGACCATAGTATATGTATGTTTATACTTGTTTAACAATTCTTGTAGAAAACATAATATTAAGAATAATCTTTTAAAATGCCAACAGTATTTTCGTCTTTTAAATTTATAATTTTCTTTTATTTCTCTCTCTCTCATATAGCATGTCTAGTATAAATAGTCAATAAGCCTCAAAACAAACTTGATCCTGACCCTGCTCATAGTTTCAAGTAATATCTGAATTTTTTTTGTTCTTAAGATTATTTTTGTAACAAAAATTTTTCCGGCGTGACATTTGTTCCGCCGGAACTTATTTCACAGGAAATATGTTCCACCGGAATTTATATCACAGAAAATTTATACCCAGAATATATATTATAAGGAAATATGTTCCAGCACTGTAAAATTTGTTTCGGAACTATTTTTTTTTACTAATTGTTAAATAAGTTCCGGGTGTTATAGATTTACATGATGCATTAACTTTATATCAAGCAAAACATTCTACAGTTGTACCTGACAAATTCAATACTCAACATTGAAGTCTTTAAACAATACGAAAACATTCAAAATAAGGTAAATCTTTTAGAAATTCAAATTAGTCAGCATAAATATTGTACGTAGATAATATGATTAAAAACAAATGAACAACTATGATTAACAACTGTGATAAATATTTAAAAAATTTCATTTTTCTACAAATTCTGATATGAAGTAACATATGTTGAATTGCAATATTCATCTATAAAAATTTTCTGATGGATTTTTCTTATTCTTCGCTTGTCTACCTCATTAAATTATTGTCATTTTGGGTATTTGTTTTATGGATAATGTAATTAAACATTTAGCTATACTCCACAGAATCCATATTGGATGTTTACACTTTTTATTTATTACATTATCAATATAATACATGTTTTATAATGTACTTGAATAATAACTTTAAACTCACTGATAACAATGCTCAGTATAAAAGATAACTTGTATAACCAGTGGAACATATTTCACAGACAAGGAACATATTTCACCAGGTAAGGAACAAATCTCACAAACTCGGAACTTATTTCACTAGGTTAAGAACAAATTTCACAAACCCAAAACTTATTTCACCAGGTAAATTGTGGAACATATTCAAATCATATAGAAATTATCTATTCTATATATTTTCTGTGATATTTGTTAGACTTGGGAGGATAAAAACTTTTAAATGTTGTAATGACATGTCCATTGAAGAAGACCGTAGATTGAACTTTAGAAGTAAATAATCACGTTGTGTTTGTTGCTTAATTGGGTTGCTGTCCAAATTAATTAGGTATACTCCACATCTCCTTTAAAATCATTCATAGAAATTAAACATTGCTTAAAATATGTTAGCATACATGTATAATTGCTTTTATCGTCTGAGAGTAGTTTTTTGTTCTTCTTATATTCCCTTTTAGATATATTTTAAGTCTTCTGTTCTTCAACGTCTGATATCTTGCTAGGAAGAGCTAGCTAGGTAGACCTAGACAACATCCAACTCAGCCCAACGATCTTGGGGTGTGTGTGGGGGCACTTATTATATAATGAGTGGAAGGGATGAGTCGCTGGGATAGGTCACTATTTGAAGCTTCATGATATTGCATGAGGTCGAGAAATTTAGGTGAAATATAAGACAAGGTTGATGATTGAATCTGAAACTAATCAGATGTCGATATTGTTTTACAGATGCAATTAAAATCACCAGAGATTGTGTATATATGTCTCTTAAATCACTTTCGTAAATGTTTAAGATATTTGTCAAATCTATTTACTAGTATCTCCCCATGAAATAGCGTAACAATGATAGCTATGTGCAGGTATATATAGAATAAACGACTTTTGTTTTGATACTGATTTTATCACAGTAAAATATCAGGTGAGCCCGAACAGCACCAGGCTATATATGAATAAAAACCTCAGATAAAAACTCAGATCGAAATAGCATGGACGATATGTTAGTTATACGTCATGGTGAATAGTAAGGAAAGCTATCAATAATACTGCAGATAATGCATTTTTTTTAAAAGTCTATCTAGTTTTTCGTTCATTTTCTGTTCAAATTTCCACACAATCGTTCAAAAAGGGTAAATTTAAAACAACGTTCAAACCTATGATTGCGTTGGATAAAAACCGCAATTTTTTTACGTGTGCATGCAAAACAAATTTCTTTGTAGAGGGGTCTAAATACAGCACAAACAACATTTTCCAAAAGACCAAAAAAGTGAAAAAGTATATTTTAACAAAACGCATTTGACTAGCAGGTCGAACAACGGATGTTCTTAAACCCTGCTGACTGGCATGGCGATTGCCAAATAAACGGATCACAGATGTAACACAATGGATCTTAATTATATTAATTCAATACCAAACAGAAAACAATAAACTTGCGGAAGAGATGGTATACCGCAAACATGAGGTGCAAAAATTTGTACACCATATCCGGATCTCGACAATTAATGTCTCTTCAGTGATGTTAGGAATCGAAACGGTATTTGGGAGGCCATATAATTTACCTCAATTTGGGATTGACTCTTTAATTTTGAAGAGTCGAAATAGGATGAACGGATCATATAAACCCGATCGCAAATATAATACAAGCCCAAACGAAAAAATATAACAAGTCTAAATTGAAAACAACGTTCAAACCTATGATTGCGTTGGATAAAAACCGCAATTTTTATACGTGTGCATGCAAAACAAATTTCTTGGTAGAGGGGTCTAAATACAGCACAAACAACATTTTCCAAAAGACCCAAAAAGTGAGAAAGTATATTTTAACAAAACGCATTAGACTAGCAGGTCGAACAACGGATGTTCTTAAACCCTGCTGACTGCCATGGCGATTGCCAAATAAACGGATCACAGATGTAACACAATGGATCTTAATTATATTAATTTAATACCAAACAGAATATATATATATAAAGGGTGGGGTATTGGATGTCTCAGCTGCTCACCCCTGCCATAGAAAGGTCGAAGTGCCGCCGCGCCCACACTCTGAGATAAAAATTCTCGTGTAAATTAATATTAATCGAAAAGAAATTATTTGATATCTCCGTTTTAAAATGTTTGTGTTGCCTTTAGATTATCTTACTGAGTATAAATAAATATAACCTAAGAAAAAAGCATTTTCCTAAAAGTTTTCTTAATATGTTTTCACGTATAAAATGTACGTAATAGTGAGCGACTGGATTGAAATAATCACGTGTGTGTTTACAAATCTTCAGGAGATTCGGGTTTTTATAGATAAATGTTACCTGTGTACCGATATGCATGATTTGTAACCAGGCAAATCTATTTACTAAAATAAAGAGTTCGGATCCGACACTCTACGGGATTAAAAGACATTTACTAGGTTTGAATTGTCCCAACCAATCAACAAACTTTAATTATTACAGCGTCAGTAATATCTTCCTATCAGGTAGTAAGAAAGCCTTCAGCCCGCAGACTGTTCATCGTTCAACTCTTAATACCGTCTCCGAGGAGACGGTAATAATAAAAAAAAAAAAACAAAACAAAACAAAAACTGTGGGAATTGCATGATCTCGAGAAGGAGCAAGACCGACAGGGTACAGCGTCTTCAGCTATGTACGAATCACCCGCCATGCGAATTCACATGCATTGAAAATGTCACATATATGATCTGTATTAAGATAAGGAGATGTGGTATAATTGCCAATGAGACAACTATCCACCAAAGTTCAAATGAAATAGATGTAAGCAATTAATGGTAACCGTACTGCCTTCCACAATGCAAAAAACACATACGGTAACCATATAGTCGGCTATAATAGGCCCCGTTCTTTTAGAATTATAAAATTTCATATCATAAGATTCATTAATACATGTATAATCTATGTCTGTCTCGTATACATCACGTGGTGCGACATTCAATGTTTGATCTATATCAGATGCCAATACTTTATGACAGGATGAAGATGATAACGAGAAAAACAAATGTTATTTTAGTCTTCTCAATCTGGAGTATTCTAATTCATTTTGATGTTAATAATTTAATGACATGCAAATTTGAAATGTCTCGGCCTTCAATGCTTCCTCCTATAAAACTAATATTTAACTTATAAATTGAAATGTTTATTTAAGCAACGTATCTGAGATTTTAATTTGATTTGTCATTACATGACCAAAGCTGGTTAATCACTTGAAAACATATGTCTGTATGCATCAACTTCAAAACGTTATGTAACCTTATAAATCATTGCATCAAGAAAATAATGTCTAAGCACAATTTGCATGTTTTTTGTATTTTTATTAAACGTTAAACGTTATGAAGTAAAATATGGATCTAAACATGAAACAGGAGATGTGGTGTCTATGTCAATGAGACAGCATCCGAACGACAAAATTAAAAAAAAAAACAAAACAAAAAAAAAAAAAAAACACATTTACACGGTTTTCCGCTAACGGCAGGTATCTACACAGTTTGTCTAGCTCAAGATTGCCCGTTGTAAATGAGTTGTGAATTCAAAAGTCTAGCTCAAGATGGCTCCAGATGTAAATGAGTTGTGAATTTATAAGTTAGAAACATAAAAACTACCATCAACACAAAATTACTCTGACAACTACAAAATAAAAAGTTACTGAGTGTTTACAAAACGTAATATTTCTATTTCTATTGTATATATTTTTTTATTTTCTTCTGATCACACAACAAATAATATGCATAATAGTATCCTTTTATAATTATTTTTAAACATTTTATTTTTACTCATTTACTAGGCTTATCTAAAAAAAATTGTGTACTAAGAAGGACTCTGACAGAATGAACTTAAAGCACGTACACTTCAATAAAATAGACAATAAACCACAAAAATGCACTTTTCAGAAATATACATAGTTATATACATTTGGTACGCCATACAAAACGATCCTTTGATTAATATTGCTGTATCTTAAAATGTACTCGTATCCAACTGTTATTGTTTCAACTTAATATATTTATTGTATATATTTTTCACATTGTACTTAATTATATAAGTGCTGTCATCTTGATTTTTTGTATTATAGTAGACATTTTACGAAAAGGTATATACTCGACGCTGAGGTTGACAAATTAGACTTTAAATGTAGGGACTGTGCCAAAACATTGACTGTCGATTAAAACGGGTACAATTCAGTTTGCGTGATGTTAACCAGGTATCCAGGTTCATTTAAAATTACATTAATTTAGAATGCTAGTTATCATTTTTTGATATCATTGCTTGTGATTATAGGACGGGAAAGGTGTACGTGTGTGCGGAAGGATGGGGTTGATGCATGGTTTTTCTAGATGAACTTCTGGATTTAAAAAAAAAAATCACATAATAAGCCAGTTTGATTTTTTATATTAATTACTGTCCTTCGAAGATATCAATCTGTCACTCCATTACTACACCTCGTCCTTAAAATACATGAAATATTTGTCACTGGGCGAAAAACAAACAACAATCAGTCAATCTTTACTAAACCTGCACAAAGCTCTAAAGTCTGGTTGAATTTTTTTTTCGGAAGTCTCCATAGGCTTCCAACGACTTTGAGAATTTTTAAGCGCCTAAAAAATTAAAGTGTGTTTCACATATATCCGACACCCGAACGATACTCGCAAGTTCAGTTTTTATATTATATTCTGTCTACTCTTGGTCTACGGGTAGCTCTAAGTTTATGACGCCTATATAGGGTAACGAGAGGAGAACGACATGCGGTATATTTTATTCTGTCTACTCTTGGTCTACGGGTAGCTCTAAGTTTATGACGCCTATATAGGGTAACGAGAGGAGAACGACATGCGGTATATTTTATTCTGTCTACTCTTGGTCTACGGGTAGCTCTAAGTTTATGACGCCTATATAGGGTAACGAGAGGAGAACGACATGCGGTATATTTTATTCTGTCTACTCTTGGTCTACGGGTAGCTCTAAGTTTATGACGCCTATATAGGGTAACGAGAGGAGAACGACATGCGGTATATTTTATTCTGTCTACTCTTGGTCTACGTGTAGCTCTAAGTTTATGACGCCTATATGGGAGAACGACATGCGCTATATTTTATTCTGTCTACTCTTGGTCTACGGGTAGCTCTAAGTTTATGACGCCTATATAGGGTAACGAGAGGAGAACGACATGCGGTATATTTTATTCTGTCTACTCTTGGTCTACGGGTAGCTCTAAGTTTATGACGCCTATATAGGGTAACGAGAGGAGAACGACATGCGGTATATTTTATTCTGTCTACTCTTGGTCTACGGGTAGCTCTAAGTTTATGACGCCTATATAGGGTAACGAGAGGAGAACGACATGCGGTATATTTTATTCTGTCTACTCTTGGTCTACGGGTAGCTCTAAGTTTATGACGCCTATATAGGGTAACGAGAGGAGAACGACATGCGGTATATTTTATTCTGTCTACTCTTGGTCTACGGGTAGCTCTAAGTTTATGACGCCTATATAGGGTAACGAGAGGAGAACGACATGCGGTATATTTTATTCTGTCTACTCTTGGTCTACGGGTAGCTCTAAGTTTATGACGCCTATATAGGAGAACGACATGCGGTATATTTTATTCTGTCTACTCTTGGTCTACGGGTAGCTCTAAGTTTATGACGCCTATATAGGAGAACGACATGCGGTATATTTTATTCTGTCTACTCTTGGTCTACGGGTAGCTCTAAGTTTATGACGCCTATATAGGGTAACGAGAGGAGAACGACATGCGGTATATTTTATTCTGTCTACTCTTGGTCTACGGGTAGCTCTAAGTTTATGACGCCTATATAGGGTAACGAGAGGAGAACGACATGCGGTATATTTTATTCTGTCTACTCTTGGTCTACGGGTAGCTCTAAGTTTATGACGCCTATATAGGGTAACGAGAGGAGAACGACATGCGGTATATTTTATTCTGTCTACTCTTGGTCTACGGGTAGCTCTAAGTTTATGACGCCTATATAGGGTAACGAGAGGAGAACGACATGCGGTATATTTTATTCTGTCTACTCTTGGTCTACGGGTAGCTCTAAGTTTATGACGCCTATATAGGGTAACGAGAGGAGAACGACATGCGGTATATTTTATTACCTATAATAACACTACTGAGTGGGAAACTTTTATGATACCTATTGTCCACAAAAAACCCGCGTATATATGCAATGCTGGTATATTGAGTCATTTTTTTCCCGAGGCTCCGCTTGTGGTCTGTAATTGGCATGAAAATTGCTGTCAATTGCCGCTAACACTGTTGGCATTTAATGCCACCTGCCACGTAGTTGCTACTTATGTTCTACGGTCGACTAAGAAGTATTTAGTGCATAGATTTCAAAAAGAATCGGTATCTAAGCATGTATTTGTGCACTCGTAGCATAAACAGAAACATCAAAGAGAAATATGTAGGAACATGTATTTAGGATGTCAAACCGTTGAAAAGCGTGTCACATTTTACATAGAACCCTTACAAAAGAAATCTCAATTTCAGTTTAAACTTATTTTTCAGTTTTCGTTTTTTTAAGACTTCGTTCAAGTTAGAGTTAAAGAAATAAACAAAGACAATACATGCATTAGAGGGTATATGACTGAGATATACATGCATTAGAGGGTGTATGACTGGGATATACATGCATTAGAGGGTACATGACTGGGATATTTTTCGAAATGTTTGAAAGGCTGGTCAAAGAGGGTCTGGATGGGGGCTGTTATTCTGTAAACATTTAATTTTCACCCCTTTTTTCTCTAATCTTCCAAAAATTAACCCCTTTTTCTCTAATTTTCAAAAAATTAACCCCTTTTTTCTCTAATCTTCATTTTTTTTGCCCGTTATTCTCTAATCTTCATTTTTTAAGGGCATTATTCTTTAATCACTTAACCCCATCCAAACCCTCGTCAAACGGGTAAGACACTTTCAGACCTCAGACATTACAATTCGAAATGTTTTGAAACTTTGCATGACTATGTATAGGATGTCTTTTTCCAAAAATCCTCATTTCGTTGGGTCGAACCAGTCACATTTTACAAGAAAATAGTATAAGGAAATTAAACTATTCCTGAGTAGTTATTAACAGATTATTATGTATAAAATCATTTCCACGGTCTAATAAGCGCTAGCGAGGTCAGAGATGTGTCATGTTGGTCATTCGTACAATTGTCAAAAATCACAAATTTCAACCTCCGGAAAAAACGGCAAACTATATATATATATATAAAAAAAAAAAACAAATCCATAAAAGGAGTTTTTCTATTTTCTATGTACATGTATATACATACCTTGTGCAAAGTTTAAAAACTCCTAAGTTAGGAAAAAAGTTCTGACCTCAAGTAAAATACCCCTTTAAGTTGAATGGTCCGTCGCTCTTGATTTCAAAAACGCATAAATTCAAAATAGCAAGTACATATTGCTTTAATTTATAAGGGTTGGCGGGGATCTGTTTCTCTCATCCATGACTCCTTTTTCTCGACTTTCCTTCTAGATTTTATATCCTTTCTGCAATACCCTTGCCTCCTGTCAGTGTTCCAAAAGGAGGAAATATTATGGGATTTATCTTTTATCGTTTCTATTCATCACAGAATAATATATATTGATATGGAATAAATTGTTCCATAAGGAATATTTGTAATGAAATTGTCTATAATAAAGGTTTTCAAAGGGACGTCTGTTATGAGGAACAAATATAAAAAATATGTGGATATCAGCACTTTAAATGACTTTTGTGTTTTGATACGATACCCAGATGTATAGTCTAATTTGTCAACCTTCGCGTCGAGTATATACCATTTCGTACCACGTCTAATTATTTGGAGAGTATTATGTTAAATTGCTATAACTTGTATCAAATCCTATTGTTTATCTAGACAATAAAATAAGCGTTAACTAGAAGTCGAATAGAAATGTCCCCATTCACTGGCTGACTAATTATTATCTTGAATAAAAATTCGTATTTTTATTGATATAATGTATCATTCGGAGTAACTTTTTTCATTGAGTAACTTTTACACTTAATAATATATAAATAAGGAGATGCAGTTGTAAATGAGACAACTCTGCACTAGAGTCCAAATGATGTGGATGCAATCAGCTATAGGTTACTGCGGCAATGGACATTTGAGCGAAATGAAGGACATTTGCGCGATAAAAAAGGACGTTTGAGCACAAAAGTATAGGACATTTGAGCGTCGAAATTCTAGGACATTTTAGCGAAAATAAAAAATAAGCAAAAGACATTTGAGCGAAAAGAAATTAAGAATGATGAAGGAGTACTTCTTAATTCCGTTCGCCAGCTGAGTTTATAACGCACAAAGTTTAAAACATCTTTTAGTTGTAAAAAAAACCCAAAGCACTGCATAAAACTTAAAACCTCGACAATGACATTATTTACAAGTTAGTTCGGGCTTGAAAATTATATCTCAGGCTTCTGACATAAAAATTCCTCGTTATTTCCTGCTGACAGTACCGCTAATGCAAGTCCAGAAGATTCTGTTCCTTCTCCTTGTCTGTTCGGCTCTGAGGTGCTGTTGCGAACAAGGCTCTTGTTTTCCTTTATTCATCTCGGTCAAAATTATACACATTTTAACATGTACATGTATTAGTATTAACATCTCAAGTGCCAAGGGGCATTTCACTTTAAAGATATAAGAAATTTAGAACAAAGAAAATTTGAATAGCCAATGAATTATAGTAGAACTGATTGGTTAGTAGAGATACTACCATTAACAAGCCAGAACCGGTCGAATTACACGGGTGTAAAATCAAATAAAATCTATTTATTTTAAAAACTTTCTCTTTTTTTTCTTACTTCTCAAAAATATCTTCTAAATTCATATAAAAGTTTCATAGGAAATTTCGCTCAAACGTCCTAATTGAAAATCCAGGTAAGCTTAATATTCCGGCGCTAACATGTCATATGATGTCGGCGCTCAAATGACCCTATGTGCATTTTTTATTTTCGCTCAAATCTCCTATGCCCGGTAACTGTACGGCCTTGAACAATGAGAAAACTCTATACCAGTTAGTGAGCTATAATGAGAAAACTCCATCCATACCGTTTAGTGAGCTATAATGAGAAAACTCCTTACCGTTTAGTGAGCTATAATGAGAAAACAGATATGTTTAGCTCTTTTAACTATACACGTAGTTTAATGTTCCGAGGATTAAAGACAATACATCCGTTGGCCATTAAATTTAATCTTAATAAGTGTATACATAGATATAAGAAGATGTGGTATGAGTGCCAATGAGACAACTCTCCATCGTACATTTCATTAATGAAAGGGACAACTAGTTTTGCAAAAAAGACTTCAAGTGTTAAATTAAGGTTTGAAAAATGTGTTATTACGGAACAACTTTTCTAGAGACACCTTGGTATTGATATTCAAAAAGGTATGATCAAAAGTAACAAAAATTAACTGAGAAGCTGTGCATGCAAATCATATACATGAAACGACTGGTCAATGGCGATCAGCCGGTAGGACACGTACAATTAATTTTCCAGACATGTATGTTGATGCATACAGGTATGAAAAGTTTCCTTGAATTTGTTTCTCGTGAGGGGTCAAAATCCAACAGTTGATGAACCTGCGTGGAGTTTTGAATATAAAGGAGTCTAAACAATATATATATGTACATTTAAATGTACCAAATATAGTTCCAAATGGTGAAGTTGAAATCATTCCTTCGTAAATTTTACGGACGCCATCATGAGTTGGTTGACCATTATGGAATAACCGTTTCACAAATGATATCGGATATGTTCCTTATGTCGTTACTACAATACCCTTCCCTTTTCACGAATGTGACTTACCGAATTAGACTATTTACCGGATTTGTAATAACATAAGCAACACGACGGGTGCCACATGTGGAGCAGGATCTGCTTATCCTTCCGGAGCACCTGAGATCACCCCCAGTTTTTGGTGGGGTTCGTGTTGCTTAGTCTTTAGTTTTCTATGTTGTGTCTTCTATACTATTATTTGTCTGTTTGTCTTTTTATTTTTAGCCATGGCGTTGTCAGTTTATTTTCAATCTATGAGTTTGACTGTCCCTCTGGTATCTTTCGTCCCTCTTTTTTAAAGACTTGTGAACAATTTTACACATATTATATCAAAGTAAAAGTTATTTAGCGCAGTACATTGATGAAAAAGACTATTCTATACAATGTTGCACATTTTATATCTTTTTCCGAATTTTTTTATCGATGGACTTTCTTCTTATTTCTATATTTCATGACCAAAATAAATTAATAACTACGGTTCCAACTCCCTCAGACAAAGTTGATCTTTAATGGGTTTAGCTATATCAAAAATAGATTCTTTCTAGGTCCCTGTTGGTTATATAGCTCCGAACAAATTTGAGTACTTTTATATGCTTGGCCTTCAAATGTTTCGAGGTTTACGCGTTAATTCCTGATCGAGCTTATTCAGAAAAAAAAAAAACATCGCACCAAGGTATATGGTGTTATTTCATATTTTCACAATATTAAAGTTTTAGAGCATTTTGATGTTAGCAAATATGCAATGAACTATGTGTTATAAGTATGAATGCACTTAATTAAACAACATGCAGTCTACCAGGCCATTGTTTTATAAAGTATATTCTTAGTTTGCCTGATATCCCATGCTAGGAACAGTTGAACACTAAAACTGGTTACAATGAGTGGTATATACATTTGAATGAAGGTTTACTTTCTACCCTGAAAACAAATTTTGTTGTAGATTTTATTCTCTGAAATATTGTTCGCCATTATAAGTAAACAACAATGAACAACATGCACAAGTCTAGCAAAGATGTTTATGTTTATCTCCATTCAGGTAAAGTTAGTAAATATATATAAATCACTGCAGATGAAGGTAAAATTTTGACAACTCGTGCTACCATCTATCCACGTTTATCCAACAAAAATAGGTTGTTAATTGTACCTTATCAAAATTGGAATATTGTTCCGTTCACAATATATATCATGCCAAGTACATTATAACCATCTTTCATTGACTTAAAGTTGAAAAAACACATATTGGCTAAGCTGCATACCGTTCCGTTCTTACCTTTTTAACTGTAAGAAGCGGCAATAGCCGCATACAGGTCCGTGTTTACCCTTTAAACTGTTAGAAGAGGCAGTGATAATGGACAATGTATAAATAAATAGAATATAAAGGATTAATTGATCGATTAATAAGTTTTTAAAAAGGGGTGGGTGGGGGTTGCAAAGATTACATACATATGTGAACATTTTGAATTGGTATGGGCATTTCTACGAGCCCTGCTATGTTCCAGACCGACAAACTGACCTTGTTTGTTTAACAGTTTAAAGAATCAAATGTAACCCTTACCAGACACATTATTCTGATTCCGATCCGACCCTCTATGCCCTACGCCCTTATAGTTAAATGCCCAATGCTCAGCGGATAAGTAGTCTTTACCAGACTCAGTGTTTAAGTCATCGGTTACTTGCCCGGTATCAAACCTATGGTTTCCGGCACTAAAGGCGAGCACGTTACAAAAAAACAATTACCCCTTTGTCGGTTAAAACTTAATGGAAACTGACACTAAATAATAACTTACAATTATAACCTTTATCAAAGTTATTATAAAAAATACTAAATCGAATTTGATATTAATTTTCATAAAGGCCATGTAAATGTAAGGAGATTTGGTATGATTGCCAGAGAGTCTATCTACCAGAGTCCAAATGACGTGCATTCAAGGAAATATAAGTTACCGTATTGCCATTAACAATGAGCAGACCTCATATCGTATATAGTCAGCTATAATTGTATTATTTTACTGAACTATTATTTGAAGTAATATAGCATCTGTGGCATGTATTGTGTTTTGGAATCGGTTTTGTTTCAGAACATTGTCTAAATCTCAATCAGAACTGCAACCAAATCTTATGATCGCTGCAATTTCAACAAGACGTCAACTGGTTATTTCTCCGACGTGCAAAAATGCACCAAATTTAAAAGGGATACGTGCACATTCATAAACATTTAATTTGCCTACGTCCAGTTTCAACACATTTTATACACGATGAAACGTTGGTGTGATTATTTTCATAATGTTTAATGTATAAGATATGATAGGCAACACAATTAGAATTTTTTTTCAGTTGGCTACAAAAGTTGTCATTTATTCGTATTGAGAATTAACGAAACATTTTATTACGATTAACATGAATACATACACTTTATCTATCGATACCTATAATTTGGCATTGCACATGGTCATGTTTTTCTCTGACTGTAAGTGACGTCGTTACACTAAATACATTGGATATTGGCTGTGTACTGATTGATATTATGTCTTAGATACATGATATTTTAATGAGATATTATTGGCTTTGATCTACATTTAGCTTTCAGTAACTGCAAGTACTTTCAGATCTGTACTTTGTTTCTTTTTATTTTTTATTTTTTTATGTGTTTTGTATCGATCTATTGAGTTTAGCCTTTCAATTGATTTTAAAGTTTGTTCTAATGCTGTACTGTTACACTACTGTCCCAGGTTAGAGGGAGGGTTTGGCGCCAGTAAACATATTTAACCCCGCCACATTCTGTATGTGCCTATCCCAAGTCAGCCGCCTGTTATTCAGTGGTTGCCGTTTGTTGCTGTATATCATATCTATTTTTTCTTAATTGTTTTGTACATAAATCAGGCCGTTAGTTTTGTGGTTGTCGTTTGTTGCTATTTATCATATATATCTATTTTTCGTTAATTGTTTTATACATCAATCAGGCCGTTAGTTTTCTCGTTTGAAATGACAAAGAATAGCAAAGGTGGGGAGAACAATCTGTCCAACTAACAAAATGTATACAGTGTGTACCTATTTTCTGCCAAAGATAACATAAAGGTCGGTATGTGGGAAATTAAATTTGACAAGTTAACAAAGTCAAAAACTGATGATGATAGGAAGCGCACGCATGGCATATACACGTGAGCTCGTGCTCACCCCACACGATCATTGACCAATAAGAAAGATGAGATCTACTCACGCACTGGTCATCAGTTTAATATCTCTTCACGTGAAAAATTATTATTTAATTTTAGCAATTCATCGATTAACTTATTTAGACAATTCTGACCCAATGAACACCAGAGAAATCATAAAAAAATTCAGTACAACTTTATACCTCTTTATATCAGTGTAAGCTTTAAAACTTCAGAATCAATCTTCCCTGCTGTCTTAAATTATTTCATTCAGCAATTCGGCAATTAAATTAACAAATAAAATTGGTTTTATTTAACAAAATACAATAATGAACATATGTTTGGACAATCATTTTTTTATCATTTTGTTATTTTCTTGTTACACAAAGACACTGCATTCAAATACGTTTTACATTTCAGATCGTTATCGATAGACAATTTTACCATATCGACGGCAAATTATTTTGTTCATTGACAAAAAATAAATAAAGCGGTATGAAGTATCATCTACTCAATGGTTGGTTAGTCTAATACAGATGACAATTTTGTCAATAACACGTATGTATATAATACTTTTCGTTAACACATTTTCTTGAATTTCTAAGTGACATTGTAAACACATGTGAGATTATATACCAGTGAATGATTAAATGTATGTATGCATGAAGTTATTTATTTAAGGAGAAAAACTTTTATATTTGTCAGGTTCTTTTGACTTAAATTCTGGAATTATATATAATAAGTGTACAAAATTTTAGTGCTTCAGAAACGTTTTATGGGAAGTACTTTCATAAGGAACGCTCTAACCTAATCTTGAAATCTTCATTCGAATAACAAAGAAATATTTACGAAAGTGATATTTGTAACATTTTATTTTCACCAAGCTTTAGGCGCAAATCAATCCGCTGATTATGCTTACAAAAGATATATTTTGCGAAAACAAAATATTACCGAATATAGTAAAATAAATATTAACATAAGGAATTCACTGTTCAAGAAGTTAAAGTATGTTATAATACTTTGTAGTAAGTATATATATTTAATCCGTACATGATCTATTCTATGAATTATATGTTCACAACTCATGTAGGTACAGACTCGTTTGCAAAAGGTCAAATAACTTCCCTTGAGTTGATATTTTACACAGATACTTTAGAAACAATTCTTTCATGCTCTATGCTCATTTTAACATGGGTAGGCATCATATTTGTCAATATCTTTATACCGAGCTAAAGCGAGGTGTAATATGTTGACAAATATAATGCCTACCCATGTTAAAATGAGCATAGCGAGGTGTCAAATGTTGACAAATATAATGCCTACCCATGTTAAAATGAGCATGGAGCATGGCATGATAGAATTATTTCGATTCTATTAAATATGAAAATTTAGAACTTTGGTACTTCGAAGCGGACCTATAATACACGTCCGAAAGGCAGCCATTTTTATTTTATGCGACCAAATTGTTATATAAAGTCAACCGTTTCACGATAAAAATGAACAGATAAATGTAAACTTACTTTTAGAAAGGTTTTATTTAATATCCTCGCGAGCAACACTAACACAAATGTCAATTTTGATCTCAAAATACAACTAACGTCACAATTTCAATTGTGACGTCAATCACGTTAAGCCCATGTTATGGAATAACCGTTTCACAGATGATATCGGATATGTTCCTTATGTCGTAACTACAATACCCTTCCCTTTTCACGAATGTGACTTACCGAATTAGACTATTTACCGGATTTGTAATAACATAAGCAACACGACGGGTGCCACATGTGGAGCAGGATCTGCTTACCCTTCCGGAGCACCTGAGATCACCCCCAGTTTCTGGTGGGGTTCGTGTTGCTTAGTCTTTAGTTTTCTATGTTGTGTCATCTGTACTATTATTTGTCTGTTTGTCTTTTTATTTTTGGCCATGGCGTTGTCAGTTTGTTTTCGATCTATGAGTTTGACTGTCCCTCTGGTATCTTTCGTCCCTCTTTTATTGGAATAAGAACATGGCTTTGTTTCCAAGGCGAAAGAAGAACGTCATATTAGAATGTAGAATAATGTGTAGGGTTGCATGGTTCTATATATATATCTGCCACATTATCCCCCGAAATGCTATCTAAACTCGAAGTCACCCTGATAATGAAATAAACAATGGCTTCTTACTTTCTGACAGCAATTTCCAAAAAGAACGAAGAGACCAAAAGGTTGGCTTTGATGGGTAGCATGCTTTTTTATCACAATTAAAAATGAAGAAAAAAAGAGATACACTGATCATTTAGACATGTGCTCAGTCTTAATTCATATCATTTTAAAATTCACAGCTATTAAACAAGTTTGAAAGTCTCTGTTACAAGTCAGTCAATTAATATATCTCGAAAGTGTCACATAAAATTAAAGATAGCTTCCTTTAGGTTGATTAGTTGCTGTTTGCTGAATGTCCAGTGGCAAATATTTAATGTCGTATGTTCAAGACGACAATAATCACCAATAACTACAATATGTAAGTCATGTGATAGGAAGTTGACCGATATGATTGGCAGGAAATGTTAAATGCTCCTAGAAAAAGAGGGTATACATTACGCCTTGCAACAAGCCACTTACAAAGAGTTGTTGCAAGAGTTCCTAACTTGCAGAGAGCATGGCAATCTCTTATATCACACATCGAATTCAGCGTTCCCATTTTGACCGGGCGTTACTGCGAATTTATACACCACGCACAATCAAGCGGACGTCCGCCTTAGGCAAGGATTTTACTGCCGGTCGATAAGAGAACAAGGGATGACCATATTTATATACCCCAGTTAACCCCTGGGGTTGCTTCTTTGATCATTTCGATTTATCTACCAACTTACCAAATTTATCTAATCTTGTATTGACCATGAATCACACAACTGATGTCGCTAGGAAGACAGTTTTAACCTTCTACCCAAGGATTTTTTTTTCAAACATTTGAAAGGATTTACGTCATTATGGGCTCAATAAACATATTTACGATGTTACTTGAAAAATAGAACTGTGTATGAAATATTGGAGTCTTTCGTCTGGAAAAATCGCTATATTTAAGATAAAACCTATAAACATGTAATAAGATACCAACGGGTCATCCAAAATCATAAGTCCAATAAAACAGTCAGCATGGTCAAAAATAAAAACTATAAAAGACAAAACCAATTACAAAACACTATACAGAAAACCAAGGATTGAGCGAAACGAACCCCATCAAAAGCCGAGGTGAACTCAGGCACTGCTCCGAAAGGTAAGCAGTCCATGCTCCACATGTGGACATGGAACATATGGACAAATTGTGTATAGTATATCCCTGTAGGTATAGTTTTCAGTCATTAACATATTATATTTATTGAACTACAAAAACAATCCTGACACATATCGAAAAAGCTTTGGAATTATCAATTCATACTAAGAGACAATGAAACATCAAAATTTAAGAACAAAAAAAAAAAAAAAAAAGAATGCTGCCAAACTGTTTGTCTCATCCTGAAAGTTCAATGTTTCTGTAGGGGAGAATGTGGTAAGTGGATACATTAAGCGTATGCACACGTTTCAGCTCGCTGGGGGCATAGATAATATTTTCCACCTGCGTTCCTATAAATTCAGTGTAGACCTTTCTTCATATTTGTAGGCATTTTTTTTTTTCATTTCCTATCACGCGCTTCTTAGAAATCAAGGACCAGATCAAACAGCGAAAAATGACCACTTACCCCATGTATTGGGGTTACTGGTCATATATGAGTAAGTGTAAAAGAAGTGTTCTCAGTCCATTTTCTTGGGTTAATCGCCTCGATTCCACCTTTTATTCCTACCTCCGATCTTTGTCAAATTGATTGATCATAAAAAAAAAAAATATTTGCGCCCAACTTCCGACTGCCAACTGCATGATACCAATATTGACCAAAATCTTAGCTTTTAATACAACATGTTACTTCTTATGTATCAGTGTCTATCTTTCCGTTTCAGAAAGGGCCTGCAAATTTAGCAAATGGGAGCCAATTCTGCCATGTTAACCACTGATTTAAATTGTAATTTAAGTCCGCTCATGACGCTGAGAATCATCATTATTATTTTGCTTTCATATTTTGTCATTGTCGATTTTTTGGAAGGGTATGTGTGGGGATTTTGAATATTGTAAATTTTATTGATGTTGGAATATTGGTATGCATTTCTGTTTTGTTGATTTGTTCTCGTCCTGATTGTGCATGACACGTTTGTAACTAAATGTCAATCAATCAATCATTTGACCAACCAACAATCATGCAAATACATGTATGTATAGTTACAACGGGGAATTCAAAGCCTATTGTTTGGTTTGGGGTATGACCTGGCTGCTTACCCTTTTGGAGCACTTGAAGTCGCCTAAGTTTTTCCGGGTCCGTGTTTCTCATTTGTTTTTATTTTTCGAAGTTATATGTTGTTGTTTGTCCTTGTGTGTCTTGTCTTATTTGTTCCCGAGTTTGTCTGTTGTCCATGGATTGACCTTTTTTTTTGGATAGCGCTTCGGTTATCAACACTTCTTTTTATGAATGTTTTGATTTGGTAAATCTCTAATTAATAGTCAATGATATTAAGAGGATATAACGTATTTAATGATAGTCCAGCAAACTATTGACAGCACAACCCACGATTATAACTGGTCATAGTTTGAAACATGTCAATGTTTGTTACACACGAAGTGTGAAAGTTCATGCCCAAACTTTCCAGTACACGACTCATGCTACCAATCGCTACATCTCGTACATTTAATCCAGTCTTCATCGTCAAAGTCGTCATCCATGTAGTTCCCGTTACATTAAGTACAACAGGAGTCAGACTGATCTTTACCCAATGATCTGTCATTCTCTTTGTTTTTGGCCAAACGCTTCTTTGTGTTCTTCTTTGTCTTACTGCTCTTCTTCAATGTTTGTTCAAGTTCTTTCGTCCCTTTCTTTTCGTCCCTCTCCCTTTTCCCTTGATCTTTTCCCTCTTGAACTCTGTTTTTCTCTTCTTCTGTTCGTTTCAGTTCATCTAAAAATTCTCTTTCTGTCAGACATCTAGCCTCAGTTACTCGTCTGGTCTTTTTCTCCGTTCTTTCTTTGACGACTTTAGGGTTCTTAAAATTTCCCTCAAATAGTTTCCTTCAGATGATGTTGATGGAACTTGCGGCGACACGGCAGAGACAGGTTGCTCTTCATTGGCGGTTGCAGTTACTCGCGACTGGTTCTGCTCATTGCGATCCTCATTGCCATTCTCTGTTGATGCTTCAACCTCGACTTCGACCACCGACGTCTTTGATGGTCTATATGTCTCTATTGGGATAGCATTCGGTTTAAATGGAAATATCCCAGCAGTTCTGAAGCCAATGAATATATTGACTAGATTCATTTTTTCATTAAAGGATTGCTTGAATAAGCCACAAAAATCGTAGCGCGTGATTATTCTTCCTGGATTCTGCCTAAGAAATGCCTCACATCATAGATTGTACGACCTTTTCAGCGGTCCAAATACGTTTCTATCGAGTGGCTGTGTCCAGTGCGTAGTATGGGGAGGAAGACAGAACATTTCTATCTGATAAGTTACGGCTGTTTCAAACAGATCCACTGTTACGTGTGAAAAATGTCCATCCAGTATGAGCAAAACAGGTGTTTGAGGAGGAAGATTAGCTATAAACAGACCTTGAAACCATTTACTGAATTAATCTGAATCAATAAATGAACTCTTGCTGCATGCAAATAGTGTGTTTGCTGGTGCATTGCCCATCAATGCTTGGCTTACTCTTTGTCCCTTAAAGATGAGCATTGGTTGTAGAACTCTTGTTTCTGCGTCCACATAGCATAGGGCGGTTACATTTCCGCCTCGTTCTCCGCTTGTTTTGGAGTGAACACTCTTTTTGCCTCTTTTACCGACAACCTTTGATGGATCATGTACGGTACTCACGCCAGTCTCATCCGCATTACACATTTGCTGGGGCTTATCCTAAATGTTCAGTTTATCCATGAAACTTCCAAGCTTTTGAAAGTAAGCTGAGATGACATTTGGATTCAGCAGCATTGAACTGCGGGCTGCGCTAAGACCCTCTGGTATGCGTACAGATAAACATGGATGTCTATCTCTAAACCCTTGCCACCAATCATATCCGGCACTTTTTTTATCATTGTTAAAACAATGCTTTCTCCCCGACCTCACGGCTATCTCGTCGGCTAGCTTTCGGATATCTGTGATGGTTAAACCAAGCCCTCTTTCCTCCATTCTTAGTATATGCCCGACCAGAGCTTCTTCGTCCTTTATAGCAAGTACTGTGGGTTTTGTTGCTGGTGAATCCAGGTCCATAGGTTTCAGTCTCCGAAGTAGTGTTGTTCTTGGTATATTATATATCTTTGATGCTTTTAATTTAGACATGCTCCCACTCTTTACTTGGCGAACCGCTTCTTTCAGACCCTCTTTTGATCACTTTCCATGCTGTGGAGTCCATCCTTTTTTCTTTCTAGCCATTTTGCTGAAATAAAAAAGATGTAGGTTGTATTGCATTATATGAGTGTTTTATACTCTATATATTTAAGACTTGAGACTGGCGTCGATATGCAGACTTAAAACAAAGAAGATTGCGGGAAAAAAATATTGTTTTACAGACATTGGCTATTATCCTGATTTTGAGTTATTTCTCGCAATTTGATTGGCTGATATTGTCCTAATAAATTTCAGTATAACTTTTTATTACGTCAATCGGAATTATCTCCCTTATGCCATTGACCTAATAAAAAAAAAATTTGAGTTGCTTTATAGTCCTAATATTTTTCATTTTTCACAGTTTTAGATTAAATATCTAAATATATTTGGTTGATATTGTCCTAAATTGAATTTGACTATATATAATAATATGTAATATAACAAAATCAGGATAAATTCGTTACACAGTGTGCAGTTGTCCTAATACGGAATTTATCAGGTCAATAAAATACATATTGGTTTTAGCTTCGCCTCACCCGATATGAATTTTATTGACCCGATTAATTCTCGTATTAGGGCAACTACACACTGTGTAACTAATAGTATTAGTAACTTTTTACCACAGCTCGAGCTCTTTGGGATGTATCCAATCCAACATGTTACTGACCGCGAGTCCGCACCCCTCTTTTGTTCATATTAATGTAGCTAAAAATCCTCTGGAAAACCTTTTATAATCTTTTTTTTTAGTTTTTAGTTTCATAAATTTTGATGCACAATACTAAACAATAGAAAAGCAAAGACACATACCAAGTATGGTAATTTTTAAACAATACAGTTGTCCACTTTCCCCATGGTAATGGGGTAAGTGGCCACTTTGTTGTTATCGTCTTTTCAAGAAACGAAAACAAATTTATTCTTTGTAGACCATTCAATGTGATACATTTTATAATGATGCATTTGTTGTAGCTATTGAATTATAAATAAGCTTAAATGGGGTTTGTGTGCACTGTTCTGCTTTAGGATATGTTTTATGCAAATTTATGTTTTTTTATTGAATGCTATGACGTCATATTGTAAGCTACTTGCAACTCGACACCGCTTCTTCTATTTCACTCAAAGCAGCAATTTTCCGCACAGATAAATAAGTCTTTGGGTTTGAATCGTAATCCTTGATATCCAAGTTAGATCAAGTCAAGTTATTTTCAACGGAATCTCACAAAGACATATTGTAAAAGACAATTTTGAGAAACGTACATATTTTGCGGGTAAACGACATGTACGCCGCCATATTCAAGAAGCAGGATGTTTTCATTCAGCTAGTTGTGTATTTTTTATGCAATTGTACTATCAAAAACATCATTGAAAGTCTCATTTTAAGGCATATTTGACGTTTTCAGAATATCAAGTATGCAATCACGAACGTTTGTCGCCAAACGGGACACCTTTCTGTGTGTTATGTCATTAAAACAAACATATGATTCATTAGAAATACCAATTATCTCCCACTTCCATTATCGCAACCAGCAAGAAAAATAATATGCCTGAATATCAACTGCTACGGTGCATTGACCTTCAATTTACCTGTCAACTTTTCTTTGTCTTTGTCCGTTGTTTTGACCTTCTACGTGTCCGACGGGAGACAACTCGCATTAAGACAGCCACCGGAAATAACTAACGCAATGACCACTTACCCCACATGTCCACTTACCCCACTCTCCCTTATTTGTTTTCAAGAAAACGGGTCACTAAGTGTGTTTTGAACTTTCAATCCGAAAGAGTCTATAAAACATGTATAAACACTAACGATTACGGTTATTCAAGTAGACATGTTAATCTTCCGTAACAAATGTGCCTTAAATAGTTCAATTCAGTGAATGCCAAGCTAAGGTTATGGAAGTCAAACGGTAGTTTTAATATAAAGATAAGAAGATGTAGTATGATTGCCAATGAGGCGACTCTCCACCAGAGATCATTGAAGTTAACAACTATAGGTCACTGTACCGCCTTCAACAATGAGCAAAATCCATACCGCATAGTCAGCAATAAACGGACCAGAAATATTAAATGTAAACAATTCAAACGAGTAAACTAATGGCCTTATTTATGTACAGAACAATTAACGAAAAATAAATGAAGTATATAGCAACAAACGACAATGTTTTGGAAGACATTTCCACTTTTCACTAAACATTGGAGTTTGAAAAATTAGTTAATTACAAAAATAATTTCTGAATAGAAGGTGTAAAAATGATGTATAATGTTATAGTTTATCAATTTTAATTTTTATTTTCTTTTTTTAAAGGCGAATATACTGATCATTTCTATTACAGCTATTTTGTTTTGCTTAAAAAATCGACGAAATTAAAAACAGCAATCAAATAATGATTAATAAAAGAGCTGTGACAATAATGGTGGCAACACTACTTATCTTCACGTCTTTATTACAATTAACGTTCGTCTTAGATTCAACTTTTATCAGGAAGAATATTCGAAGAGAAGCAAACTCTGCATTGCGCGAAATTCAACGTGAAAATCTTACAGAAATATCAGAAGACGTAGAAACATATTCTCAATTTTTGCAGTCAGGAATAACGAAGAATGATATCCTTTTACCTGATAATAGATATACTTTTAACTGCACAAATTTTCATAAAATAGATCTATACAGATACAACGTTGGAGGTGGAAGGTCAAAGACTGTCGACATCGGAACCTTTCAAGGTCAAATGGTAGTAGTGAAGAGGATTTCTACTATTAAACGGAAAGTGATAGGCGATAATTACAGAGAATTATTATTTATGAAAGAAATATTATTAAGAGAACAGTTGGAACACCCGGGCCTCATTAACATGATGGGGTTCTGTGTAAGACATCTATATAAGGAAAGCTACAAGAAAATTCAATTGCGCAGTGACATCTCAGCTGTTTACGAGTATGGCGAAGAGTTTAATATAACAGATTTAATATTAACAACAGACGAACGACTATCTCACGCATTAGATCTTGCAAACCTATTATTGTATCTACACAATTCTCCCCTCGGATCTTTAGTCATAGGAGATTTTCACAAAAACCACTTTCTCATGGTAAACAATAAGATTAAGCTAATCGATTTAGATTACATGCATAATATAGAATATCCATGTGTATTATCACAAAATCGGACCTTAAATAAAAAGTGTCCGTACCAACTTACATGCCATAAAACAGATACAAGAGAATTAGCAAGCCCGTCATCATGTAATAATGAGAACGGTTGCAATCTTGGAGAATGTAGAGGATATAATCTCAAAATTAATATACGACATGTTTATAAAGCTTTCCTGAAGTATCTTTTACAAACTCAATTTTTCAATCCTGTAATACAAAAGATGTTATCAGAATTAACGTTGCATCTGATCGAAAATGACATTTCCATTGAGGACTTGGTGAAACAACTTAAAAATATCATACACACTAATAGAAATGGTTAAATAAAAATCTCGAAAGTCTTATACTGTTTAATAATTTATTACCTGTCTGTTGGCAATATCTAATATCAAAAGGTTTTATCTTCCAAATATTGTGTAGTGAAAGAAAAGGAGTATAAACTTTGAAAAACAAGTCCAATAGAGGTTTGGTACAGCTAGTATGTTACTGATCTAGCCAACCCTACATGAAATATTACTGCAAATTAAAATAGCCTTTAATATGACACCATTCTCATCTTTAAACCTTTCCAATTTGTAGGTATGAGAAAAAAAATTATGTATACAACAGTCTATCAACCAAACGATATATTTGACTCCTTATTTCTATTTTGTATATTACATTTCATGGCAAAACATTTTTTTAGATAAGCCTGTCAGTTAAACCTTATGCCAACATTAAATGGAGTGATCTTAAAATATATTAGTCTAGAAAGATGATTGTTGTTTTTGCTTTCCACCAGAAAAATGAACGCAACACAATACTTCAAGATTTTAGTTGATATTAAGTGCCAATCTGCCTAAGAATTAGGCAGTGATGAAAACATGACAAACAAAAACCCACTCAAGTTGACATTAATTTATGTTGAAATTGTATTATGATGAACGAAATATAATATTCGTTTCCTTTTCCTGTTCTGGTAATTCAAGATATAATTTGGTTTAAATTCATTAGAAATTAACTGTTAAGGGAATCTATCTCCGTAATTTGCTATCATTCTAACCAAAATTTATCAAGATATTTCTCGAATTACCAGACACGCAGAAACGAAAAACCTACCATTTCTACCTCAGGATGAGGATAACTTCAAAACAGGATTATTAGGTCGTTGGTTTTTTTTACGGCCATGTTTAGATTTTTTTCAAAATTGCCTGATTCTTACAAAGGCTAACATTTAAAACATATAGGGAAAACATTAACACACAAGAACACATTGCAAAATAAAATGTTCAACCTTTTGTCTTCTAATGGTTTCTTTTTAAATTCAAAATACATATGCAACCTTGTATTAATATTTTCATGTATACTGAAGATATTGTGTACCGAACAATCAAAGTGATAAAAGGTTTGGTTCGAATCTGACTTGAACATGGGTATAGTACTAAAGGGTTTATTAAATTATAAACTAGTAGACTTATCATGTCAGAATTATCTAATGTTCTCGCAAGTGAGAAGACGGGTTATGTATAGATGGCCTATATACAGCATAAGAACAAACTATAAAAATCAATTGAAAAAGGATTTACTCATCAAATCGATACAAAGCAGAAAAACGTCTAACAAAAACACAGACCGAACGTGGCAGGGTATTTATAAGCATTTTTGTCATAAAACTGAATTTTTAGTTTTCAATTCTCTTCAACATTTTACTTGATTAAACTGCCCTACTGTTTTGATTCGATTTCCACTGAACTGCCCTAGGTAAACAATAAACTTACTATTCCACGAATATCCAGTCAGTAAGTGTTTTATTATACCGAAAGAGACAACAGACAATACATGTCGGGCTAAAAATCAACTATCGTAATAAAAGCAGAAACACAACCATACTGTTTAACGTTTACTTCAAATATATTCTGAATGCTAAGGCTACGTCCCGCACTGACGTCATCTTATGACCTTTTATAAGAATAAGAACTATCTTAATTTGAAAATTTATCCAATGTTTTGACTATACATTAACTAACAAGCTCTTATTTTTATATATATACGTTTGTTTGGTTCTCCGCCACTTCCCTTTTTATTGTTATTTTCGCTCAGCTTTTCTAATAAGTTTTTATCATGTTGTTGCAAAACGTTCTAATACTTATTTTCTTTAGTTACCCAGTTCCTTTTGTTTGCCTATTTAATCTGATTTGTTTTTTTTTTTTATAATGGTGGTTATGGAGCACAACTTTAAATTGCCAGAGGGAGTTTTAGCCTGAGATTTTTGTAGAAGCAGTATCAACACAGTGACTGGGAGCAAGTGAACATCAGTCATGTGTTATTTGTCATTTAATAACAGAATTGAGGAAATAAGTACACAATTTTTATGGAACATTTGGCTGTCTTACACTTTGTGATTTATAAAGATATTGCCAAAACCGTTAGCTGAAGAAACAACACTTTCTTTAAAATCATCTGCCGAGTGTCACTTCTGTAAAAATCGCTTATCTATCAATAAACTTAGTTAAAAGAGGGAGCAGATATCAAAAGGTCAACACAAAAACAAGTTATAAAACACGTTGGGAAAAATAAAAACGACAAAAAGACAACAAGAACAAAATATTACGTAGAAAACCAACGATTGATAAAACCTACCTCACCACAAAAATCCGGGGATGAACTCAGGTGCTCCGGAAAGGTAAACAGAAAGTAATGAAAATATTATATTCATTGAAATGCAAACACTCGCCTAGTGATCCAGCTAAGAAATGTACAATACGTACAAAGAGACAACGGAACACAACAAATGTGCTGCTTTATCGTCTGACTCAACCTGACATTTAATGATTTTATGAAAATTTTAAAGATAAAAGGGTCACTTAGTGTGTTTCGAACTTTTGGTTTGGAAGAATCTTTGATGTAAACATTTCTGAAATTTTAGCCAGTCAATCTGCAACAGTCTTTTTTTACTTTATCGGCTTGGTTCTTCTTCGTGTCGCCAAATGGCACTTAAATCGTTGCTGAAATAGTTTCTCATCAATAAAATCATAAATCAAAATGATTAAGTTTTTATTGTCAGTATATAGACCAACTTTTATTTCTATGTGTTTCAAGACATTGTCAAATTCGTTTTTTTTTATTGTTGACAAAATGACATGAAACGTCTTCGTGGTTAACGCGCTCGTGTGGTCATTGATAACATTAAAAACCGTCCAATCAGAATATTTTCTGCGTGTTAAATTGTTAATCACATCAGTTATAAAGCACCGTTATAAGATTACTCTTACAGAATCATTTCTGAATCATTTATATCCTTCTTAAATAGATATTTTATTTTTGCTTCAAGTTTTTCATGTTTTTATTATAATTCAATAAAAAGAAGTTTTTGAAATTTTAATTCGACTTAGCTTTTGTAGCCACCAATAACAATTACCAGTTGATTTAGGCAAATCTTCAAAAACACAAGTACCCAAACAATACTTGATGGCGCAAAACATATGCCATGCTTATAACTCATCATAGATACCAGGATTGAAATTTTATATTTACGCCAGACGCGCGTTTCGTCTACAAAAGACTCATCAGTGACGCTCGAATAAAAATTGTTAAAAGGCCAAATAAAGTACGAAGTTGAAGTGCATTGAGGACCAAAAGTCCTAAAAGTTTTGCCAAATACAGCTAAGGTAATCTATTCCTGAGGCAGAAAAGCCTAAGTATTTCAAAATTCAAAGTTATGTTAACAGTTAATTTATAATTATGAACATATCAATGATAACTCAAGTCAACACAGAAGTGCTGACTACTGGGCTTGTGATACCCTCGGGAATTAAAACTCCACCAGCAGTGGCATCGACCCAGTGGTTGTAAATAAACTCATCATAGATTATAAAAGTTGGAAGCTCAGTCATATAGGAAGTTGAACAGTATGGGAGCCAGACAGTTGTGCCATTTTTGTGTCGACCACGGATAAATAGATAAGTAAATCTCAGTGTCTGAATATATAATTAAAGGTTTGATAAACAGAAATTTACAAAAATGTCAATAAAAACAAAATTTCATTTCAACGAGGAATTGCGTGCTACTGGGTTGATGATATTTCCACTAAAAAAATATCAAAACACTTCGATGGGTAGGTCTTTCAATTGTAGAGTCTCTGCATTTGTTTGCTCTTGTTCCTTTTCCTAAAACGACAATTAAAGTGACTGATCGGCGTGAAGCTCAATGGTGTATTTGGTACGATGATCATCGAGCCGTTGAAACAACATGATTTAAATACGTTTTTTAAGGTAAGTAAAAGCACCATATCCGGTTAAATTTCGGATGTACTTACCAAAAAGAAGGCTTTGAAGGTACAATTAGTGCTTCATGTCGAGTTGGTGAAAACGAACCCCGCATCTGGATTCCATTCTTTAGGTCATTTGTAGTAACTTTTACTGAATCAATGAAGAGGATAATAATCATGCTTACCGATTAAAACAATAAAAACATGGGGAATCGAGCTTAACTTCAACGGTGTTGAATTTCCAATGTAACTCAAATCCATTGACAAATTTGAAATACAGAATACAGAATTCAACATCGATGTCTTTGGTTAAGAAGGTGTAGAAATAGATGAAAACGGAGAAGAAAACTGGAAGTATACACTTAAGGATTTCGAAGAACACCAGTGCGAAACACGTAGACCACTTGTTCTTAACTAACACCAGTAAACAGCATTACTGTTAGATTAAAAGCATATCACGTCTTTTATGTGTTCAAATAACATCACACGATCATAAACTTTTCTTTTGTCGAAAGTGCTTGAATCACTTTTCTAGGCAAGACATTTTAGACGAACACATGGAGTATTGCAATCAGAAGGAGGCATTGTTGTCTGCTCTTTGGTCGGGTTGTTGTCTCTTTGACATATTTCCCATTTCCATTCTCAATTTTATTGAGAATCGTGATACCGGAAGAAGGCATCTTTATAAGTTTTCTAAACCACAAACTTAAACCGAGAGTTCCCTATGCATGATGTGATCTATGCCGATTTCGAACGTTTCACGGAAAAGATAGACATCTGTCAACCCGATTCGTCGAGAGCTTACACGAATGTCTATCAACGACACACCGTCCGGTTTTAATTATCGTGTAAAGCACGCTCGTGGAGACAACACAGAAGCAGAAGTGTACTGTGATGAAGAAAAAGTTTGTTGAATTTATGGAGGAGGAAATGAGAGAGACTGTCGAGATTTTCAAAGATGAGAAAGACATGGTAATGAAAGAGGAAGGTAAGAAACGCTGTAATGCAAGTACACGCTGTCACATTTGCGATGATGCATTAGGTAAGGACAAAGTTTGCGATTACGATCACCTTACGGGTAAGTTTCGCGGTGCTGCACACAAAAAGTGTAACTTGAAACTTCCGAGATTCATCCCAATCGTGTTCCACAATTTGAGTGAGTACGACGCCCACTTGTTCGTCAAGGAGGTAGGCTTCAACGACAGTAAGATTTACTGCTTCCCCAACACCGACGAGAAGTACATCAGATTCTGTAAGAAAGTAGATGGAGATTTAGAAATGAGGTTCATCGATTCATGCCGCTTCATGCCGAACTAACCCCCTCGGTGGTTTAGTGGTAGCGTGTTCGCCTCGAGTGCGGGAGGTCGTGGGTTCAAACCCCGGCCGGGTCAAACCAAAGACTTTAAAATTGGTATTTGCTGCTTCTCCGCTTAGCACGCTGCATTAAGGAGTAAGAACAAAGACTGGTCGGCTCGGAGTTAGAATAATGTGTCCGAGTAAGGAGACATGTCTCCCCTGCGGACTGTTACCTTGTGAACTAGCACGTTAAAAATCCGGCTCAGTGTGTCGGTCTAGTACAAGGCAGGGTTAATATTCATATTACATTAACATGTTCTCGTCCTGAATATGCATATCCATTTGCCGCTGGACGTTTAACAGCCATTCATCATCATCATCATGCCGAACTCGCTGGATACCTTAGTAAAGAATTTAACGAATGGTAAATTAAAGGCGGTGAAGAAGTGTTTCGGAGACCGTTATGAACTAATGATCAGGAAGGGAGTGTATTCTTATGATTACATGGACGGTTTTGCGAAAATAAGGGAAACAGAACTACCATAATCGCACGAGTTCTTTAGCAAATTAAACGGTGAGCACATCAGTGATGACGACTATATATATGCTCAACGTGCGTTTAAAGCATTTGAATGTCAATCGATGCAAGACTACTACGATCTGTACCTGAAAGGTGATGTGGCACAATTAGAAAACATCATTGAGAACTTTAGGGATGTTTTCATGGAAAACTACAAGCTAGATCCCTTGTGGTACTACACCGCCCCGAACTAGCCTATGACGCCGCGCTCAAAACCATCAAGGTCAGATTTGAACTCATCTCAAAACCGATATGCTCCTTATGGTTGAGAAGGCAACCAGAGGAGGAGTCTCCATGATCTCACATCGACATATAAGGCCAACAACCATTACATGAGTGATTACGACAACACAGAACCTACCAAATACTTAACTTACCTAGATGCCATCAATTTATGTGGATGGACTATGGAACAACCTTTCTAACGGGAGACTTCAACTGGATGGAGCCAGAGGAGATTGAGAACATTTTGAACTAACCGACTATCATAAGTATGGCGCTATGATGGAATGCGATCTTGAAAAATTAATTAAAGAAAGTAACAATGCCTAATTCAAACACACGTGGTATAAAATATCATACACTTTCAATGTGTTGAGAACTACAACAGTTAAATACATGAAAACAGAAGATGGGTGCTTTCCAAACTCGATTGCAACTTCTCGCTCGTTTGGAGGCTAGAAGATATAAAATAAATGATACGATTACACTGTATCCTACTCCCAATACACCCTTATCGAACTGAGTTGAAGAAAACGACCAAGTCTCTAAAGTTACCTCATTTTAGAGGTGTATTTATGCGTGGTACCTACACCCAAACCACATCATCAAGAATGTGGTATTTTAAACATGATACCTTAAGGGTCCGGGAACACATTGGACGTGTTGGTTTGAGAATACAACCACCAAAGTGTTTTGTGACTCTTACGGACTTCCAACACCTATCTAAATGGTAAATTACTTAAAACGTAAGATTTACTACAACAGTTATGAACTACAGAGAAGAGGAACAGTGGTGTGTACACTTTTGTTTGTATGTATTAAAATGTTTGTTGGAAGGTCAACCTTTTGATGACATTTTGTTTTCATTGGTGCTATAAATAAAAGAATGGTTGACATGTTTGGAATTTATGGACATGAAGAAATAAATATGAATAGTTTTCCTTAGATCTGAACATAAACGACAATCGTATTACTAACCAAAATCTCAAGTCATGGTACGGATGCTGCAACAAAACGAAGGGTCATGCAACAGGTGAAAGACATTACAATCCGAGTGTGACCAAATGAATTAGAATATACAACACATGGTAAGGGATACAATACAACCATCGAAGCACCCGAGAAAAAATGAATACGTCTAAAACCACCCTGCATCAAGAACTCTGGAAAATAGTAAATATGTCTGAAACTACCCTACAACAAAAATCGATGCATCGGTGGAACGTTCCTTACTCATGCAAAGTATTACCACTTAAATAAAAAAAAGAAGAAAAAAAAAAAGGAAGGTCTGGACGGTTTAAGGATCTTTGTTCAATTGAAACATCCTGCTGGGAGATCCAAACCTGTTAGTGGTTCAGCAACTGGTAGAGACAGCTCAGTTGTTCACATAGGGAAAGTAACCTTTATAATCTTGGACAATTTGCATAAGACTATAAAGCGTGCTGAAAGATTGTTACTGCATGTCTGATGGATTGATCCATTAAGTAAAAGACTTTTTTTTGTAACCTTTCCATTGAAAGAAGACCTCTTTTACACCACCCTTGGTTCGTTTTCGCAAGACCTTTTCGATGCGGTACAATCCTGTTCCCTTTTTTGAAGTTCAGGCTCATAGAAGGAACTTTGTGTCTCCTTGTCATTTAAATCCTTCATTCAATACGTTTGAGGTTGAGTATTTAACACGTGGGACACCATTAACACTTCTTCAGTCCACCGAGGGGTGTATCCCTTTTCTTTTTTGTGATTCGAACTGTATCCCCTACTTTAAATTTACCCTGTTTCAATGGAAGAAGGTTACAATTCAAGTTCCAAAAGACTTGATTTTCTTTTTCTTTTTGACTAGCAGCGATAGGATTCATTATAATAGATCTATGTTTGGACGTGTTGTACTGATGAACGAGATCATTCAGCACATCAATGTAAGTGCGCGTAGAATTAGCTTAAAAGTATTAAAACATTTTTTTCTTTCATGGTGCGGTTCCATCGTTCAACGATACTGGACTTTTCTTCATTCTCGGTAGAGTACATTTCAATAGCATGCCTCCGAAGTAATTCAGTACCTGTATCTGTCCATAACTTTTGGGGAATACGTGATGATGATTTGAATATCTTTTGGAAGGCATCTCTGACCGTCATACCTTTCTTGTTTTTAAGCGGTACATGTTTTGCCAATACGGCTTTGTTTAAACACTTCTAGTTCATATATTAGCCAAATTATGTTAGATATATGGCTAGAGTTGATATTGTTATGACAAGATTTCTAAACCCAACATTGGAATGGTAACTACTTAAATTTACATTTATAGTATTCTGGAATGCTTTCAAGTTGTTATCAGAATAGTTTCAAATAGGTTCTAGACATTTTATGTCAGAATACATGCACATATGGTAAACTGACAATAATTAAAGTCTTGTTATCATATTCTTGAAAACATTGAAACGAGAGAGAGGGGGTGGGAGTATAAAATGTACTGTAAAAGAAAAGTTAGAGTATATGCAGTGATTTCTTTTAAGCAATTGATTCTGATCAATAAGTGTTTTTCAAAAGTTTTCTATGTGAATAAATGTTAGTATATTTGGTTAAAAAAGAGAACATGTGAATAGACCAAATCTGGTTTATCTCAGAGATTTTAATGAAATTAACTGAAATATGAAGTTTTATAAATATTTTATGAAGATTGAGAAAATTTTAGGCCTTAACTATGATGAGTCAGCATAATTTCACAGTAACAGTATGCATAGTTTCCTTAAAGCCCTAATGCAAAGTAAATTCATAATATATGCATATTTGTAATTTAAATTGTTTAGAAGTGCTTCTATTTACCGTTCGCAGTCATTGAAACTCATAGATCATTGATGAATGTTGTTGTTGGGGTGTTTTTATCCCGTCGATAACCCCAAAGTAAGCCGTAAAACCTGAATGTGCTTTTTTGTGACCACGGCATCAATAAGTACAAGCAAGAAATACAAAAATATCTCAATAAAACTTACAATAGTGTTTTATATCCTAAATGTGTACTAAATATTCCATATTCAGAGAAACAGCAGAATTGTTTAGCAAATTTGAGGCCCCAGTGGCAAAAAAACAGAGAAAAATGCCTAACCTCTGGGTCATAAACCAGATGAATTAGCCTGTAAATGCTATGATTTTATTATTATAAAGGTCTCTTGTATAGAAAACAATAACTGTGCTCGGAATTGAAGGTTAAAAAAAAAAGATGTAAGCTGTCAGTTCTTTAAACTTTTAGTGAATTCATACATCAGACTGGTAACTTCATACATACAACTTTTGCAAATATGGCTTTGCTTAACTTTTCTAGTTCATATATTATCAAAATCATGTTATATATATAGTAAGAGATGATATTGTTGTGACAATGTTGTAAATAAGTGAATTTACATCATTCTACTCAATTATTCGTGTCCAAAATGAATGGAACACTGTATAAGGTTAAACAGATAAATACAAATATTGGGACTGACTCACAATTCAAACGAACATTATGTTCATCGTCCCATGTAAATCTCACAATCGAAAACACAACAAAACTCACTTAGACCGCAAAATATAATGCCCAGTCTAATATTTTTATTGGCTTTTGTCGTATGAATTCACAATATAAAATGAAATTAGTAGATTTGGCAAGCTAAGTCCTACTATTTGAATAAAGCATCATTCGTTTTTAGTGGAAAATTGTTATAAAGGTAATTTTGTTCCAAATAACATTTTTGTAGTAGACACTGTCTGTGATTAATGTAAGATAACTCTCAGTTATTTTGGATATATTTCATCACATTTGGGATATAATCAAATTTGGTTTAACATAAATAATCTGTTGCAAAAGAACAAATGATTAACGTAGGTTCATTTAATATTTCGCATCTTAGCATGTGACATAAATTTTAATTTTCTGGAAGAAAGTCTTGGTTTTAGAATTTTGTTTATCACGATGTTCGTGTGTGTCTGTGTTTGTGTGTGATGAGGTGGATGTTTCAAAAGCATACATGCACATGTTTTAGGGAATCAAGTCAAGCAAATAATTTCAAACATTCTGTCTGCTTTGTTTTGATTCTGATACTATCTTAAAATGATAAATGTATGCTTTTAAAAGTAGCAAGATCGAACAAGCTGGAGATTCTGGGATGCGGACAACAACTTAAAACATTTCATTTCTGACCAACAGAAAAATACAGATTGGAAAATGTAACAAATGTATTGCCCTAATTAATATACATAAAATAAAATGTTAAAATAAACACAATGTTTAACATGTTTAATCAGCTACAAAACTACTGCATTAAGAATAGACAATCAGAGGATTAGTTTGTTACAGATGCCATATCCTCAAATTTTGAGTAGGTCGCCTATTCCGATAACTAAACATAAAATTAAACTTAATAATATTTATCTAATTATTGAAGATACCATACATTGGTATATGATGTAATAAAAGTTTCTAAACAAATAAATACATTTATAGCTTTAAATAAATGTGTTTTATACAAGAATTATAAATACTAAAATCTATTAAATTTGATTGATTTTGTAATGTTTAAAATGCAATCAAATAATATTATTCAAAAGTGAAATAATGAATCTATTCAAGGGAGACTTTAAGTTCATTCATTTGGAAGACTTGGAACATATAATAAAGGGATATCATTCTTGCAAACAAATGACATATCAAAAGAACTAATTAACACTACATTCAAGCGACAGCTACTATGAAGATTCAAAATTATCAAAATAACCAACAGTCGTTTAGCTATTGAATGGTGACTTGCTAACGAAATTTCACCCACAGTAAAGTATATGTGTTTGAAATTTGTTCAAACCGACTCAGAAAGGCACGAATTACTTAATGTTCACATCTCATAATTAGCAATAATATTCACTTCAGGAATATTCCGTCTAATTTAGAAACTGGAAAGAAAGTATATTGAATATTCTGTTCAACAAAATGAAGTAAACAATCACGTGCATTATCGAAAATTTTTGCCTGGCAAATTATTAAGGAGGCGCGGCAACAAGTCAAAACAATTATTCAATTTTGCTTCCTGATCCACTGATTATAGAATAAACTTAAACAAATGTTAGCTATGTCATTCTTTCTACAATATTTCAGTTATATCGTGGTGTACAGTTTTATTTGTTGAGGAAACCGGGTTACCAGAAAAAACACCAACCCTTCACAGAAACTTATAGTCGATATTTTGCTTGAACAGTGACCAATATGGAAGACTTTTAAAACTTTTTCAATAACATCCACTGTTTGAAAGCTGACTGACCAAAGTTGAAAAAAGAAAATGTCAGGGTAAATGTCCAATTAAAGTAAGTTATATACTTATATTGGGAATTTTTTAAGGTACGGTCCCTTTTCAAAGTTACATTGCCTGGGTGACGTGTCTTAATAACTGTAGGCTCTAGAGAGCCTGTGTCGCACACCTTCATCTTCAACAATTGCCATCTTTTGGTAAAAATTATCGTTAAAGGGCTATAATTCTGTAAAAAGTAAACCAACAATTTCAGTCATGTGGACGAATTTGTAGATCTTGTCCTGCTGATCATTTTTCCTGTATACAGTTTTAATATATTTATAATAAATTTCAAGATTATTACCGAATATCAAATGGCAAATATCATCATTAAAGGACAATAACAGCAATAACAAGTTTACTGCAGTTTTTAGCCTGAATAGTTTTTTAGTAGATCTTGTCTTGCGCTGGTAATTTTTGCAATAAAAGAGTCACTTGTTATTAACCTTTGTAATAAAGCTTATGAAATGGTATTTATTAGTTTTGGACTGTTAAAAATTCTTTAGAGGTTTTAGATAAAATACGTGCTTTTGATGGTTCTTTTAATTCTGTTGATAGTAATGATTTTTCTACTCTGTACACTACACTTCCACACAATCTTTTCATATTTAATTAAATGGTCTTTTGAAAAATCTCATTGCAATTTTATTTGCAGTAACTCGTTTAAAGCTTTTTTCTGTAACGTAAAAGGAAATTAAGAAATGATTGAAGCTTTAAATGTTCTCCTGGACAACATATATGTACTTTTCGGCGATAAAGTGTATCTACAGGTAGTAGGTATTCCTATGGGCACTAACTGCTATGAATCTCAGTTTATGACCAAAATCCGTAAAGACACTTCATTTGTTACATTTGGTTGACACATTCACCAATACCTACCGTTATCTTGATGATATGTTTTCGTTAAATAATCCAGAGATCTCTAAATATACTACCGGAATTTACCCAAAGGAACTTACTTTAAATAAATCTAACATAAACATCAGTAGTTGTCCTTTTCTAGAATTAGACATTTCAATTTCTAAAGGGAAACTCCATTCTAAAATTAACGACAAAAGAGACGATTTTTCATTCCCTATTGTTAATTTTCCTTTTTAGACAGCGATGATCGTTTGGCTCCATCATACGGTGTTTATATATCCCAACTCGTTCGTTATGCTCGTGTGTGTATTGATGTCATAGATTTTAACGAACGTATCACTGGTAAATTATTAAGTCAGGGATTTCGTTACCATAAATTACTTAAAACTTTTACTAAATTCTTTCATAGATATAAATATTTGATTAGTAAATTTGGCTGTACATGTAGCAAACTTATTAAAAACGGTATTTTACATCCTAAATTTTACGGTAATATTGTACTAAAAGCGCGCAAATCACTATGAGAGCCGTGTAAACTCATTGAACGTTTAAACAAACTTATCAGTAAAGGTTATCTTATTAATGTTGTAATAAGATCTTTGAATATTGTTTATATGGGCACAAATATCGATTTTGTCATTAACAATTTAAAATATAACTAAATTTGTATTCTTTTCCAATGTGGTTTTGGGATGTATAAATACACATTCACGTTCATTTTTATAGAGAGATTGCTTTATCTATATATAACATTATACATATTTACTATAAGGTTAAGTCCTAACTATGCCTGTCGATACTTTTATTTTGGTATTGCACAAGTCATGTCTTCTTTTACTGTCCATGGCGATCCCTGGGATGTGTTTTAGTTGATTTTAGTCTTTGATGCATGATTTTTGTTATTAATTGTTTATGGCTTTTAACTAGCTTTCAGTAACTGCGAGTTATCCCAAATCGTACTTTCGTGTTACGTTGACCTGTTGACATAATTTGTATTGCATTTTTGTTATTCAATGTTATATTGTTTTGTGTTATATCTCGTCTGACTATTTTTAATATGTACCACCTTAGATAAGTATTTAGTATGTTGATAAATTTTCACTTCTGTTCTCGTATTATGAACAACAAATTTATTTATTTTGTAAAAATATTTCCGTACTCCTTACAACAAAATTATTATATTTGAATTTACCTATGTACGTTATTTTATTTACCGCCAGCTTGTCCAAGGTTATAATTGTCATTTTGACATTGTTTCACATCTCTCCTTTTAATTATTGTTTATATTGTGTCATAAATCAATTTTTTTTCGTTTAGTGTATGATTACTTGAATTTGTTAATATTTTTCTTCTTGATTGAGCAATAAGCCGTTTCAATTGATCTTTTATAGTGTGTCTTTCTATGTTGTAATGTTACACAACTATTTCAGGTTCGGGTAAAGGTTGGCGCCTGTTAAAACGTTTAAACCCGCTGCATTTATTTGTACCTGTCCTAAGTCAGGAACCTGTTGTTCAGTGGTTGTTTTTTGTTGATGTGGTTCATAAGTGTTTCTCGTTTCTCGTTTTTTATATAGATCAGACCGTTGGTTTTCCTGTTTGAATTGTTTTACACTAGTCATTTTGGGGCCCTTTATAGCTTGCTGTTCGATGTGAGCCAATGCTCCGTGTTGAAGGCTGTACTTTAACCTATAATGGTTTACTTTTTACAAATTTTGACTTGGATGGAGAGTTGTCTCATTGGCACTCATACCACATCTTCTTATATCTACAAATTCTGATTCAAAACTACCTGTGAGAAGATGATGTTTTAAGTTATAATTTTCTACCACATATGTTCAGTCCATACAGAAAATGTATGGTTTACTTTGCCAAATATAGGAGATTGCAGATACTTGCAAGGACACTAAATTCTCGGAAGCGACTTTCATGTAAAACTCTAGCAGAAGTTGGGCGTAGGTTTTGCTGTGTTGAATGCATCAAAGCAGTGCAACATTTTCTACACATTAGATACAAATTATTTTAGATTCATTTAAGACGTATCATACAAACTTATAGAAGGTTACTATTGGGAATGATTATCTGTGCTTTTTGAGAAGGTATACATTAGACTTTTGCAGCATTCGTATTCATCGTGAACTTAAGAAATCCTTTTGACTTTACTTACACGTCTATTTAAAACAGAGATACAAAGAACGTAAACAAATACTTGTGTTCTATGTTTTTTTATTTTATTTTCGACTATAAAAGACACCAATGTGAAAAATTGAAACGACAAAAAAGACGAAAACTTAATAACAACACATTGGGCAAATAACCTCTTTGTTAACTGAGGTGCTTTGCAATGATAAGCAATCCGTGTTCCACATGTTGACATGGAACGTTTTGACAAATTTTAGATATTATATCCCTGCAGTGAAAGATTTAAGCAGTGAACATATTATATATTTTACAAACACTCGCCTATCGAACCAGCTTTGGAATCTTCAATCCATACGAAGAGACAATGTAATATCAACATTTAAGGATAAAATAAAACATGTGAAAAAGATCGCTGCCATATTGTTTGTAGCATCCTAGAAATTTAATGTTTCTAAATTTATTTTTAAGATAACGGATCATTAAGTGTGTTTTGAAATATTGTTTGGAAAGAGTTTAGTACGTGTATAAACACTCGAGATTGCGATTATTCAAGGCTGTACATGTAGCAAACTTGACAGTTTTATCAAAAGAACAAGTCTGGCTTAAGTCGTTCAATTGAAAAATTGATTGTGCCAAGCTAGGGTTGTGACAGTCAAAGGCTAGTTTTTACAATGTTTTGGAAGACATTTGGAGTTTGAAACATTAGTTATTTATAAAAGTAATGATTAACAACGGAAGTCGTCAAAGATGGATAATTTAGCTTTAATGCTTTATTTTCTTCGAAAAAGGCTAATGTACTGATTTTTTCAATTACAGGTTTTTTGTTTTGCTATATATTCATAAAATAGATCTATACAAATACAACGTTGGAGGTGGAAGGTCAAAGCTATCTATATCGGAACCTTTCAAGGTCAGATGGTTGTAGGGGAATAGGATTTCTACTATTAAACGGAAAGTGATAGGCGAAAATTACAGACAATTATTATTTATGAAAGAAATATTATTAAAGATGTACACCTCTGAGGAGCCAAATATTTCTAGAATTAAACTTTTTTTCAACCTGATTTTAGGGTTTATATGACTGTAAGAAAGTAATTAATGGCGAAAAAATCATATGGTGGTACACTTCTATTTTTTTTGCTACGACAATTTGAAAGTACCCCAAGTTTTAATGGTTTCCACATTTTCAGCAATTTTACCCTTTTTGGACTATTCTCATACAAAAATCACAGTTTCACAATTAAACTTTTTTTCATACGTTCACTAGAGATGAATGAGACTAATCTGAATAAATAAACTCATCATAGATACCAGGATTGAAATTTTGTATTTGCGCCAGACGCGCGTTTCGTCTACAAAAGACTCATCAGTGACGCTCGAATAAAAAAAGTTAAAAAGGCCAAATAAAGTACGAAGTTGAAGAGCATTAAGGACCAAAAATTCCTAAAAGTTTTGCCAAATACAGCTAAGGTCATCTATTCCTGAGGTAGAAAAGCCTTAATATTTCAAAAATTCAAAGTTTTGTAAACAGTTAATTTATAATTATTACCATATCAATGATAATTCATGTCAACACAGAAGTGCTGACTACTGGGCTGGTGATACCCTCGGGAATAAAAACTCGACCAGCAGCGGCATCGACCCAGTGGTTGTAATAAAATTCATCATAGATACCGGGATTAAAATTTTGTATTTGCGCCAGACACGCGTTTCGTCTACAAAAGACTCATCAGTGACGCTCCAATAAAAAACTTAAAAATCCAAATAAAGTACGAAGTTGAAGAGCATTAAGGACCAAAAATTCCTAAAAGTTTTGCCAAATACAGCTAAGGTAATCTATTCCTGAGGTAGAAAAGCCTTAGTATTTCAAAAATTCAAAATTTTGTAAACAGTTAATTTATAATTATGATCATATCAATGATAATTCATGTCAACACAGAAGTGCTGACTACTGAGCTGGTGATACCCTCGGGGAATAAAAACTCCACCAGCAGCGGCATCGACCCAGTGGTTGTAAATAAACTCATCATAGATACCAGGATTGAAATTTTATATTTGCGCCAGACGCGCGTTTCGTCTACATAAGACTCATCAGTGACGCTCGAATAAAAAAAGTTAAAAAGGCCAAATAAAGTACAAAGTTGAAGAGCATTAAGGACACCCAAAAACTATAGGTTGGTGTTAATATTAGAAAGTTTTATAAAATTTGGTTGCTTTTTCGTGTAAAATTGACCATGCTGTCAATTTTGTCAATTTTTCTCTTTTTGTTTAAAACAAAAAGCATATCATTTCAACTTCTTTATTATAAATGATTGAAAAAATACATATCAAAGATTTTTAAAGGAACATTTTGGCTGATGAGACTGACCGGATTGGTCTCAAAAACTACTTTTTGTAAGTACATTTGTACATAATCTTATCAGATAGTGTTGTTTGAGTATATATATTTTTAAAATTAATTGATAATTTTTTACTTGTATTACATGTTTTGGAACTAATTCTCGAAGGAAATTTCAACGAGACTGAAACATCAGAAGAATACATACTGAAGAGAACAGTTGGAACATTTTGGCCTTATTAACATGATGGGGTTTGCGTTAGACACCTGTATAAGAAAAGTTACAAGAAAAAATCAACTGCATAGTGGCATCTCAGATAAGATAGTTAGCATCATAGTGTAATAATGAGAACGATTGCATTCTTAGGATTTAGAGGATATAATCTTAAAATTATTGTACGAAATGTTAATAAAGTTTTCTTCACGTATAGTTTACGGTACTGGCATGAAAATACGGTTTTGTGTTAATAAAATTTGATGTTACAAAATTTTGAAATTATTTAAAATTAAGGAATGTATCTCTCTCATGCAAAGCTCTGATTCCTTGCCCGGCTTTGGCTATACTTTTTGTCCTTTTTGGTTTATAACTCTTCATCCTTTTGATAAGCTTTGAATTTTCAAATATTTTGACCTCGAGCATCACTGAAGAGACATTGATTGTCGAAATGCGCATCTGGTGCAGAAAAATTGGTACCGTTTATGTTATTAAGAACCGAAATTTCTAAAACTGTAATACAGAAGATTTTAAAAAGGCTAAATAAAAATATTGAGCGTCTAATTTTTTTTTATATTTTATTACCTGTTTTTTTTAGAAATAGCCAATATCAAATTGTTTTATCCTCCAAATATTGCGTTGTTAAAATGTGTGCTATTCCAACAGTTAATATGTACATCTTAAATACAGTCTTAAAAAAGGAATCGATAATAACAACATCAGCAACGTTCTTCATTACAAAAAAAAAAAAAAAAAAAAAAAAAAAAAATACATATAAGATTCTGCTTTATTTTCAAAAATCAGTATTTTCCTATTGTATCTTACAGTTACAAAGAAATCATTGCACCTAAAATACCGTATATTTTCGCGGGGTGTTCACTATCGCTTATTTTTTTTTGGCGAATAAAGAAAACCGCGAAAATTCATGGATACGTTCGGTACTTTCTACTAGCTAAAGAATTGTGTGAACGATCTTAATATGATGTGTCAAAATGAAGTTATATTATTAATAGTAATATCATAACTATTTCTATGTGAAATCTGTAGTGTTAGAAAAAAAAACATCAAAATCTTATGGCTAATTTTAACTCTTGAACGTAAATTTCTTTGAAACCCGTACTTTAATTTCAAGGTTAAACTAAACATATACTAAAGTTTTGCAAAGTATCTTTTTAAAACTGAATTTGCAATCCTCTTATACATAAAATGCTATCAAAATTAACGTTGCATCTGATAAAAATGACATTTACATTCGGGACTTGTTGAATCAGCTTGAAAATATCATCCATACTAATAAAAATGGTTAAATACAAATATCAAAAGTCTCATGTTATTTTTACCTTGTATTGCCTGTGGTATTGTGAAAGACGTTTAGTAAAACGTAAATAAACAATCCGTACCAGAGAAGCGGAAATGGCAAAAGTATATCCGAACTTCCTGATAAACTACGAGAATTAAGTAAAATATAAGTACTAGGGTACATAAATGAAATCGTCGTACCAAGCTGACAATTCCATTGTAAAAATGAAGGAAGAAAAAAACAACCAAAACACAAACAACAGTCTACAAAACACAACATATAAACTAAATACCGAGCAACACACACTTTACCAAGAACTTGGTGCGATCACATGTGTGATGGAAGTGTTACCAGATCCTGCTCCACATGTGACACCGGTCGTGTAACTGCAATAAAATACATTGATAGGTTATATCAAGTGATAGGCATCACACAATAACAATAGATTTTTTGATATAGTATAGTACCTGATCTAAAGAAAAGTATTTCAAAAATACCAAGTGAACTGGAGATTTAGTATACTACCGAAAATAGAAGGTGCTCTATATATCTTTACCTTTTCCACGATAATGACACATTTTGACGACTTCGTACAGGAATATAAACAAATGGGATGATTTTAACTTCACAATTGTTGTCGACTTACCATTTCCTATCAGTAACATACCCTCTGCATCATATGGCGTTTACATATCTCAGTTAATTAAATTCGTGCTTGTTGACACTATACGAAATTCATTAACAGGGATATGTTCCTAAAACAAACAGTTACTGAAAGTTATGAGGAAAAATGATTGAAACCGACACTTAATACTGTTTTACGGTAAACGAATTGGTTGACCTATACGATGTCTTGGTGTGTCAACTCACTAGCGACATGTTTTTTCGTGATATTATATCTTAAGATACCAATATAGTCATCCAATCTGTAGTTGTGTTAAATTCCCAATTGTGAAATTTTTGACTGATTGTGGATCCGTATGGCATAGCAGGATATTCGTACCCTGACGACGGTCCCGGTCTCTCTCCTTTAGATGTCATACGATTACCTCAATTGTCTTTGTTATCTTGATATGTCTCTTTTCCAGATTTGAACATCGACAGAACAACTGTTGCCTCAATTTAGAAGATAGAAAAGCCGTCCTGTACCCTACTTTTGACGACTGGATGTCCAAGTTCAAAGCATACATGAATGTAATGGACATTGCTGGATGTCATGTGTACTACTTAGTATTCCAAAAGTTAATATGTACAACTCATATGCAGTCATCGAAAAAGGAATCGATGATAACAACATCAGCTACGTTCATCATTACAAGGGAGTTACATATAAGCTTCTGCTTTAAAAAAAACAGTCTCTTCCTATTGTATCCTACAGTTACAAAGAAATCATTACACCTAAAATACCGTATAAAGGATTATTTTTGCGGGGTGTTTATTTTCGCTAGTTTTGGCGAATAAATCAAAATCGCGAAATAAATTCTGCGAAATTGTATGCATACGTTCTGTACTTTCTACTAGCTAACGCGTTTTGCGAAACGATTTCTTCCCCCGGTCAGCAGGCCAACAACGGTTAATGTTAGTTTTAGCATCATAAATGCCAAAGGGCATAGTACATAGTTACATGAATTTTATAAAATGACGTCGTGATTTCTTATTAAACTATCTGTGTATACTTAAATTAGTATCAAATGATATAAGAGTGTAAACTACTCTGTCAGGTATTTCTCCTTCCTGTAAATTTTTACAGCTTTTTAACTGTAACCATTACAGTATCCGCCAAAATATTAAATTTTTAATTAAGAATACGCAAAATTTTACACCCGCAAAAAAAATCCACTATACAGTATTTAACTAAAAACAAAAAATGCAAGCCCTCGATTTGAAAGAATACTTTAAAACCCTGTGAGATGTGACTGTTCCCACACTCCGTATGTTTACACCCGCTCTGGTCATGTAATAACAGGCGATATACACATAAGTGAACATGAACATCTCATAAAGGTGATACATCATGCTCCTAAATTTTAGAGCAAAGACACATCAATAGGATTCTTTACTTTAAAACAATAATTTTCATACGAAATCTTCATTAACAATCAAAACTTTTCTGATTGGTTCCAATTAATGTAAAAATTAAACATCACACCCAACTCTGATTGATTTTAAGACTTCTACCTCGAATTTGACTCCAGCGATCATCTTAGTACCTGAGTTTAGGACAAACGAACCGAATTCAATTGTGAAATATCAATTTACCAACTTCATCCGGGTAAAGAGTACATATTTCCCAATTCTTACGATATTCAAGAGCTTGTAGCTGCTATTCAGCGTTTGTAAAACGTCATTGGTATCTGAGTTTTCAGTGTCAACTTTACACAAAAAATATAAGATGGTTTAGAGTTTTATCTACTTTTCCTGTTTCCCCTTTATTAGTCATTGTACTATTTTGTCCTTTCGATTGTATGACGCCTGACGAGGCTAGGTATTCAAGCATCTGGCTTTCGAGTTTTTGTTTTACTATTACCGCATGGCATTTTTGTAGTGTTGATTTCATTTTGTGTACCCTAGTATTTATATTTAACTAAATTCTCGTAGTTTATCAGGAAAGCGTTATATGTAACTATGTTTTACTGTACTGTATTTGATCTCATTTACTCTCAACTATATACACTTTTTTGTTGACGTCTTTGCTAGTTTTAATTGTATTTTATTTGAATAACTGTATTTATTTATGTTGTGTATGTATGCTGTATGTTTACAAAATCCCAATTATTGTCGAATTAACCAAAAATGTCACGGAGCTGTCATATAAGTGGAAGGTTTAGGTAGCTACATTACCAGGTTTATTCTGAGATTTTGTTCGGAAAATACCAGTACCAATTCAAAATGTGACAGTTGGATTTTAGTCGTTACTTTGGTTGATGATTTAATAGAATATGAATATTCATCACCATGCGTCACTCGATGATAATGACTGTTTGATTTTTGTAAAAATAAATGCAAATAATCCACTTATTATCTGAATGCACCCTGATTTTGTTCGACATTTTAACCCGAGAATTGATAATATTTTCATGAATCTAATTATCTTTTTTCTGCATATTTGTATTTATTGTAAAACACAATCAAATGGCAACAGATAGTACTCGCCGCGATGAACAAAACTGATGGAGAGTGAAATGGAGGCCAAAGATACAAAAAGGGACATTCAACATCATAAGTCAAAAATAAACTGACAATACCATGGCTTAAAAAGAAGACCAATAGATAAACAATAGTACATAAACCACAACATAGAAAACTAAAAACTGAGCAACACGAACCCCACCAACAGGTTAGATTTTAATAACAATAATCAAGCATTCCATAAATGCCAATTAGAATGGGACACATTTGTTTATGTATACGAATGGATTACTTCATAAACATTCTACTGCAAACATCATTTCAAAGAATTAACGTATGTATCTGATATCGAAAACTGAGATGGTTTATTGAAAAATATCAATATTTTAACCTCATCAAATACATAAAATATGAATTTAAGAGGGAAAATGACAACTTACACGAAAAGAAAACTGACATTATATTATATAACGAGTTCGTCATATCAGTTTGTTTATTATTAATCTGAAGATGGAATTAAACCTAATATGTGAATTCGTTTATACAATTATACATGTTATACTACAAAACTATATCGGTATGTATCTCTATGTGATTTAACAGTATAGCAACAATAAACAATGACACATTTATCTAGTATAGAAATCTTTTTTTAGTTTTACCTAAGATACATGTATACTTTTTAAACCCTGTATAACAAGTGGTTCGTTCAAAGCAAAACTATGGTGTTTACACCAGAATATTTTATGTTTAAAATGATATCCCGCAACAAAAACAAAACCAAACATACAGATAAAAGGTTTTCCATATGAAATACCCATCTGGTGTATAGTTTATTGGATATAAAAATGTTAATCTAAAAAGGTTGATTACTAACGGATTGTTTAAATTTGAGAACATGGAAGGTTCCCGAATGGAGAAACCTCCAATCAATTTAATTGTGAGATATGCCAACTGCATTTTTGTTGTACAAAATAATTCTTTTAAATTGGTTATGTTCCCATATGTCAAGGGTATGTCTGTCCTATTTTTCAATTTATATTGGTGTGATTCGTAATGTATTCAACAGATTCTCATAGAAAATAAACTGTACATGTGTATTTACTTCAACTTGTATTGTTTTTGTAATTGTCTCAATGGTATGTACCTTCTCCCATCTATTATGTTTTTATCTATTTAATATCATGCTAGATCTTTAATTTTTATTGTCAGGAAGATACATTAAGATTAATTGTCAATATACCAGCACTTTATTGCATTGTTTGATATTATAAAACAGAACGATACTATTGAGCACTCAAATATCAAAATAGGACGGTCAAACAAAATCATGACCATTAAAAAATAAAACCTAAAAAAAAAAAAAAAAAAAAAAACAACAACCCTCTGAAATCCACTTCAAGATATAAATAAACTCATCATAGATACCAGGATAAAAATGTTATACGTCAAACTCTCGTTTCGTCTTCAGAAGACTCATCAGTGACGCTCGAATAAAAAAGTTTGAAAGGTATAAAAAAGTACGAAATTTAATTTATAAACATTTAATTATCATTATCAATTTATCATTGCTTTCATCTTAGTCAGTAAGAAAATAGTACATGTACTCACGTCTAATGTTTTTGTTGAATACATGAGGTATTATGGTTATTTCCGATTCTGAGACATGCAATTACTACTTAACCCAGTTGAAAGCTCTTTAATTCAAGCAATTTTAATGTGAATTATCTGAATGTGTAACAATTAAAGATCGTGTGATTTAGAGTATGAATTTAACAATCTAATTTTCGACAGTTGTTCGATAATGAGGAGTATTTAATATCAATTTATCATATAAAAACATCGCATTATTTATCTGAAAGTGATTACCAAAAATCGATTAAAAATAATGATCAGTATTAACCAACATTTACGATCTTGAAATGTTTAAAAGAATAAGAAGTTCATTTATTGCATAATTATCGTTGGCAAGATAAATTTATTTACCATTCTTTTTCCGCATATATCACTCTGCTCAGTCACTCCGTTATTCTACTATCACGCCTTTTAAACATGAACATGCATTATCTGCGATGTCAAAATGTGTCTGGAGAAGTTTTCAGTGACGTCACAATGTGTGAGGACACTTTATAAAGCTTTACATTTGTCAAGCGTAAAACTGTCTACGAAAATACCAGGAAAAACGACAAACAGATAATCGTGTTTTATTATATATAGATACCGTAAAATATCAATTTGTAGAAAACCGATAATCTATGCGGATTGTTGTTCAAAGAGTAGTCATGCAATTCCTGACGACAGATTGAGACATGAATGGTTTTTGGCTGTAATGCATATCAAGATTGTAACCTGCAAACTAAGAGTGTAAAAGTTAGCAGGAAGATGTGTTACTGTTTTGCCTCCAAGCTTTCTAGCTTTGATCTTACCCCTATATGTTGCCTGTTTGGCTGAAGAGCACCAGATACAAATTATGATTGTTTGCTACTACTGAAATTGTCGATCAAATTATGGCATTTGTTGTGAAAATACCAAATTAGTTTTTTAATAGGGACACATTCTCTACAAATCAATAATATTTGTTCATACAGGAGAGTTTGGATAGGGGTCCATCATTTCTTTATTCTATAAATGTTTATACCATTTTTCGTTATTCTGTAATTATTTGACATTATTATATATTCTTTCCATTAACACCCCATTATAAACTATTTATATACTTGTTTTGCCTAATTTCCTCTGTTCTTTCTTTACTCAGCCATTTATTCTGCACTTCTTGTCTATTGTTCTATACTATGTAAACCCCACCCAGACCCTCATACAGTCATGACTCCCACACAATCGAAACTGGGCTAAAGTGGTACATACAATGTGAAAACCGACATTTTGTCAGTAACTACTATATAAAAAATTATGTTTGCCTTTCAATTCGTGTTGAAGTGGTACATGTGAAAACGGGTATTTTACTATTATATATGTTAAGAAATTTTAGTTGCCTTTTAATCCATGTAGTAAGATTCTAACAATTTTCTAAATACTACATAATGTCTAAAATCCAGTTGAATCAATATAAGCATTTAATACCTGATTCTTAACACTTGTTGGCGCATATTATACATACTATATACATGGCATATTCCTAGTCACGCAGAAAAGATTATTTTTTTAAAACTTGAACTTCTCTTTCACCGATTAGTTCTATTAAAGATTTTCACCATTATCCGATTCCTTGGCAGAGAAAATGTTTCGATATACACTAGGCTCCTCGCAACGAAATGATATGTCTTCACAACAATGCACTGAGGTCATATTGCAAGTCCATCGTATTGTATTTCAATCCATTTGGTTTCTACTTTACACTTTTAAGAGTCATTCTCTGTAAGCATCAAAATCATGTGGAAATGACATGTCACAGAAGTGGTTCAAAATTGTAAAAATGTTCTAACAATTGATATATATTGAAATATACATCAAATTTCACTTAAAATTTTGCGGTTGCTATGGTAACGACTTGAACATTTTTGGTCAATTTTGGTAAGTAAAAAAGGCTAAAAATGTGCAATTACAGTTAGATGTATATGACCTTTTAGAGAATAAAAAGAAAATTGTGTTTGTTGTTATGACTTAGTATGGTTATGACATATTTAAAAATGTATTCAGAAAATATATTATTTAGCCATGATGTCAAGAGCCTAGCCCCAAAAGGGTCAAATTCCTTGTGTGTTGGGAGTCCCATTTACCCTGTTTTGAAAGCTTTGAGAATTTTCAACCCAGATTTTCCCGATATTGCTAAAATAATTTTTAAATAGTTTAACCATTGCTAAATCAAAATACAAAAATTGAAAGGGGTATATTTGAAAATTGTGCATAATTTAATTTTAGATACCATGGTTTTCGAAATTACTGTTGTTACAAATAGAATACTGAAATTAAATCGAATGCTTTATTTGTCTGGAAATACTTAATCCTGCTCTCAGAAAAATAGATGTTCTCAAATTAAATATAACAACTGCTGAATTCTTTAATCTCAATTAAAAGCCCTTTTATTTACCCTGCGTAGCAGGAGTAGCTAGAGTAGCTTCCCTGAATTACTCTTCAGACAAGAAGACACAAACGTTTGTGTATGTCTACAGAAAACAATTCCACATGTAGGACCATGACAAAATGTATTCCATAGTATTATAAACACATTATAATGTGTTTTGTGTTTTGTTTACCGCTCGAGGTTTTACCATAAATGAGACTGTTGGAAACATTCCCAGTGCTCTACTGACATGACTAAACTTGTGAAAATGAAATAATTTTATCAATCGGATATTCTGATATTTTACAAATACCTGAATTTTTCGTAATGTTTAACACATTCCCAACGATTGCTCAAGCAAAATGGAGAAAGGAAAGGAGGACGCTGTGCATGGTATCCAGGGCAACTGGAACACACCCAAAATGTAAACCATTAAAAGAAGAGGACGGGTCGAGCAGGACTTGCTATTAACCTGATGACAAAAGGAAATGTTCTAAATACCTGTCAGAAAGACATACTTGTGACACGAAAACAATATGGAATCTTTTAACTATATGAACTCGGTAAGTAAAAAAAAATTTTCCTGAAATTATTGATGTGGGGGTTTGGACGAGGAACTGGACCCCAAGCCGAGATCACCATTATCATTATCTAAAAAGTAGCACAATTCTGTTGTCGACTAAACAGCTGTTCGTGGTGATATATAGACATAATAATCTGTGGTTTATTGAGTATCTTAATCTGCTAATTTAAATGAATGTGCAAATGTATTTAACGTGAGGGTACCCAAATTGCACCTATTTTGACAGTTATTTCACCTACGTTTTTTATGCTCCAAACAAAAGTTTCCATTCTGGGTTTATTTTGTAGATGTATCCTAATTTACTATATAGTTACACCGATTTAAATTTGAATCCGTATTGAATCATAGAAAAATGGGTCTGAATTGACCTCCAAACGATCCATGATTCTGTAATGGGGAGTACCCAAATTGCATCCATGCTTAAATTCACATCCTTAAAAGTTAAAAATCGTATAACAGATGTTTTGTTCTATTTCTTCAAATATTTGGAATAATTTGACATTAGTCCATGCTTACTATTCTTTTTTTAAGAAATGGATGCTTGTAACATATTTTATTTGCTCATTTTCAAAAGATGACCTTTTGTGAACGTCGCATGGCGACATTTCCGTAGATTCTACTTTTACAGTAAATACTTTACTAGTATCTGTTGAGATATACTGTGAACGTTTTGTTCATTTTAAATATATTTACCTATGCTGAAATATGTGTATTATCATGATTATGTCAAATTAAACAAATACAAATTGTTTAGTCTCAAATAAAACTTGTAAGATTTCCGCAGCTATTTTTGTTCAGTAGGTGCAATTTGGGTACTTGGTGCAATTTGGGTACTGTGACGTTACATGTCTTAACAGAATAACATATAACTGTTGAATTCTCTTGAGACTTAAACTTAAAACATGTTAAAATGTTATTAACTTATTATTATACTGACATATATTTAATAAACAGTTTATGAATGTTACACTCAACATGATGTCTTAAAAATCAGTGAAAGCAGCTTTTCCTACATGAATCCTTGTTTAAGACACATATCAGTTAAATTCATAAAATGATTTGAAATTATTTATTGAATGTCAATCATGACAATGTTATAGATTTAAATTATCATTAACATCAATCAATAGTTTACACAAATATTGTTGAAACTACAATGTAAATGTGCACTTTTTACTGCATGCATGGTCACAAATCAGTTGATTTTTCTTTTTTCCAGCTTCTTGTGTACATGTATCATGAAGAGCCCAAAGTAACGACATGGATAAAATACCTCATACATGTAGATATGCATTGGCAGGTATATATATAATATTATTGTTTTACTTCTTATCTTACATGTAAAACCCCATTTTTGTCAAGCCTGCGGCAGAAAGTCGACTGTATACAAGACAAAGGTATAACAATAATTTTCATGGTTCTTTAGTCAATGTTAAATGTAGGTGATACTTGTAGTAAAACCTTCTTATTACACACTTTCAACATGCATTAATAATAAGTAAAACTGAGGCAAGACATTTCACTGTGCGCACTTTTGTATGATTTTGATGATCAACTTTCAATACAATGTATTTCCAAATACCTGTTACGGTTACGAAAAAAGAACATTATCCCCGGCTAAGTATATTTCTAGGATTTTGATTGGTTAACGCATGTCATTACAAAACTCATAGCCCCTTTGGTAGAAACCTACATCCCTTTAAAAATATGTCAATTTCCCAAAATTTCATTAAAACTTGCTCATGTTGTTATGCCCACTATGCAGTGGAGGGGCATTATGTTTTTCCTTGTCCATCTGTACGTCTGTACATCCATACGTCCTAAAGTTGGTTTCAGTTCTCTAGCTTTAGTTTGCCACAACAAAAATGTTGTGAAACGTATACAAAATGCTTATTACCACTAAACACAGATCAAGTTTTAATGTTGGTGGCATCGATTTAACCATTCTAGAGTTATGCCCCTTTAAAAATAGATTTCAATTCTCTAACTTTAGTTTGCCTCAACCAAATGTTATGAAACTTATACACATTGCTTATTACCACAAAATACAGATCAAGTTTGAATTTTGGTGGTGTCACTATAGCTGTTCTAGAGTTATGCCCCTTTACACATAGAAAAAATGCTGAATTTTTATACGCCCGTTTATGGCACGTATTATGGTACATGTATACCGTTGTCCGTCTGTCCGTCCGTTGTCAACATGTCAGACATTAACTCAAAAATGCTCTAACCAATTTGCATACAACTTAGGTGAATTATCTATATCTATTGACGTGAGCTCCCTGTCATTTTTTACAAATTTTAGATTTTACGTTTCCGAGTGACGGGGATTTATTAATTAAAAAAAGGGAGATTTTGCATTTTTCGGACAATAACTAAAAAATGCTTTCACCAATTTGCAAGAAACTGAGGTGAATCATTTATATCTATTGACATGAGCTCCCTCTCGATTTTTATAAATTTTAGAGTTTACGTTTCCGAGTAATGGGGTTTAATTCATTAACAAAAGGGGGATTTTCCAGCAGTTCTCATGAAACTTTAGTGAATTTTTTATATCTTCAAATGTATTGACATAAGCTCCCTTTCAATTTTTATAAATGTTAGATTTTACATTTCCGAGTAATGGGATTTTATTCATAAAAAAGAGGTGATTTTCCAGTTTTCTGACAATACCTTTAAAGTGCTTTGAGCAATTTTCATTAAACTTAAGTGACTGGTTTGTATCTATTAAGATAACCTCCTTTAGATTTTCCTAAATTTCTGATATGACATTGAGAAGTTATTGAACTTTATTCTTTAAAAACACGATGGGCGTACCATGCGCTCATGGGGCAGCTGTTCATTTGTTTCTGTTCTCTAACTAAAGTAAGCCTCAACTTTATGTTATGAAACTTATACACCATGCTTATTACCACAAAATACAGATCAAGTTTGAATTTTGGTGGTGTCAATTTTACTGTTCAAGAGTTCAGCCTGCACGATAAACATTTGAGACCACAAGCCTGAAGCTCAATTTAAAAAAAAAATTTAGTTGGATTCTGTTGGCTTGTAGGCCGTAGGACTTGTGGTTAAGCGTGAAGACTGAGAGTTATGCCCCTTTACAAACGGAAGAATTGCTGAATTTTTTTCCTTTCAGTTCTTTAACTTAAGTTTGCCTCATCAAAATGTTATGAAACTTATACTCAATACTTATTACCACAAAACTCAGATCAAGTACAAATTTGGGTAGCCTCACTTTTAATGTTCATCAGTTATGTCCCATTATAAGTTTATATGATATGCAAGTGGGGCATCATTTTATCATTCAAGGCAGTATAAAATGAACCAAGTTAACAGTGATTGATGGTTGTTTATGCCACTTCCAGCAATATAGTGATATTTCGAGGCGTTTTTGGATGCATTTAGCATGTTTAGGTGCCCAGAATATCAGATGTCAACCAGAATCAACATTGAATATTATACATTTGTTTCCCTTGCCCGAGGGGATATGTTGATTTGTTCACCTGATAAGGTTGATGTTTCCCGAGGTCAATGCCCGAGGAAATATGACTTTTGAGGGTGAGCAAATCTTTATATCACCATCAGGCAATGAAAATAAATGTCTATATTTTTTTTTTACTTTTTGAACTTAAATTACATACAAGGGAATAATATCTTGTATTAAAATATGTATATTTTTCAGGAAATGTAATCCAGAAGCCTACTGATTTTAGTGTGCATGTTCCCTCTTTGCAAGACCAAATAGTTGAACATTCATAATATGATGGCAGTGTCACTATACCAACAAACAAATATTGTGTAAAGGTGTTTCTGTTTGCTCCAACGATCATTCCATGACTTTTTTTTTCTAGAAACATTGAATGAAAAATGCCAAAACAGAACTATGGATAAATGTCAACTTCAGCTTGAGAAAAAACAAAGTTGAAGCAGTCATTATGAAAACAAATAGCAATTGCCTCTACTAGTGCACCATTTGTTTATCAACATATTACCGATGGACATGGAATTGAAGGAGGTAGACAAAATGTGATATATGCTAACAAAAAAAGGAATTTCTTAATCCAAAATTTACAAATGGAATATTGTGTAGATACCAAGAAGACCAAAAAAGTGCATGAAAGTACATTGTACTTGATATATTCGACAAAGCCTGATAGCCGTAGAATGTTTGATATGGATGAGTTTAAAATATTTCAACAAATAATAATCCTGTTTTCCCGTCATGCAATAAAAATGTGGTGTGGCTACAGAGCAATATATTACAATAATTTTATAGCTTACTATGAAGTATGGGCTTTGATCATTGTTGAAGGCCATACGGTGACTGATAATTGTTAATTTCTGTTTCCTTTGGTCTCTTGTAATGAGTAGTCTCATTGGCAATCACACCACATCCTATTTATTATAATTATTATATATTGATAATATGTGTGTCAAGTAATTTAATCAACAAACTGTCTGGCATTTTATGATATAAAACAGAAAATCCTCCCACACAAATAAAAAAAGAATGAAATAAAAAAAATAAGCAACCCACTTCGATTAAATAGATTTATAGAATGTTGCCAATGTTAGTCTTTCCACTTAACTCCATAATAATAATACAGTCATATCTAATAAAAGTTGTTTTATTGTTTCACATCAAATAGTTACCCATATTCATTTCTTTGTCTGATTTATCTGTTATCTTATTATAATCATTGCTGTATCAACTTTGTAGAACTTAAAAAATATTTCTTTTAATTATAAACTGCAATATCTTATTCTTACTATGTTGGATTTAAGCCTAGTATAGTTTTTGGATCAAGACAACAAATGTATGCATTATTTGACAGAGATCAGTGGTCAATAGCTCAATTAGTTGGCTACCCCTACACTGAAAATAATAATGCAACAGTTAGCAGATAGCCAAATTCTTAACCAAATTATTCATGAGTACCAAACTGTTTATATATACTTATATAATATAATGCTTACAAAGTTTGATTTACAGTTTAATGATTTGTAGACTTCCATATAATCAAGTCATCGAAACATAAGTTTTGATAGCAATGGTTAATATGGTTATGAAACCAATTGCGACACCTATCTAAAAAGAAAAGGCAGCTAATTGAAACCTTGAAATTCACTCATTGACTATAATGTTACCAGTTTCCAACAACTTGCATGCAAAATGTATATTTGAGTTGTCTAATCAGGGAAAATATGGAAAAAGTCAACCGACCAAGATCATTCGAAGAAGAATTTTTTTATCATTTTCGTACTTAAACATGATATTTATACCTAATTATCATTGACTACATGTATATAAGGTATCAGAATGTGTAGTTTATTTCCATATTGTTATTTTATCATAACTGATCGTTTAATATGACAAGGATTGCTTTAATAACATTTATGTCTGGATTTTTTCCTAAGATTTAGAAAAAAATTCGAAAATTCAAAAGTGACCTTTTTTCAAATAAAATTTAAAAAAAAATTAAAAATATACCCTCTGAGATTTTTTTGTCAAGAATGCATCAGATGCAATATTTCTTAATGGTGATATTCGTTTATGCCACAAAATCTGGAATAAAAAATTTTGGAGCCATAAAAATGGGTTATTTTGTGAATTTTTGCAAATCTTGATTTTTGGAAAAACATCCAATTTTAAAATTCAAAATTTTTACTGAAGATGAAAGAACTTTCCAAACTTTCAAATGTATTTTGAAACACTAATATATAATAGTTTGATAACAAAAGAAAAACTGGGGATATATGTTTCCATTCTGTTAAGAGAAAAGTGGGAAAAACAGGAAAAAATGGACTTTTCATCGAGCATTTTTGACGTTTTTCAAGCAAATTCAAAGTAACAAGTAACTTGTTTCCATGGCAACCAACACTTCAACTTTTGAGATGATTATTATTTTTGATGTAAGTGCACCATGACAAATCCATGATATGAAAATAAAGGAAATCCAGGAGTATGCATTTCTCATTTTCTTTGAAATTCTTTGATGCTTACAGAGAATGACTCTTAATTTGCAATCCAATGGTTATACGACATGTACAGTACCTGATATATCGCTTGAAAAGATCAAACTGATACAGTTACAATCAGTTAGAATGGTATATAAAGTGACTGTTTGTTCAAGTATACAACTTAAAGTAAAAAATGATAAAATGGCTTGTTTTTTGTGAAGAATCATGAATTACATGTACTCGAGAAAAAAAAAATCTTTTCTATCTCCAAGGCATGGTTTCCTTTAGTCGTATTTGGCACAATCGTTTTGGATTTTTCGACTTGCAATGCCCTTTAACACTGTGTTTAATTTGGCATTTTTACTGTAAGCATCTGGTGAAACAAATTATAAGCTTTGTAATTTTTAGTAGTTTTGGCACTGCATATCTGTACTTTATACCATGCGGTATGGGTTTTGCTCACTGTTGAAGGCATTACGGTGACTTATTGTCGAAAACTGCTATATCATTTGGTTGCTAGTGGACAGTGATCTCATTGGCCATCATACCACATCTTCTTATGTTTACATATCTGTACTTTCTACACCGTTTTGCTTTTGAATTCAGAAAATATTTGATTTTCTATGATTTGACATTGGTTGTATGGGTTAAAGTTTTAAAATCACGTGATTCTTATTACGGTTACTTTTAATACTTTGATAGAAACAGAATACCTCGATTACTTAAGGTTTCTCTTTCATTTGTTTCTGGTTTGAATATACTTGCTTTGTACTTTTTTAAATACTAAAGATTGTGTTTCGCAGGCATAGATTAAGTAAGCTGTATTTCGCAAAACCTTTCGGAATTTTTTTATCCTTAAGGAGGCTCGAGGCTATAAACACTATAAGAAATTCCTGAAAACTTGATATTTTATCCCTTAAAGTAAGTGGATCGAAATAATGAAATAAAATTAGGGGGTCACCGTTCATTTAAGCGTTTTATAGGCCACCGAAATAAGGAGGGTTTTTTTGCTGTTTTACAAAGGAAAAATAGAGAAAATTGTGTGTTGATATACTTAGATTTTAATAACGGATACAATTTATATCAGATTTTGTTTAAATTTATTTTACAACAAGCACAAGTATAGTTTTACATGTTCAGCTAAAAAAATATATAGGTCACCGTTAGTTTAAGAAAGATATTTCACATTCTTAATCCAATTATCTATTTTTGGCGGGAAAAGACTAATAGGGAAAATATCACCTGCATTACCTTCATCCTAAAAAAAATAAGAGAACTAAATTACAGATTTCCATTAAACTTTCTATTCGAAGAGAATTATAAGTAACGTTCAGAAAAAGCACTAAAAAAAATGGGGGTTACATATCTTTTAAGAGAGATAAATAACTAAAAGGCTGAAACTATGGCAACAAAAAATGGCTATTTTTGATAAAATTCAACTTTTCTCCTGTTTTAAGCCAAAACTATATGAAATGAAAACCTAATTTTAGTTTACAATACCCCGTAGTGATATTCAGGTCCACATTGAATTGTAGGTCATATGGTCAAAGGTCAAGGTCATGGCATTCATAAATTAGTATTAATTCATAAATTTTGAAGTGTTTTTTATGAGATCATTTGATTAGTAAATCAAATTTTACAGACATTCTTTGATACATTATGTAAAACAAGAAGTGGAATTTGGAACTGAATGATTATATAATTCAATTGTCAAAGTGACCATTGTTAAAATAGTAAAACTTGGATTGTAGGGAATAATCTAGATAATTTTAAATACCAAATATTAAGAAGGAAAAGTACCAAACTTTTATAGATTATGACCTACTGAGAAAAATGCTCCTTATTAGATCTAATGTCCATAGGACATACAAATTAACAAGATATACTAGTCTACTATAGATGATTAGATAGATAAAAAATAAACACTAAACATTGGCTTTTCAAAAGATACTGTAAAATTGCAATATAGATCATGAAATCATAATTTTTGACTTCTGGGAACACGAGATTCATTTCAATAAGTTTATCGGATATATATTTTCCCGTCTAGTTGAAGGATAAAGACTAAGTCAGAGATTTTTCTTTCTTTTGAATATATTTCTTCGTAGCAACAGTTTTCTTTTCCGGACCATCGTAAAGAGAAAAAGCCGAGACGTAAAATTATGCTTAAAACACATGCGTCGCCAAAATGGTTGTAAAGTACTGGTACCCACTACAGATCAATTATTTCTATCAAAGTTAAAAAGGATAAAGTTTAAAGTCGGAGATTTTTCTTGCTTTTGAACAATTTTCGTCATTTTCTTTTCCGGACAAATGTTTAAAAGAAAACGAGGAGACGTAAAATGCTTCAAACACGTGTCGTTGCAAAGTTGTAAATAAATCCTTTAGGTGACATGTGACGCCATTTAACCACATCATTTCGTAAAATAATACAATCAACACCTTGATTAATTAGTTCATTGTTGCAATCAGCTGATTATTGATTTTCTGTCAAAATCGTAACGAGTTCAAGGCGAATTCCGAATATTGTCTGATCGTTCCGAGAAATCCGAAAAAGGAAACCATGATGAATGAAATCGAACCATTATATTTCTTTCGCCAAATTCTTTCGCCAATAATGAATTTTAATCGCCACAATTTTTATTTTTTCGCAAAATGCAAAAATGGCGACCACAAGCGGAAACCCTGGTCACATAACTCAAGAACTGTAAAAGTGACGCTACCCAAATTTGTACTTGATCTGAGTTTTGTGGTAATAAGCATTGTTTATAAGTTTCATAACATTTGGTTGAGGCAACTTAAGTAAGAGAACGGAAACGAAAAATTCAGCACTTTTTCCATTTGTAAAGGGGCATAACTCTAGAACGGTAAAAGTGACATCACCAAAATTCAAACTTGATCTGTGTTTTGTGGTAATAAGCATTGTGTATAAGTTTCAAAACATTTGGTTGAGGCAAACTAAAGTTAGAGAACGGAAACAAATTTTGGGACGTACGTACGTACAGACAGACAAGGGTAAAACTTAATGCCCCCTCCGCTACGGCGGGGGCATAAACATTAATTTCCCCTCTTTTCCTCCAAGTCTGATATGGGAAACCTCAAACATCAATTCCATCAAAAATAAAATAGGTGCATAATGGCATTTGGAATTATGATTCTCTACAAACTTTTTTTGTGAAAAAGTTAAAGGTTCAGATTAATATGTAGTATGTGCCTGTCCAAAGTCCGGAGCCTGTTATTCAGTGGTTGTCATTTGTTATTGTCATATTTTTATTTTTTTGTGTTTTGTACATAAATCAGGCTGTTATTTTTTTTTAATTGCTTTACATTTGTCATTTCGTTTTTAAGCTTGCTATGCAGTATGGAGTTGGCTCATTGTGGAAGGCCTTAGGGTGACTTATAGTTGTTAACTTCTATGTCTTTTTGGTCTCTGGTGGAGAGTTTTCTCAGTGGCTATCATGCCGCGTGTCACAAGCAATCATATCCCATCTTTTTATATATATTTGAAATTTTAGACATAATGCTGACAAATATAACACACAGGACAGCTTCTATGTTTGTTGTATAATGAATTATTAGAGGAGCCATTTATATCTAAGTTTGACATAGACAAATTCTTCTTTCATTTCATAGTACTCTTGTTTATGTATAAAAATTAATACATGAGATAGTTGAACATAATACACCAGCCATTTAATCTTTTTTCATATCTGTCAATTTATCCATTTTATGCTTTTGAAATTACATACATAAAAAATTTCAGGTTCAATAGTGTGTTAAATTTGTATTAACTATAAAATGTGTCAATAAGACATAGGATGTCCTGCCATTAAATGTATGTCACAGTCATCAAATTGTTGATGAGCTGTGTGGTACTATAAAAGAATACTGTAGTGGTGATATATAACTATAGGTTTCTGTGAAATGAACCTAAACGCAAGACTTAACCAAAGACACTAAAGCATTAGATGTAGGTCATAGTGACTCAAGTAATGTGTTGTACTACTAGTATACAAGATGTCTGTGGTGAATAAATATCATCGATATATTACCATAAGTTTCTGAGAAATGGAGCTAAATGCAAAACTTAACTGGATAGGGATGTACATACTTAAGAACGGACAAGGGTATATCTGACAAAAGTATTCATTTATGAGCATATTCAAGTTCCCATCATTATGTGTAATTATGTGTTATGGTGTAAATTGACCAAAAAATAATTTTAAATCATACATGGCCAAGACCATTTTATACTCATGTGGTATAATATTTGTAACTTTTTTTCCATTCAAGGTACATTAAATATATGTTGAAGAATTATTTAAACCAAAAACCTTTAAAATTCTAAATTGGTAGAAAAAAATATATTTTTATGTAAAGCCACCTTCATTTGAAAATCTCTTTTTTTCAGGCACAGGCTCAAATTAATTTAAAGTTTGAATAATTGTAATAAATCTTGAATCCTTGATACATTGAATGATTCTTCAATTGCTTTTAATACATGCTACAGTATATATTAGGGCATTAAAAAAGGAAATTTTTGCAATACTAATTTTTTTAAATCACAAATCTTGATAGTTGAAATTGTTAGATTAAATGTAAAAAAAAAAAAAACACCCAAAGTTAAATTATTAAAACGGACATATTGTCTATAATAAAGATTGTATTGTCATGAAACTTGTCAACTCTTTTATAATTCCCTAGTCTAAGGTCATGCCAAGTTTTAAAAAAAACATGTTTATTCAGTTTGAAAACACAATTATTTTATGGAAGAGGTGGATTTAGGGGGGAGGTTCATACATGTATATGGTTAACTCATAGCCTTTTTGCATGTCCCACTCCAAATGTTGCCTAGTTTAGGGGCCTGGATCAGCATTTGTTTAGTGCGTTTCTTTAAGACAATAAATGAAAATTAAAAAGAAGAAATCAAACTTGCACTTTCTCAATAAGATTTTTACAGTGTAATGTACTACTTTTAGGAAAATTTATATAAAAATTATAGAATAGTCTACCAGCTCTAACTCAAATTATGGACAATATTATGTTAAGGGGGTCTGTAATTCAGTTTGACAGCTCCATACATACATGAACTAATTTTTGCCTTATTCAACAAACCCAAATCATTACTTAACCTCACAACTCATGATCCTTATTGTTCTTACATGTACTTTCATCCCTCTAATTACTATTTTATGCATAAATATAGAGAAATAAATGAGGAAGGTGTATGAAAAAAAATTGCAAGTTAGACATTGTCCACATGAGGGACTATATTTGTAGACACTGAAAATCAAAGGATGATAACTGTGTACCAGGACCAAATATCAGACATTTCAGTCAACATGTCATATTAAAACATGAAGAAAATGGGTATCTTTCTTTAATCATGTTAATACAGAGAATTAGAGAGTTATTTTCTTTAAACATGTACTTTAAAACTAAACATTAGTCTATCAAAATAGAAAGTTAAGTTGTGTACCATACAGTGTGCATTTGCTAAATTAGTGATGCAAGGATCCTATATTATGCAGATCCATTGTATGATGTCATTCAAATGTAGAAATAGGGAAATATCACAAACTTTCATTTCCCATATATATAAATAAGAAGATGTGGTATGAGTGCCAATGAGACAACTCTCCATCCAAGTCACAATGTATATATATGTTTAAATGTACGTTCATTTATATGTAATAAAGAAATTATAATAGTATCAAATCCGTGATATAACACGAATAACCTTTTACATTTTGCCACTGTGATAATAATTATAAGAACTATTATTCAATCCCAACTGATTAAGCCTGATTTGAATTTATCTAAATTTTTAATTCTGTCCTTGAAAAGTGTACTGTTCTAGAAAAACACATACTGGTATAACTTTATTAATTAAGGCATTTGACATAAGATTTTGCAAAGAGAACAACATTTTAATCAAATAGTAAATTGTTTAAAATATATAGTTTAATATGCAAATACACCTTATCATTAAATATTCAACACAGCTTGATATGTGCCAAGTTTTACATGAATAATCTACAGGGGTGGATCCAGAGTTTTGAAAAAGGGGGAGGTGGGGTTATTCCCCAATAATTCATGAATAGATACAGCTGAGCAAAATTATTAGTTTTTGGTGATTGGAAATCAAAGTTTTTTTCTGGGAAACAGTGCATAACCAAAAAAAGTACATAAAAAATAAAATCACAAAAATACTGAACTCCGAGGAAATTACAAAAAAAGAGTTCATATTCTTTACCAATTTCTTATTTTTATTATTAAAAATCCCAGCGAGATTACCCAGTAGTAGCAGTACAAACTAGGATTAGTGAGAAACACCGTGGGGGAAAACGAGTATGTGACAACAGGAATCAGAGCAAAACGACTCATATTGAAAAAAAACTAGACTAACAACAGAGTAAATGAAAATTCTGTTTGCAAAAGAAACTCCTGCCCTTTTTCCCAAAAATCAAATGGTCATTACTTATGGTGTCTGATGTAGACAACACACCTGTCAGGCTGGACTCTAAGGTCCGCAAATAAATGGTGATGTAGTCAACACACCTGCCCTGGACCCTAAGGTCTGTAAATAATTTGTAAAAAAAATTATCACAAGTACATTGTACCATGAGGTACATGTATTTTACTGTGTGTATCGCTGTGTGTTTGCTTATTCCACATTGGCTAGAGGTATAGGGGGTTGGTTAAGATCTCACAAACATGTTCAACCCCGCCGCAACATTTTGCGCCTGTCCCTTAGGTCCTAAGTCAGGAACCTCTGGACTTTGTTAGTCTTGTATGTTTTTTTAAATTTTGGTACATTTATATGTTTCGAAGTTAAGTGTGACGTCCAGTTTCGCTGAACTAGTATACATTTTTGTTTAGGGGCTAGCTGGATCCTGCCTCCGGGTGCGGAATTTTCTCGCTGTGTTGAAGACCCATTGGTGGCCTTGGGCTGTTTAAAATTTCTGCTATTTGGTCGGGGTGTTGTCTTGACACATTCCCTTTAAATTTCCGATTCTCAATTTTATATAATCTATAATACACACTCATGGTTGTCACTGTTTTTTTTTCACGAAAACACCTTATCGCTATTTGGAAATCTGTCCCGGCTGACCGAGAATCTGTCCCGCTTGAACTTTTGACGTCATACAACAATCACTTTTCCATTGTGGCGTCAGATATTGTCTATTATGACGTCAAAATTCTACGGGAACTTTTGTGATGTCCAGTAATGGCGGACAAATAGCGATAAGGTGTATTTAGCTGAAAACCAATTCCGTTAATTTTACGCGTTCAATTGATTTTATGGTCGTGAATCACTCTTGTGCTGGGATCATTTGCAGACAATGTAAAATATCCGAAACTTAAAGAAAAAATACTTACACTACAGTATATTTCCTTTCTTTACAAAATATAATTTACATACATTTTACGCATATCTCCGGGTCCTTTTCTAGTGTAAAACAAGTGTGAAACTACTGCATAAGCTACTAAAGTGAAGATCGTGTTCTATTATTTTCGAGCTGCGTTTCAGTATTCATGAAAAGTAGCCAACGTGTTCGATTATTATGAATTATCTTGTCTTTGTCTCCTCTCAGTCTCACCGGCAAGAACATGCCATTTCCCCCAAAACGGAAGTGCATTTGTAACTATGAAAATTGCAATAATAAATTTTACAAAATTTAAAATTAAAGTTTTCAACTGCAACACTCTTTGGTAATATATTCAAATAAAATAGATTATTTATAATAATCAAAATAATTGTTATTGCCAATTACGACAATAAGTATGACTTACGATATCATTGCGCAACATCCTGCGCAGTAGGCGCAAAATTTAAACCCGCAAGCCCCCTTAAAGCTATTCAACTTCATTATTTATTTGACCTTTTTAAATTTTTCGATTCGAGCGTCACTGTTGAGTCTTTTGTACGAGAAACGCGCGAATGGCGCACAAAAGTTTAATCCTGGTGTCAATGATGAGTGTTATTAATAGTACTCATGAGGTTTATTCTTATTTCATTAACCGATATAGTTGTATATAGCAAAGCTTGCACACTCCCCTAGTAATGGATTTCGGGACTTTAAATCCAATCCCTCGTGTAAGTACACTTATAGGCAATCTGCAAGTTTAAACAATTACAACAATGCTTTGAGTGGTCGTATTTTGTCTGTTGTAAGGCATAGTATATGCCCTTTTCTAAAATGTCTTCATTGTCCAGCAGCTACCAAAATTTCCTGCCCTTCGTCCATGACGAGCCACTTTGCTAAACACACATCAAAGATGTTAAGTTGATATCGTCCAGAATATGCGTGAAATATTTAACACTTGGTGTTAAAAAAACATTTTAACAGAAAATCGATCCACCAATCTATCATACAGATAACGCATAACCTAGGTACAGATATGTTAAGTTACAAAATTATCACAAGAAAGATTTTTTACTATTTAAGTTTTTTTTTCGAACTAGTAAGTTTTGATATCATTTAAGAATATGTAAGGTGTTTTTGGGTATATAAAGGTGTCGTCAATATCATGTTCCTAGTTTATAAATATATGACTATAATTTAAATATCCAATTCATTTCATTCATTTTTTTACCGGAACAACATATACATTCAACAAGTACTATACGACGCCTTTAAATAGGAGCATATTTTTAAAACATTATTATTTGTTCCTTTCTCCATATTTAAATGCCCTTCATTTGACATCAAAAGTCTGACAGTTCTAAAACAGCACAAACTCTTGTCTGTAACATATGCACAAACATATCGTTTATTAATTTGTAAAGGTATATAGAGTATTTTCAAAGAGAAAAGTGCCTGTGAAATTAAGATAAAATAGAATATATTCAATGTAACATAACATAACAATTTGAACAACTGTTTAGAACAGGGAAGAATTCTAAATGATAACTTTACAACGTAAATTAAGAAAATAGAGACGCAAACCCTATAGGCGCATATAGCGGACTGATGCCAAAGGGGGGTGATCTATAACGCATCTGACAGGTAATAAAATTCACTTTATATATTTATATTGATACACTTTATTTTAAGTATTATATCTTGTACCCGTTAATATTCATAATTCGATTATTAATTATGTCAATTAAATTTTGACTGCACTTTCTTGTACACAAAATTGTATTAATATGGAAGAGAAGAGACAGATACCAAAGGGACATTCAAACTGAAATACCCCTTGAAATTTGTCAGTGGAAGATATTTTCATAACATTCAATTAATTTATATAGTTTACTGAACTTGATATAAAACTAAGAGTTCCATGTACAAATGGTATGAAGAGACATAAATGATCAATTCGGCGCGCCATGGTAGTTAACTGAAATCATGCAAGTTTCGAAATAATTTCTCATTGATAATGACCATTTTAATACCTTCATTAATACATGGAAATAGGGAGATGGGTTATGTTTCTCTGAATTTGTTTTCCTTCCGTATATATATAAGTTGTGTTTTTTTTTATGCAGCATGCACAAACCTTTTTTGTTGTTCCGAATGTTTACGATTTTTTTAATCCCGCGAAAATATAGCGTGGATGAATGCATTCTAGTATATTGTTTGAAATGGAAATTTTCCACCAGTGAAATGTTTTCTGTTGTAATAAAAAGCTATGTATCAAGAATACATTAATTGTACCATTGTTATAAGATAGTTTTTATATCAAATATCTACATTCAAAACTATCACCCGCTGTAGATAACAAAATTATTAAACAAACGTATGATTGAACATCAACATTGACATCGCGTCCAATCAGAGAACAGATCTGTGACAATAGCCACGCAAATGACATCGTTGTCAATATGGTGGAATTTTATGCGACTGTTCTACAAGTAAGAGGTGTAGCTAGCTATAAAACCAGGTTTAATCCACTATTTTCTACATTAGGAAATGCCTGTACCAAGTCAGGAATATGACAGTTGTTATCCATTTGTTTGATGTGTTTGAGCTTTTGATTTTGCCATTTGATTAGGGACTTTCCGTTTTGAATTTTCCTCGGAGTTCAGTATTTTTATTTTTTTTTAACTTTTAACCATAAGTTAGCATCATAAAATCAATGAAAGACAATTCGAAACCACGTCGAAAAAAATGTTCTGTTAATATGCCATACGATCATTGACGATTGCATATATCCATTTAATTTTGTTGACTAGTGTTATCATTGACAATCATACCACATGTCCCTTTTTTTATTATATCAAAGCAAAAGAGTCATTTAATTCAATTTGGACTGCAAACAAGGTCGGATAGACAATCTTCAATGTATTTCTGGCAATATTGTAATCATATATCGACAAACTTCATGATTGAGAAGTTTTGTATAATCTGTTTAGCCTATCTAAAATTCTGTTTTTTTTATGTCCGATCTACCATCAAATATAAGAAAAATTATTTTCAATAATGGCATGCGTTTCATAGTTAACAGAACAACTCATTTTGACAGACGAACTTATTAGATTAGATTTTTTAGGTTTTAGATAAAGACACAATACCTTTTGAAAGCGTTATAAGTAATTGGATTAGACCTCTATAGCCATTTTTATGATCTTCAATAGACAAGATCTGTACTGATTGAATATTGGGGATTCATGAAGTGCATGCAATATGACCTATTGACGTTTCATCTGTATAAAGCCTTCTGAATCCAGACAAATCATCCGCTATATCATTATATATATATATATATATGAAAATAAACAAGTCAATCAAATTGACATCTGAGACACATCGGCCTTTAATTTTCAAAAACTATTACGACGACTCATTGAGATCGTCTGAAAAAGTATATTTTCAGCTAACTAAGTAAATCTTTTTTTATAACATATTTTGAAAGTTGGTATATCAATGCCATGATCCAAACAGTATCAAAAGCTGCCACGTGCGGGATTCGACTAAAAACTTAGGTTTGCCAGGTTAGTGATATTGAAGATGAACTAAGTAGATCACTTGGCCTTCCAAGCCCCCTTTTATTAATAAACAAATGCTAACTACGTGATCTTCCATCATTGTTTCATGAGTAAATATTCAGTAGAGAAATTTTAACACATATTGTATTTTAACAGTTATCGATTCTGCCTTTACCTGCATGTGGGAGCCTCGCACAAGGAGAGAGGCGGAAGAAGCATGTTTGGCTCTAAATTACAGTTTGATTCATGTAACACCTGGTGTAAGAGAGATGATGGAACATGCATTACAGTCTTTAAACGACAATGATAACAGGTAAAATATCTAAATACTAGGTAACTGATCTATAATTATTACATATTGGTGTTTTAAAAGCTAACATAAATGCTCAACCTAAACAATTCAGATTTGCATAACTCCCTCACTTAAGATAGAAAATAACATAATCAGTGCAAAGGTCTGATTCCTTTTAGGGATATAGCTATACTTTAGGTGTTTTCTTGGTTTGATCAGATCTTAAAAGTGCAACGGTGCATGAAAATTGGTATCGTTTATAATATTATAACCACTGGTTCGATACAACGGCTGGTGGACTGTAAGTCAACGAATGTATAACCAACCCAGTAGCCAGTACTTCGGTACTGGCATGAAAATACGGATATTGTTTTGATTGAAACTTACTGTTACAAAATTTTGGAAATAATAACTATAGCATATATCTTCCTTATGCAAAGCTCTGATTCCTTTTTCCGGTTTGACTATACTTTAAGGTCCTTATGGTTAATTAGCTCTTCCACGTTTGTATTAGGTATTGGATTTTCAAATACTGTGGCCTAGAGCATCATTGAGGTGACTTAAGTTGTCGTAACGCGCATCTGGTGCAGTGAGATTGATACCGTTCTCATTATTATTGCCAAATAAATATTTCTAAGATGACGAAAATAAAAATGTAAAAAATTGCTTAAAACAACCTGCAAGTAAAAAAGATTTAGAAAAAAACTTAAAACATAATCATGCTAATAGTATCTAGCGATAAAAGGACGTTACATCAAAACATCAAAACTATTGCAATTGTGATAGAAAATAAAATGATTTCAAAGGAATCATTAACTAAGTGTTAACCGTGTGAATAGAATCGTAAAGTGAAGATAAAAGATATTAGAATTAACAGGTAAATGGAGGTGAACAAAGACCTATTTTTTTTTGTAATCTACAAAACAAGTGAGAAATTAATAAACAAGTTAATGTATGTGAAGAGATACCGACTACTTACTTCGACAGTTACAACAAAGATAAAAATGTATTACTAAGTGCTGTTATTGTGAAGTAATGAATTAATCTATTGTAAATGCTGAAAAAAAAAACAGTCATGGAACACCAAAAATCAGTCTAAATAATGCAGGAATGGAAAAAAAACTGCTTTTGAAGTAATTGATAATTTTTATTGGCATTAGAAATCCCATTTATGAAATATAACTTATGTTTGTCCCCTTAACATAACATAATGGACGGATGCACTGGTTTATACGAAGTAAAATTCATATGGTAGTGAAATGAGATGTTTGCCATAAAACCTGTAGCGGTTATTTTTCTAAATGAAGTGAAATATATATATTTTATTTAAGCACCTTGCAGTTTTCAATTGAATTCTGGGCAAATCACAGTCCAGACAACAACCGGCCTGAAGGACAGATACAGTACGATATGTTCCCATCAACCCATGATTCATCTGATCTCTGTGTCAAAATTGTCTTTGAAGTACACAACACTCGTTTCGGATGGGTACCAGTAGATTGTGAAAACAAGACTGCTAAAGCTGGCACATGCTGTAACCAAGGTTTATTATACGAAGGTAGCAAAGACATTCATTGAAACATTTACTGATTGATTGCAATCTGAAGGCAAAATGGTTTAAACAATATTATATTGTAACCACTGACAGTAGACCATCTGTTATAAAAACATTTTATTCATTATAAGAACTAAAATTATTTTTCGCTACAGTAATTTTATGTACAATCAGTAGTATGAAGACCTGTATTTTTTTATATGGTGGCAAGATATATTTCTCTGTGACTGAGAATATAGGACTATCTCATTTCTCCACTTTCACAACAAAAACCTCTAGTTTACTTCTTTTCCCTGTACATTAATTACGAAAGTAGTACTTAAAAATCGTATTGCTACACTCCTCCCATAAGGAAAATGTATTTAAAAATTTATCAGTTATAAAATACCTTTCCTAAAGATAAGCAAAAATTTCCTTTTGCGTTATATCTACAACATATTTCATAAAGATATTAGTTTGTTATTCAGCAGCGATCTAGAATTGAATAACATATAATGAGAAGTAAAAATTGCCTATTGCGTAATATCTACAACATATGTCATAAAGATAATAGTTTGATATTCAGCAGCGATCTAGAATCGAATAACATATAATGAAACATATAAGGGATACATGTAATCTTATGTAATTTATACGTCTTTCTCGTTTCTCGCTTTTTATATAGACTAGACCGTTGGTTTTCCCGTTTGAATGGTTTTACACTAGTAATTTTGGGGCCCTTTATAGCTTGTTGTTCGATGTGAGCCAAGGCTCCGTGTTGAAGGCCGTACATTGACCTATAATGGTTTACTTTTATAAATTGTTATTTGGATGGAGAGTTGTCTCATTGTCACTCACACTACATCTTCCTATATCTAATTAATACAAATGATAAAAGTTATTCTTCTTAGTAATTCAATGTACCTTCATATATATCATTTTTAAGTTACAGCTAATATTTTTTTATATATGTTAATATTAATTTTTATTCTGAAATGTAACATTTCGTAAAAAATGGTTTACTTTATTTTCCAGCGTACAAAAATGTAGATCTGTGACTTAAATTGCGTAAATACAACATTCACTTTTTCCGAAAAAGAAGTATTTTATATGACTTTGAAAGCAATACGTATATATCGCGTCCGGATTTTCATAGGAACAGACGCTCGTTTTGTCTACAAAAGACTCGTCAGTGACGCTCGAATAACAAAGTAAAAAAGGCCAAATAAATTACTAAGCTGAAGAGCATTGAATACTCAAAATTCCGAAGGGTTTTGCCAAATACTGAATTGATTGTTTGTCTGTTGCTTAACGTCCAGTAGAAAATATTCCATGCATGTTCAGGATGATTGCAAAATACAGCCAAGGTAACATATTTCTAATCTAAAATTGACTGTCAAACGGCGATTAATTAATTCGTTTTTCTTCTTCAGCTAGATACAAAGCTTTGCTAGTTTTGAAGAAGACTAATTGGTATACAGCAGACCATATTTGCAAAGAAGAAGGTGGTACATTATTTGATACGAATAATTGGATCATGAATCTCATTAAAGTATCTTTTGATAGTTCACCATGGGAAGAAGAAAAGTAATTTTCTTTATCAATTCAAAGTCTCCCTACATAGGCCATTGCATATAATGAATAACTGCGCACTCGTTAAAGTACAATACATAAATACATGTCTATTTATTTGATTACACTTTTTATCTTTATTTATTTATTTATTTATTTATTTATTTATTTACTTCATTATTATTGTTCTTTCTTTCTTTCTGTCCTTCTTTTTTAATTAAGTTGATAAGATTTAATTGGCATATACAAACCAACAAGAGTCGGATGAGAACACGTTTAAGGTTCTAAGTATTATGGCAAAATAATTGTATATATCAATAGTTACAAAGTTGATATGTGTATTTGAGTAAATGATATGTGTATGTGTGTAAACAGGGAAGAACATTCTCTTTTTTGGGACAGTATTCAGTGTTCTTATTAAGAACGGTTCTGTAAACATGTACTACATATGTTGCCAATGTCTGATTACCTTTGAAAAAAAACCCAGCAGTTAACATTAGTTTATCACTATTAGAAGCATCAGTAGTTTGCATATTGTAATGTACTATTATATTATTTATTTATGTATTTCTCTGTCCTGAGTGTTCTTTCGTTTATTTGTGCTGTATTCCTGTCACGTGATGTTGTCATTTTAGCAGTATTTTTAACATCGCCATATAAGCGGGAGGTTTGGCTAGCCATAAAACCAAGTTCAACCCAACATTTTTTTCTTAAAATGTCCTGTACCAAATCAGGAATATGGCAGTTGTTATCAAATAGTCCGTTTCTATGTATGTATGCGTTTGTTTTTGTAGCAGTTCATTGTTTCTATTATTCCGTTGTTTTCCTATTATAGTTGATGTGTTTCCCTCGGTTTTGGTTTGTGACACGGATTTGTTTTCGCTTAATCGATTTATGACTTTTGAACAGCGGTATACTACTGTTGCCTTTATTTACTGGTATAAAACACGTTTTCTTAAAAAGACATTACAATAACAAATTTTGACAGAGTTAAAGATATCCTAGTAAACGTTCGCTTACGAAAAACAAAGAAACATGTTAAAAATGATCAAATAACACTTAACGGCCTAATATTGGTGCTATGCTTACTTTCCATCAACCCGTATTGATGGTTCTGGTCCTTTTTTCTTATGGAGAGAACAAATTGACAATGAGTTGTTAAATGAAAACATCGAAGTTAAGTTTTCTACATAGTACATGTAACACTTTATATGTTTTTATATGACCTCTTTTTCCTTCTCTGTCGTTCTATAGCTTGTGATATTTCAGTGTAACAGATATTTGGTCAGCTCAGTCACTAAATGAATCTGAACATCCTGAAATGTGTACGTTATCCAGAGTAATACCACCACAACCAGAATTGTCCAAGTTTTCTTCTCAGTTAGTTTTAGATTTGTTTGATTCATGTGAGAAGGCAAAGCATATGTCCATATGCATGATGCCAAGTAAGATTTAAAAGATAAAATAAATATGGTTTATTTGTTTCTGGTTAATATCTCACAAAAGAGAGTCGAAAGATAACAAAGTGATAATCAAACTCACAAGTCGAACATGAACTGGCAATGCCACGGCAAAAACGACCAAAAGGCAAACAACAGTATACAAAACACAACAAAGAAATCTAAAGACTGAGCAACGTTAACACGATTACCACCAAAACCCGGGTCATCTAAGGTGCTTCGGAAGGGTAAGGAGATCCTTCTCCACAAGTGGCACCCGTCATTTTGCAAAAAAGTCAAGGCATTGAACATACAGACATGAAAATGAAAATAAACATAATCTCTAAACAAAGTCCTACCTGTTGGATCGAAAGGATTCGCATCTTCTACTACATGAATACAAAACTACCCCCAATTGTTTGTCACATCCAGAAATGTTACATCACTCAATCTGATACATGTAATATTTGATTGCCATTTTGGATATTTGGGAGCTATTGCAAAGTAAAAACAGCACATTTGAGGCTGACAGTAGTGACATTTTTTCAGTGGTTTTTCGTGTTAGTTTTTTTTTTAAACAAGAGAACACGGTGAAATTGTCGAAGTCAGAACTCTAGCATAGCTTATCCTAACAACTGAGATACATAAATGCATTAAGTTGGTTAATATGGCATTTTACTAATCTTTTAAGTCGATGTTTTAGAGATGTAGCAAAGACTAACGATAAGTATCCATAAGATAACCGGTGAGTCTTTGAATATCAATCCATCTAAGTCAACAATTATGTTGCTGATAAAAAAATGATGTCCTGTTCATAAAATAAACTGTTTGAAGTAATTTTCCAAGGATTAACAACCATTGATACCTATTCTTAAATATGTGCAGTGATATATTTTCAACCTGCGACACTCAAAAGTTCATTGTGTCCGAGCAGCGTGACTTGTTTTCCTGCGACTCAAAAGTTTATTGTGTTCGTGTAGCGTGGTATGTTGTCCTTTGACTCAGAGGTTCATTGTGTCCGGGTAGCGTGGCATGTTTTCCTTTGACTCAGAGGTTCAATGTGTCCGGGAAGCGTGGCATGTTTTTCTGTGACTCAGAGGTTCATTCTATCCGGGTAGCGTGTCATGTTTTCCTGTGACTCAGAAGATCATTGTATCCGGGTAGCGTGGAATGTTTTTCTGTTACTCAGAGGTTCATTGTGTCCGGGTAGTGTGGCATGTTTTTCTGTGACTCAGAGGTTCATTGTGTCCGAGTGGCATGGCATTTTTTTTCTGTGAATTGTTATTTCGTGAAAAAGCGAGTTACAAATCCCCTTCAGCGTGTCGGTTTAGTTTACATATAAAAATAAGATGATGTTGTATGATTGCCAATTACAAAAATCTCCACCAGAGACCAAATGACGTAAGTATTAGCAATAATTGCTTAAGTATGGTTAAGTTTAATACAGTATTAATATGTTCTTTCCCTAAAGATGTATTTTTTGCCATAGGTCGTGAAACATCCATCCACCATCATCCAAAGTTAATTTATTTTAATTCCTAACAATGCATCATGATCAATAAACAGTTCTCGCTGACGAACCATGAATATACTGGCTTTTGATTGTTGTACTGGGATCTAATTATGTACTGTGGATTCATTTATTTTTGAAGGTACCAATTTTTGTGGATTGAAGAAAATTTATCAATACCTGTGTTTTTTTTTTTTTTATTTTATCTACGAACAGGTAGCCAGTTGTTTTACAGTCATCTTAAAAATATAATTCTTGTTGACGATAAAATTTTCATTAATACAACATCAAGAGCAAAAATACGACAGAGTGTATGGAAGAATGTAATGGATTCAATAAAGTTGGAGTGACATGCATGGGTTTCAACTATGACAAGAAGTCTTCAACCTGCAGATTTTCTGAAGATAAACTTGCACCTCTGTACAGACCTGATCCCTCGTTATCTATTGACTTATATTTGATTCTGCCTATTACGCGTATGTATGGTTATAATATAACCAATGATATAAGTAAATGTTAGCGTTTTACTTAGATTCACATGTTATAGGTACTGCTATATTTAAGATAGTCTGGAATACTAAGCAATTCCGGCCCATATATCACCACATTAGTACAGCTAATATAATATGTGTATGAATATATATAAAACTGACTTAAAAAACTAAAACGTCGATTATGTTATTAAAGATTTATTCGTCTAATAATTAAATATACATGTTAAACCAAATATGTAATAATCTAAACATTTTGTGAAAAGACCGGTTTTGTGTATTCTCATTAGCTGTTTGTCAGGTTTTTTTCCTATGCATTCTCAAAAATTTCATTTACAAAACATCTATAAATTCAAACTTACTATCAATTTCAAATGTAAAAAAATCGGGAATAACAAACCAGTGGTGGTATATGTATGTCGATATCCTTATACGATAGTCACCCTTGTGTGAAATTCATTTCAACAAATCCATATTGGAACAACGGACAGACACAATCCTGACTCAGAACAACATTTTGTTTTATTATTCTATATCAGTAAAGGACACCCCGGAAGAATGTCATGGTCAATGTTTAATGCATAAGTAAATTATATGGTTGTGTGTTTATACATTCCACATCTGCTGTTAGTACAAATCCCGATGATTAACTGGTCTGAAATTTTTCGTATCTATAATCGTTCCTTCGTGATGCTATAATTTCCTGCTTGCATCAGTTATAATTTGAAATACGAAGCAACGGATATATGTCGAAATTTGAAAACACGAGGATTTAGCGATTACAATTAAGAAATAATCAAATCTCATATGTAAGCATTTTCTTTATTATCTTTCTGGAATTTTCTTTCGTAATTTTAGACAGTGTTTTTTTTTGTAAGTCATTAAGCATATTTCCGTTCTCTGGTGTAGTCACAAAACAAAAACAAAGAACAACAGTATTGTTGAACGTCATAATTGAATTCTAAACATGCGGAAATTCAAACATTGAATAAAATTTAAACATGTAAAAGCAATAAGAAAAAGATCAAGGAACGTTGAACAAAAATGAATTTAATATCTCGTGCAATAACATGCAATACTCTAACGATGAGTATACTTAATTCTCCATTTGTGTTCTTTTAAAGCCCTGATATATTCCGAAAAAGCCACTACGGATACGTTTTATTATACAACAGACTTTTCGAGCATAACAACTGACACAACACAACAGCATCATACTTCAGGTATTGTTTTAAGCATTTTGTATAAAGAAATACCGTACATAGCTAATTTCATATAAATAAGTTTTGATTGATTGATTTATTGGTGTTTTGTGCCACTTTCAGCACTATAAGCTATTTCGTGTTTGAATTTATTTTTTTTTTTTGGTTGAGAAAGCCGGAGTGCCCCGAGAGGAACAACGACCTTGGGCAGGAAAACTGACAATCCTAGTCAATTAAGAATGTAGTAGAGCGCTCCTGCTACGTTCGGGGTTTGAACTCACAACCTCAGATTTGACAGTCTAGTGATACAGTAGTTGGACTACTTCGACATATCGGCCACCGATGCCCCTATACATAAATTTAACAGTATGCTGTAAATTCTAGATGACATTGTATTTTTATCTGATTTGTACTTAGATATATCATTATCTTACACAATTGGATATATTGTAAAGGTTATAACCGATATTATGAATTTCGGAATGAAAATTTCATTGAGTGATTGATTTTTTCATTTATCGCAAGGACCAAAGTGTTTACTCATAAGATCTGGATACTTTAGTGTAATGTGCAATAAAAATACTAAACTGATGATTAACGAAAAGACTCACAAATGAATCTCGAATAAATCAAGTTAAAAGGCCAAATAAAGATAAGGGGATCAGAGAATACCGACTTTTATGTAAAATGGTACGTCTCACTCCATTCTTGTTTGCAGTTTTTATAATCTGGTATTTAGTTAAGCCATTACATTAATGATATTAGCGCCATATGCAGTTATAAATAAATAATAAGCAGCTGCATGGCGCAATTTTTGCATTCCCAACCCACCCATCCCAGAAGCATTATTGAATGGGTGTGGTTAAGCATAGATTAAATATTACTTTTGCTTTAATTATAGGATACTACATATATTATTTTTCTTTTCATCTTTTATGATTTTTCAAATATATGTTATAGCTTTCAAAATTGCATTCTGAATTGACTTTAAATGAACATTAAGCATGGGGGATTGTCTATCCTTCGATATACTGATCGACTTATCAATTGCATTTTCTTCTTATTAAAATATTGCCCATTACACAGCCTTATGTTTATTTGCCATATATATATATATATTTTGTTGAAGAGCATTGAGGTTCCAAAATTCCGAAAGGTTTTGGCAAATACATATAATAAATTTAAAACAAAATGGAATCGAGTGCAGTAACTAAGCGTAGCTCCTTCTAAACTAACTGCAGATTCATATATTTGTCATTTAACAGGTATGATAGTGATTACTGTTGCAACATCGGTGGCCTCCATTGCAAGTGTTGTTGTCTTGTTTTCTATAATTAGGCGTATACTATCAATACTAAACAAAGTAAGTTACATATGCGTGTTAAATTATAAATTTAACCAATCCTTTTACTTTCGTGGGTACCAATCTTCGTGGATTTAGAAAAAGGAATTTTTGCGGATACTTGATTTCGTGGTTTTGACAAAATTGTACAAATTATAAACTTTGTTGAGTATTTAATTCGAGGCTCTCCTATATCTATACAATAAATGAAAATACATACACTATGAAAAAGAAAGATGTCACGATAGTTAATTTTATTTTCAATTCAAAATGGGTTGAGACCAAATGTAAACACATTTCTTGCTGTGATTCCTCAACGACTAGACATTGTAATGAAGTTCAATACCTGCACTTGTATTGTTTACTTACATGATATGTGATTGTAATGAAGTTCGATACCTGCACTTGTATTGTTTACTTTCTTCCTATTTCATTATATATGTACACATGAATTCATTTGGGCAGGACGGAATATGGTTGTTGAAACTTATGAAGAAAGTATATAAATTCATCTATATTACTAAATGAATAGAGTTGAAATTGGGTGTCGCGTTTTCTTCTTTCACATAAAATGCACGAATATTGTTTTATACCACAAAGGGGTAACGAACAGCGTAGTTTATTATGTATTCATTTCAAGATCTTTTGGGGGGTATTTGGGGTTAAAATCGGGAAAAAGCCAGATCGGATCGACCTTCCTTCACGACGTACGGCTCTGAAATTTGCGTGCTGTCATCATTTCCGTCATTGCATTTCTGCCCGGCAAAATTTAATTTTATTTCGTAGCAGATACGGTAAATATTGATCTTACACTGAAACACTTTGTGATACACATTCCCTTGACTCTCAGCAATTTAACAACTAACGAAGTCCAATTTGTTAGCCGTCATGATGTAAATACGACGAATCAAAGAATTCAACTTTATATATAACTAATATGGGACAATCGTGTTGATTAAAAATTACACCATTCCAAGGTCTTTTGTTTTCCACATAACTATTATTACCAATAATTAACAAGTTCCGGGTCGAATCCGATACCGAAACCAATAGTATATATATGTCTTCTTCTTCTCTTAGTAAATTCCTCCGTTGTCGGAGCACCTTTGTCACACTGGTATTAAAAGACCTTTCTTAATTTTAATACTAAAATGTACTTATTTAAAAATAAAACATAAAGAACTTAAATACTAAAACAAAAAGGGTATATGCATTCCTTCATAAAATATTGTTGTCCTAAAAATATACAGAAATGCGAAAACCGTAATTGAATACTATTTACATCTATTAGTGCAAGAGAATTAAAATCTATATATAAGGCGTACTCTAGCTCACGGATCCGCGTGTTCTAAACTCATCATAGAAACCAAGATTAATATTTTGTACGCTAGATGCGAGTTTCGTCTACATATTTAACTCGCACTTGTATTAAATTCAGAGTTACACTTCGTTGACTTCGTTATAGATTTGGTCTTCGAACTATTTTGATTGGAACTTCACTGTAGTTTTATATCGAAGAAAGGGACTTTGGCATACCAAATTAAGAACAATAAAATATTGAATGGTATCTTTGATGAGTTTTTTAATGAACTACAAGTAGTCAACTAGCCTGGGATTCTAGCTCACTGCTCGACAGCGCAGCAGAGATAAGGTAATGATCCCAGGCTACGTATCGAACGCTACGATGTCTTTAAATGTATTATTAATACATATTATTTCTTAGGATCTCGGGGAAAACTACAAACACCTCAATGATTTGTATTTGTTATTTATTAATTGTTATATATGGAAATCCGCATTTGTTCACAATAACTTACCATTATATATATATATATATATTTCTTTATAATTAGGGCAATTTCAGTGAAGCTCCTGGGATATCTGATACTCAGGTAAATCAATACGTTACATATATTTCTTCATTTATGAAATGCAATCATAAGTATAATATTTAAACAATACGTCAAAATACTTTGATTTGCTTCAGTATCACACTTTTAGAGCATGTATTTTATATTTTGATGCTCGAGTTTCTTACGCTTAATACATTCCTTGCCTTGTTTGGGTGTTCCTGATGAACGTAAATCTAGAAAAAGCGCTTCAAACGCGCGAATGTTTGAAGTGTTTTATTAACGAATTAATACTCTAGTCATAGATAGATATAAGAAGATGTGGTATGAGTGCCAATGAGACAACTCTCCTTCCAAGTCCCAATTTGTAAAATGGTTAACCAATATAGGTAAAAGTACGGCCTTCTACACGGAGCCTTGGCTCATACTGAACAGCAAGCTATAAAAGGCCCAAGAATGACTAGTGTAAAACAATTCAAATAGGAAAACCAACGTTCTAATCTATATAAAAAACGAGAAACGAGAAACACTAATGAACCACATCAACAAACGACAACTACTGAACAACAGGTTCCTGGCTTAGGGTAGGTGCACACAAATGCAGCGGGTTTAAACGTGTAAAAAGTTGCAAATCTTCATCCTAACCTGAAACAGAGTATAACATTTCAACAGAGAAAGACACTCTATAAAATATCAATTGAAATGGCTTAACTCGATCAAAAAGAAACATTAATAAAAACAAGTAAACATGCACTGAACGAATAAATTTTATCTATGACACAATATAAAAACAATATGTAAAACAATGTCAAAAAGACAACTATAACCTCGGACAAAAATGGCGTTAAATACATGAAATACTAGGATTGAAATTTTGTACGTTAGACGCGCATTCCATTTACAAGAGACTTATGCCTGAAAACTCATCGCTCGAATCAAAAAGTTTAAAAAGGCCTGTCAATGTCCGGTCAGGTTCCTTACTTTTTAAATATAGACAGAACTCGAAAAATTCTTATTTCAATCTTAATAAATTTGTCATTTTAAATGGGTTATTACATAATGAATATTTTTATTGCAGAATATGTTTCAAACAGAACAGCTCCAAACTTGTCCTTTTGAAAATGAAATTGAAATACCGTCTTACAATGATGACGAAGTTCTTTATTCTACGAACATTATTTATAGTTTGCCTCCTATTGGTTTTGAAGGGACGATCTATTAAACAAAATTGGTCAAATACATGTTTTTCAAGACAGTAGTTTTTCAAAAGTGGGTGGTGTTAATTTTTCTTCCACTGTATAATAGAACTTTAGAAATCTTGTTTTATATATTTTTTTAAAAAACTTTTTCAACTTTGATTTAGTATTTAATAATACATAATTTTTAGTTCAACTTGAATTTGTATAGAGTTTCGTTCCAAAGTAACCTATAATATGCTTTGAGAGAAAATATACGTTTTTTGCTAGACAAATATAGTCATAATGATGTAATAGAATGATGACAAAATGTACACATTCAGACGGACACTTTCTAATTCATACTAGAATGCTTGTACATATTGAACCTATGTCAGGAATCAATACCTACATGTTGAACACTTGAAAAATGTTATATACATAAATTCTGATTAAATGTTCTTTACTTTTAAGGCACCGCACAATTATTATATTGAATATAGGCAAGACATTATGACCTCAATAATCTTTTGTAAAATATTCTGATCAAGATAACATAAACATATTATGGAAACTTAGTCATTCTACACAGTAGTATCGGTCTTTTTCCATATCATTTGAATAAAAGGAGTTGTGGGGTGTACTTTGATGTGCATTCATCATAATGACAAACTTCTTCATTCAAATAAGAAAAAGGATTCCTATCTCCTCCTCATTATCTATTCAATCATCTCAAAACTTTGCAAAAGTGGTTCTTGAAAAACGAATAGCGAAAGGAGCAATGCATATTTGGTTTAAGAATTAAAAAAAAAAAAAAAAAAAAAATCAACGGACTGAACAAATTCATGCAATGCGGATATTCTATAAAAAGCTGTATTTTGTTACAGAAATGATTTGTAAAATTCAGTGGATAGATTTGCCACCGAAGTCCGATCTACTTTCTTACGGACGTCTATTACACAAAATTTCTTAGGATTTATGTCTGTACTTTCGACTAGGATATTGCTATGTTAAAAAGACTACAGCTTGAAGATAGGGACAACGCTAATCACCAACCTATTTCTTTAAGGAGATTTACAACCGTACTGAAGTATTGAGCTTTCAGATGTCAATTGTATTTTCACGATTTTGAAAAAAAAGTTGTGAAACAGAAAATGAAAATAAAAGGTCATTTATTAAAGATATATTTGCTTTTAAATTGTGATATTGTCCATAGATTTGTTGAATTTCCTTGGAGCGATACAATACAATAATTCATGTGGAGATGTTCTGATTATGAATATAACGTTCAAAAACTAGTGCTTAAAAAGGCAATTTTGCAGATACAAAAATATCACAGCTTTTAAAATAGCAAGAATCTTACATACCATATTGGCAGGGTTTCTGAATATTATTGGCTGATTTGTATTGTTAAAGACACTATCTATTAGTTGTTGGATTTTACTCGATCTATGTAAAAATACAAGGAAACAGTTTTAGTTACATCATTAAATGGATATCAATTAAAGAATAAATATATGTTCGCATAGAAATTTGCTCAGGTCTGTATTTGATAATGCATACTGATTCACTTAAAAAAACCAATTTTCCAATTAAATATCTCCTTAATACGAGTATTTTCGTATACTGCAGCCTCGAAATCGCGAAATTTTCACCGGCTTAAAAACCCCAATATACGGTATTTAACTATAAACAAAATATAGGTCATGTTATAAATTTAGATTTTGACTTGTTATCACTTATTATCAGAAACCATATAAGATATCGACAAAATATTTTTACAGAATTGTTAGTTGCGACATGTCGTTATACATAAATTTTGGTTAAAAGGGTACTTTGATATTTACTGGGTGTTTTCTCCCTGTTATCTTTAAAATAAGCTGTATGGTGACAAAACGCATTAACCATATAAAGTAGAGACCAAGAGTCTTTTCATTTGAGATCCTTCTTTAATGACATTGAAATTGGGGTCAAGGTGAAAGTTTGATTTGTTGTTCTAGATTTCGACTTTTGCTCTAACTTTTATTGGTTCAAGATAAAGTCAAAAGGTCTTCAAATTGGGTTACAGATATATGACCTTGAAGAAATTCAACCGGAGGTGACCTTTTGTAAACCGGAATTGTCCATTTTGCATTATTTTCAATTATCTATAATTTATTGGAACTTTGTATATTTTGATGAGTGTAAAGTAAGGTTCAAATGTAACCGGAAATAGCATTTTGTAAACCGGAAGTACCTACTTATATCCCTTATTTTTAGCACAAGTATATGTAAACCATATTTTTTGGAATCAGCATAAAATAAGCTAATATTTGACACCAGACTTGACGTTTGAAACCAAAATTGAATATTTTCCTTTTAACATATGTCTTTTGGGGTAGACAGACCTTCGATTGTTCTCTGAACAATCGGTTTTAATTTGATCTTTCATGTTGTATATCTTTGACATGTATATGTTTACAAAATCGAAATTATCGTCGAATTAATCCATAATGTCTGTTTTGGGTTGCTTGCACAATATAATGGAACTGTAAACAACAGTCATATAAGTGGGAGGTTTAGGTAACTACATTACCATATTTACTGCGCCATTTTCTTCGGAAAACAGAATATGAATATGCATCACCATGTGTCAATCGATGAAAGTGACTGTTTAATTTTGGTAAAAGAAATAAAGTAGACAATACACTTATTATCTGAATGCACCCTGATAAAGAAATATTACAACAGATACATTTCCATTTTTTTTCTACATTTTAACCCGAGCATTGACAATATTTTCATGAATCTTTTTATTGTAAAGACAATCCTATGGCAACCGATCTTACACATCGCGACGACTAAATCTGACGGATAGTGAAAGTATATTCAAGCATTACATAAATGCCAATTAGAATGAGACACATTTGTTAATGTATTCGAATGGATTACTTCATTAATATTCCACTGAAAGTATCATTTCAAAGAATTAACGTATGTATATATTTTGAGAAACGCTGTTCAAATATCCAGGATATCTGATTTCGAAAACTGAGATGGTCATTTGAAATATCAATATTTTAACATCATCAAATATGAATTTAACAGTGAAAAATGACAACTAAAACAAAAACAAAACTGATATTATATTATATAAAGAATTCGTCATATTCGTTTGTTTATTAATAATCTGAGGATGAAATTAAACCTAATACGTGAATTCGTTTATACAATAGTACTACAAAACAATATTGGTATGTATTTTTGTGATTTGACAAAATAGCAAAAATAAACAATGACTCATTTAGCTATTATAGAAATCTTTTTTTAAATTTGATCTAAGATACATGCATTTTTTTAAATCCTGTATAACAAATTGTTCCTTTAAAGCACAAATATGGCTTTCACACCAGAGTAATTTTATTATGTTTAAAAATATAGCCAGCAACAGAAACAAAACCAAACATGGAGATAAAGGGTTTTCCATAGAAAATACCCATCTGGTGTATATTTTTGGGATATAATAATCTGTAAAGGATGACAACTTACTGATTGTTTAAAATTTGAGAACACGGATGGTCGCCAAAGAGAGAAACGTCCACTCGATTTAATTGTGAGACATGCCAACTGCATTTTTGTTGTACAAAATAATTCTTCTAAATTGGTCATACTCCACCACGTCAAGGGTATGTCTGTCCTATATTTGAATTTATGTTGTTTTGATTCGTAACGTATTCTACAGATTCTCATAGAAAATAAACTGTACATGTGTATTTACTTTAACTTGTATTGTTTTTGTAATTGTCTCAATGGTACATACTCTCTCCCATCTCTTCTGTTTTTATCTATTTAATATAATGCTAGAGTTATGAGTAATTGTAATTGTCAGGAAGATACATTAAACTAATTGTCAATATTCCAGCACTTTATTGCATCATTTAATGTTATAAAACGAAACGATCACTGCATGAAAAATCATCTTTTGATTGACTTTTGTGTATAATGAAATACAATCAAAAGACTACCTTCTTCTACAGATAATATTTTGTCGCCTTTTTATTGACAAAATACCATCTTTGACATTTTGGTAAGTTGAAATGTAAACAAAAGACCATCTTTGACATTTTGTGAACCTTGAAATGTAATCGACAGACAACCTTCGACATTTTGTGCATGTCAAAAGGTATAGAATAGACAACCTTTGACATTTTATGCATATCAAAAGGTATAGGACAGACAACCTTTGACATTTTGTGCATGTCAAAAGGTATAGAACAGACAACCTCTGACATTTTGTAAATGTCGAAATGTATAGGAAAGACTTTCTGTGACATTTTATGCACGTCAAAAGGTATAGGACAGACAACCTTTCACATTCTGTGCAAGTTAAAGGTATAGGACAGACAACCTTTCACATTTTGTGCATGTCTAAAGGTATAGGATATTTTTGAATGTCAAAATGTATAGGGCAGACTATCTGTGAAATTTTATGCACGTCAAAAGGTATAGGTAAACTATTTATGACCCCCAAATTATGACCGAATGTAAAATTTGAGCGGGAAGTCATCTGTAATTTTCTGGACATGTAAATACACAGGACAAAAACATTATACCCCACTTTTGTCTACATTTATATGGGATGACATGCAAACGTGGCATTTTGTGCATGTTGAATAAGGAACATGTTTGATTCACTCTGTGTATTTTTAAATGTAAAACAAAAGACAATCACATTCAATGTTTGAGCACATGAGAACAAAGATCATTCAAATTCAAATATGTTTTCATAGCAATTTAATAGGTCCATCTCGTCCTGAACTGAAATTCATTTAACCTTTTATAAATAGTCGTGTCTATAAACCAATCTCAGCAAAACTCTCTAATACCATTGTCTACAGGATGTTTCGCTGAAAGAGTATAAATCTACTTCACTATCTTAAACTGTTGAGAAAACATTTGACCTTTTTCCGATACTTTGTTACATGATAAAATTTACACATCTTTATATATCTGAAAGGATTTTACCTAAGTAATGATCTGTAGTGATCAAATAGTTTATTAAAATTTGTATGATTTGATGATAAAATTGAGAATGGAAATGGGAATGTGTCAAAGAGACAACAACCCGACCACAGAACAGACAACAACAGAAGGTCACCAATAGGTCTTCAATGCAGCGAGAAATTCCGCACCCGGAAGCGTCCTTAAGCTGGCCCCTAAACAAATATATATACTAGTTCAGTGATAATGGACGTCATACTAAACTCCAAATTATACATAAGAAACTAAAAGCAAAGATAATACAAGACTAACAAAGGCCAGAGGCTCCTGACTTGGGACAGGCGCAAAAATGCGGCGGGTTAAACATGTTTCTGCGATCTCAACCCTCCCTATACCTCTAGCCAATGTAGAAAAGTAAACGCATAACAATACACACATTAAAATTCAACTAAAGAGAAGTCCGAGTCCGATGTCAGAAGATGTAACAAAAGAAAATAAACAAAATGACAATAATACATAAATAACAACAGACTACTAGCAGTTAACTGACATGCCAGCTCCAGACCTCAATTAAACTGATTGAAAGATTATGTCTTCATCATATGAATATCAGGCACAATCCCTCCCGTTAGGGTTTAGTATCATACCATCATAAAATATTTGAGAAGAGCAAACCCGTGTCATGCCAACAACTGGTTTTAAATAAATTTGTTTAGTTCCGATGCAAAGACCCTATAAGTGAATCAATATTAAAGCCAAAATATGCAATTTTAATGACCTGCCAACAGTATCGTAACTATATCCCTTCTTAATAAGTCTATTTAAAGGTTTTGTTAGCTTCTGAGGTGAATACTGACATTTTGTGCTTTATAAAGAATATTACCATAAAAGATTGGATGTGAAATACCTGAACGTATAAGAAGTCTGCATGTTGAGCTATATTTACGAATGATGTCCTTGTACCGATGATAAAATGTAGTAAATGTTTTGACTAGTTTGTGATACCGAAAACCCTGGTGTTATAATTGTTCAGTAATACATAAATTTCTTTCGTTAAAATCTGAAACGTTGTTACATACACGAGCGAATCGTACAAGTTGAGATATATAAACACCGTAAGATGTTGACAAGGGAATGACACCATCTAAAATTGATAATTAACGATAGGAAATGAAAATCATCTCTTTTATCGTAAAACACCTGGTTAGAAGAACCATGCATGAACTCAAGCTTTTTGATTGTTGTTAAACAAACAAACGTAAATAATTAGCAGTGATATATAAATAACTACAATAGGTGTAACGAAATTGTTTATTTTATAGTAAACTTAATGTTTAATTTGTTTACATTTTACTGTTTCAAAGCAATAACTGGCATGTAAGATTAATACAACACACTGCATTAAGACACTTATTCTTAATACCCAATACAAAAGAATACTCATAACATCATAAATATCTACAATAATCAAATACACTCCATAAAAGTACTTCCTTTAAAAACACAAAAGAGTCATGACACATTCATGAAATTAAATAAAGGAATCATGACAAGAAAATATTGTAACAAATTGCAAATAATCAATTTTCTTAAAAGTAAAACAATATGATTACAGATTGTATCATTATAACTGGATCCATATTCACAAAATATGACGCTCTCTTGGTGCAACAATAATTTCATTTCTGCTGTTAATTTTGTTTTCGCATGAACAAATCTACATTTACTTCTGTGGACTGGTATAAATAATGCAGGCCCTTCTCGAATAAATAATTCTGAAGAACATATTTCAATCGGTTTACCATAATAGTGCTGTACAGAAGCAGGTAAATTCTTGTACCAATTTATTTCACTAAAAATGTGTCTTTGATTCTCCATTTACAATAATACTATGCTTATACATTTGTACAATTTGTCCTGGATGAGGAGATAAATCGAAATTATCAGTATCAATTGTTCCTTCGTTATTGCACCAATAAACTAAAATACAGGATGATCTAACACTTTTGCTCATTTTGCAACCAAGCAATGTTCCATTTTAAATACAAGTTTTTTTCACACTTTAACAGAGGGACAAACAATAAAATCATACTGATACAGTGTTGAATACATTTGGCCTAACAGTCTTATTTCACAATCACTTAGAACAGCATCCTTCATTTTTGGAACAAAAATGTTATCTGATAAATCCCAACATACTTCTTTTACAGGTACATATTGTGATGACATATCGAGAATGCTAGGTTTCAAAGAAACAGAAACATCATTTAATGTACCCCTCTCCCTTGTAGTATTTGACATATCATTAAATAAAGATATAAATTTTTCATCCATTTGGAATTCTTTTTCCCTTGCAAAAGACTCTTTTAAAAACCTCCTCATTAACTGAGCCTCTATGTTTTTTTTTTTTATTAGTTTTGTAAGAACCTAATATACCATTTTCTCTTTCAAAACTAAAAAGCCAGAAAGAATATACTGGTCCAAAATCTATTATACAATCATATAAATGCCCATGAAGGTGCATATTTGGTGAGACAAAATCTTGCCCATACAATTGTTCAAATTTTTTACAAAAGTCAATTAGCAATCTATCTGCAACTTTTGCATTACCAACACTTATAAACATTGAACACAACCGTCTACATGCTAACACAAGCTTTCTCCAGCATTCAAGGTGTTCCTTTGGCAATAAATCAGTTAAAGCATAAATAGAAAACAATAGGGTCCAATTTTTGTACTGATCTGCTTTGAATGACCCATTAGATGAAGCAAATGTCTCAGGTAGTCTCCCTACATCTGAGGAACATTCAAATGGATCCAGTTTTGTCTGAATTTTTTTAAAGTTGTCATCGCATAATAATTTGTTTTCTTCCATACAAAAAGCATGTGTTTTGCTGTTCCTAAAAATAAGTTATGCATTGGATCAATTGCTGTCATTCTTACTGGATCAAAGTATTCAAGCTCAAGCAATGCAGAATATCTTGTACCAAACTGACGTTCAAGGTTTTCTTTATCTCCCTTGCTAGTAGAATTATTTATAAAACCACATTCTTGACGATGAATTTCGTTGTTTCTGGACGGCTATTCTAATCTATCAAAACCACCATAATTTTTTTCACCTACAGTTCCAGTGAATTTCTTTTTACATTTGCTGCAACCTGAGGTTGCTGCATGTCCAAGGAAACCACACAGCTTTCTACTAGCAGGAATGTCACATCCAACACATATGAGTGCAAGTTTAAAGCATTTCAATATCAAAGGTGACTTATTTGAAAACAATTGAAAATTATCTGACCAAGACTTCTTTAGTTCTTGAACAAGAGGGGTAACAAAGGTATTTGTCTTAGGCTCTATTTTCATATCCGGAATAACACCAGCTAGTAAAACATGTTCTCTTCTAAATCTTTGATCTCGTGGAAGATTAAAAAATGCTATGTACATGACACCTATAGAACACTGAGTATGTTTGTATGGTTGAAACCAATCAACATTTAAAATGCAACCATAGTTATCCTCTTTTGTAAAAAAAATATATTTTTTTTCCATTAAAATCATCCCATAATTTTCTATCATAAATGTCATACATAATATCTTCTCTTGTTTCTCTCAATCGCCATTGTTCACATAAGTCTTCAAAATGTTGTCTTTTAACAAAATAACTTAAGCTTGACTCAATAGATTTGTAACATTATATTTTGTTAGGGGCTAATATTTTTGAAAGTTCACTTTTAATATCCATTAAAAGAGGCTGATTACATCTTTTTCTTAAATAAGGAAGTCTATGATTAGGAAACTCTTTAAAAGAGCACTTTTTAGAGACTTTTCAACCTTCAACAATATGATAACAATCTTCGAATTCATACAATGAATAGCAGTTGGTACAAACAACATATTGTTTAAAATCTAATATATTACTCTTCAAAAGTTTAGACAACTGGAACATGTTTTTGGGGAAAACATTTTGTACTTTAGAACAAACATCTGAATTTACAATAAGTAATCCGAGATATATCTGACTCTGAATTATGTTCTTGATCTACACCAATACTTTCATCACAATCAATATCAAACTCTACATCTGAGTAATTATCAGAACTATATGAATCGTTCAGATTATCTTCACATCTATCAACGTAGCGTTCAATGTCCTCATCTTCTAAATTATGATGAGATATATTTGATAAATTTCTGAATTTATTCATTCAATCATAATTTATTTCATGTTCATCATCACTGATATCATTTTGATAATCTGATGTGTTATTTCCCACACTTGATACAGGTATATTTTCATTATCAGATTGAGGTACTTCACTTTCACAAAATTAAACGTTACATTCAAGTAGATGTCTACGAGCATGTCTGTCTGAGAAAACTGTATAACATTTAGGGCAAGATTTTCTTGGACCCTTTGCTGTTTCTGCCATGAAACATGTAATAATGTTTTGATACAAAATTATTGATTAAGTATTCTAGTAGCTGCTTCACTGTATAATAAACCAATGTGCAAGCTTTCTTGAATACAAGTAGCTGCTTCACTAGTAGTCAATGTGCATGCTCTCTAGAATCTTATTCATATCTTTGGTACCAAAAATAAGGGCAGAAATGTTATCTCAAAATATATATAAAATTTGTTGCTTATACATGAAATCAAATAATTCCTATTTATAATCCACTTGACTATTAAAGGTAGATTTTGATTATGAGTTAATAAAAATAAAATAGAAAAATAAAAACATTTGCAACATAAAACTATGTATAAATGCAAACTGAATAAATTTCTATTCTAAAATATCATTATTTTTCTGTCCTTTTCTTTCAAAGCTAAGGATAATCTTTTAGCCTTTTGGTACGTCACCATTTTCGAAAATAAGGGATCTTTAAACATGTCCACATAAAAGTTATCCACACTAGATTTTCTTTTGTTCCTGCTATTTGTCTATTTTACCATTTTAACTACATCTATATTGTCATTTTCCTTCTTTTCTCTTTGTTCCCAGTATCTGAAATAAAAGTAAATGGTTAACATTTGTCCTTTACAACTCTTAAGTAAAAGAATAAAACTGGCATCTTTATAATTAGTAACAATAACTGAAATAGGCATGTCAGAATCAGTTTTGGTTGTTTGCCTAATACATGTAACAAGCTGACCAACTAGGCAGAAACATTTTTTTCTTGAAATCCTTGGGACAGTAAGTCTCCTACAACAGTTTCTTGTTCCCTTCCTTTATTCATGCTATTGGTAGTTTCATTCAATTAAGAGAGATCATATCATGGTGAACATGAATACAGAGTTTCAAGTTGAAGTCACAAAGTTCAATTTGATTGGAATTCATGATCAACTTCCTCAAAACTACCTTGACTAAAATCTTTTACTAAAATTTTAACCTGAAACTGGACGGACTAACTAATTTGATTTATTTAATTGTTTACATTGTATCATAGATCAAGTTGATTCGTTCAATGTATGTTCACTTGTGTTAATATGTCTTTTGATTTAATTAAGCCATTTCAATTGATATTTTATAAGGTGTCTTTCTATGTTGTGATGTTACACTATTGTTTCAGATAAGGGTAAAGGTTTGGTACCATTAAAACATTTAAACCCCTTGTTATTGTTGGCACATGTCCTAAGTCAGGAATCTGATGTTTAGTAGTTGACGTTTGTTGATGTGGTTCATTAGTTTTTCTCGTTTTTTATATAGATAAGACCCTTGGTTTTTCCCGTTTGAATGGGTTTTACGCTAGTAAATTTTGGGGACCTTTTTAGCTAGCTGTTCAGTGTTAGTCAAAGCTTAGTCGTGAAGACCGTTCTTTGCCTATAATAGTTTATTTTTATAAATCGTGACTTGGATGGAGAGTTGTCTCATTGGCACTCATGCCACATCTTCGTCAATATAAAGCTTTATACGAATAGTAACTGAGTTGCAAATTCCCTTTGTCTTGCATTTCGCAAGATTTTTTCCAGACAAAAAAAATTGATAATTTCAAATTTTTTTTTTATTTGTTATCATATGTTATTATTATTTCACAAAAAAAACAGTAAACAAACTCCCTGAAAAGTAGGCCGTAGTGATAGATGATCATGAACAACTATGTTGTATTCAGGATAGTGTGGAAGTTTAATTTTTGTTTTTATTCATTAGTATAAGGTATCAATTCAATGAAGTGATATTTCATAAGCCACAATATAACAGTTATTTTTTGAGGATGCAAGTATAAACATGTTGGATGTTAATTCTTACTTTTGTTTCTTCAGCATACGACGTCTTTTGCTTCTAGACTTCACTTCTTCTTTTGACTTCTTTTTACTTTTACTTTTCAAAGACTAAAAGGAAATATAAGTAGCATTAATGATTTTGTACATATAAATATATATAACAAGTCTAAAAGGATACAAGATCACCATAAAATAACAATAAATTAACAAATGTTAATTATTTCAGTTAACAGATATCTTCATCAGTATGACCACGAAGTAAAATGAATCTGATATATCAACCTATTTTGATTGTTAAACTATAGCAATCTTGAATTCTATACAATAAAGAAAGTTAAACAGTTTTACCAGAACATCGTATATAGATTTGCTTGTACTATAATAATAATTAAAAAACAAATTAAATAAAATGTTTTCATTTTGTTGCAATTTTGGTGCGATTCAAGTGCACAAAACAAATTAGCAAATATGAAATGACTATTTATAGATGAATTCTTAAGTTATATAAATATAGAAAAGAAGGTATGGTATAATTGCCAATGAGACAATTCTTCATAAGAAACTAGATTACTTAGAAATAAACAACTACAGGTCACTGTACTGTCTTCAATGATTAGCAAAGACCCTACCGCAAAGTCAGCTATAAAAGGCCTTGAACATGTTGAACAAACAACAAGGCAGTTAAATTAAAATTAATCACCATTTACAAGGACACCCTATGGACTGGTCAATTAAGTCTAATCAAATGCAACAATATATTAAAAACTTGCCATTGGACAGGTGATTTTGCAAAAGAAACTTAATTCAAATGCTTCATTGAGGGTATCACACCCTGAACACAATACAACATGTAAACAAAAACAGTACACACATTTTACTACAGGACAAACCACTGATGAGGGTATAGAAGATTAGAGCAGGAAACATTATTATTTGACTAAGATATTAGGTTTACGTTTGTGATAAGACTTGACCCCTTAAGACACGCAGAAGTACAAAACGGCTGCATTCTGGTGACCTTCTTGAATTACAACACTCTAGAAAGCTAAAAATGTAGGTCTCTTTTATGTCAAAATTGATATTCAAAAGGTCATATTTGACTGACATTTTTATGCCTTTCATCTCAAAAGTTCACCTTGTTTTTTTTTATAAAATGCCATTAAACCTTTTGTCTATCTTTTGTCATGAGTTGCTTTGAACTTGCTTTGATACCCAAACATAGTTTCTCTCTGCATATTTCATTAACAGAAAAAGAGGTGCCATGCATATGGAAATCTTGCCTACCATGCTTTTTTTTTTGTTCATATTTTATCAACATTTTGTTTCCAAAAGGTATAAAATTGTTAATTTTTTTGAACAAAAGCTATTGTCTTCCTTTTTAAATACCAAAAGTTGCCCTTTTATACACCTTTTGACAAAAAAAGTGGGCCATTTAAACTGCCTTTTGAATCATTAAAAGATATACAAAATGTCTACCTTTTGTAACTTTTGATTTTTTTGAAAATGTGAACAAAATTGGATAAAAGGTAATCGATAGAGGGGCTTTCCTTTATCTTTTAGTGGCATAAAAAGACAATTTTTGGTGCAGTGGATACGATTGGGCACTCAAATATCAAAATAGGACTGTCAAACAAAATCATGACCATTAAAAAATAAGACTACACAAAAAAAAAACCCTCTGAAATCCACTTCAACATATTAATAAACTGATGATAGATAACAGGAGAAAAATGTTATACGTCTAACGCTCGTTTCGTCTTCAGAAGACTCATCAGTGACGCTCGAATAAAAAAGTTGAAAAGGTAAAAAAAAAGTACAAAATTGAGATTTAATTATCTTTATCAAAAAGTAAAATCACAAAAATACTGAACTCCGAGGAAAATTCAAAAAGGAAAGTCCCCAATCAAATGACAAAAAAAAAAAAAAAACAAAAAAAAACACATCAAACGAATGAATAATAACTGTCATATTCCTGACTTGGTACAGGCATTTTCTTATGGAGAAAATGGTGGATTGAATCTGGTTTTATAGCTAGCTAAACCTCTCACTTGTATGACAGTCGCATCAAATTCCATTATATTGACAATGATGCGTGAACAAAACAAACAGACACAATAGGTAAAAATGTCAAAAAATGGGTTACAGCAGTCAACATTGTGTTATCATCTTAATCACTATAAAAACAAACAAATGTAACGAAGATGCACAAAAAGGCATACCTCAAAGTTAAAATCCTCGTTTTGCTTATATTATACGATTATATTTATCTATGTAAAATCCACCCATAAAGGATGGAAGGTTTTCAGTACTGGCGTAAAATCGCACGTTTGAAATTCGCACAGGTAGACATAAAATAATTTTGTCGTTCAAAGTATGAGGGGATACATAAATACAGAGTCACGTAAAATGGATATAACAAAAAACAGACTTAACAGTAAAAGTAATATTAATAAATAAAATAAAATAAGTGTGTGGTACAAAGTATGACGATATACATAAGTACAGAGTGACGTCAAATGTATATCACAAAAAACAGACTCAACAGTAAAAGTAATATTAATAAATAAAATAATTTTGTCGTTCAAAGCAAAGTATGACGGATACATAAGCACAGAGTCACGTCAAATGGATATCTCAAAAAAGCAGACTTAACAGTAAAAGTAATATTAATAAAGATAAATAAAAGAATACTATAACACGTTATTAAGATGATAAACAACGTCAGTACGCAAAATCTATACTTCAAGACCATCGTGTATTATTTGTGAAGTTGATACGGAATATTTATCAACAAGTTCTTGGTACCTTCCGATGAACTTTTTTAGAAAAAGGACGAAACGTTCTTCGACATACCCCTGGTTCATCAACTTTCTGCTCAGACACTGGTGACGTTTTACAAAGTCTGAGTAGGAGCTGCAAGCTGTTGAATACCGAATAAGTTGGGAAATGTATATCCCATATGCAGGTGAAGTTGGTATATTGCTACTAAGGTGGGGGAAATTGATAATTTCAAAATTAAAATCGTCTCGTTTGTCATAGATTCTGGTACTGAGATGACTGTGTATGTCAAGTTCGAGGTATAAGTCTAAAAATGAGGCGGAGGAAGCCGTGTCTGTTGTTTCTTTAATTGATAGTTCTGGTGGATATATTAATGGAACCCAATCAGAAAAGTTCGGATTGTTAATGGAAAGAACATCATCAATATATCTGAAAGTGAAATTAAGTAACCTGGCTTCTTTGATCTTCTTGTTTTTGACAAGTGTCTAAAGGAACTCCGATTCATATGAAAATAAGAAGAGGTCGGCAAGGAGAGGCGCACAGTTCGTTCCCATAGGAATGCCGACAATTTGTTGAAAAAGTCTACCTCCAAATTCAACAAATATGTTGTCAATAAGAAACTCCAATTTATCATTGCTTTCATCTGAGTCAGTAAGAAAATAGTACATCTACTCATTTCTAATGTTTTTGTTGAATACATGAGGTAATATGGCTATTTTCGTTTCCGAACATGTAATTACTACTTAACCCAGTTGAAGGCTCTTTAATTCAAACAATTTTAATGAGGATTCATTTTAAAATTCCTGCATGTGTAATTAGGAAAGATCGTGTGAATTAAAGTATGAATTTAACCATTTAACTTTCGACAGTTGTTCGATGATAAGGAGTATTTATTATCAATTTATTGTATGAAAACATCGGATTGATTTTACCAAAGTGCCTACCAAAATCGATTCAAAATAATGAACAGTATTAACCAACATTAAGGATCATGAAATGAAATAAAAAATTACTACATAATTATCGTTGGCTTGTTCAATTTATTTACCATCCTTTTTTCCGATATATCACTCTGCTTAGTCACTCTGTACTTTTCCTATCACACCTTTTAAACATGAAAATGCATTATCAGCGACGTTACAATGTGTCTGGAGAAGTTTTCAGTGACGTCACAATGTGTGAGGACACTTTATAATGCTATACATTTGTCAAGCGTAACACTGTCTACGAAAGAGCCAGGAAAAACGATAAACAGATAATCGGGTTTTATTACATATAGATATCGTAAAATATCAATGTGCAGAAAACCGATAATCTATGCTGATTGTTGTTCAAAGAGCAGTCATGCAATTCCTGACGACAAATTGTGACATGAATTGTTTTTGGCTGTAATGCATAGTAAGATTGTAACCTGCAAACTAAGAGGGTAAAAGTCAACAGAAAGATATGTCACTATTTTGCCTCCAACCCTTCTAGCTTTGATCTTACCCCTATATGTTGCCTGTTTGGCTGAAAAACACCAAATACAAATTAAGATCTTTTGCTACTACTGAAATTGTCGATCAAATTATGGCATTTGTTCTGAAAATCCCAAATTAGTTTTTTAATAGGGACACATTCTCTACAAATCAACAATATTTGTTCATACAGGAGAGTCTGGATAGGAGGTCCATCATTTCTTTATTCTGTTATTGTTTATATCATTTTTCGCTATTCTGTTATTGTTTATATCATTTTTCGCTATTCTTTAGTTATTTTGACCATTATTATCTATTCGTTACATCTACCACCCCATTGTTCATAATTTCTATATTTGTTTTGACTAATTTTCTCTATTCTTAATTTTCTTAGCAATTTATTCTGCACTTCCTTTCTATTGTTCTATACTGTAAACCCCACCCAGACGACCATCATACAGTCATCGAATCCCACAAAATCGAAACTGGGTTGAAGAGGTACATGTGAAAACGTGCATTTTGTCAGTAGGTCCTAGCAGTTTTTTAAATACTACAAATTGTCTAGAATCCAGTTGAATCAATATAAGCATTTAATACCTGATTCTTAACACTTGTTGGCGGATATAATACATACTGTATACATGATATATGCCTAGTCACGCAGACTAGAACATTTTTTTAAAACTTGAACTTCTCTTTCATCGATTAGTTCCATTAAAGATGTTCACCATAATTCGATTCCTTGGCGGAGAAAATGTTTCGATATACACTAGGCTTCACGGATTGAAATAATGTGACATCACAACAATGCATTGAAGTCATGGTGCAAGTCCATCGTATTGTATTTCAATCCATTTGGTTTTTACTTTACACTTTTAATTTGCAATCCAATGGTTATACGAAAGTGCCTGAGATATCGCTTAAAAAGATCAAACTGATACAGTTACAATCAGTTAGAATGGTATGTCAAGTAACTGTTTGTTCTAGTATACAACTTAAAGTTAAAAAGTTTAAATGGCTTGTTTTTTGTGAAGAATCATGAATTACTCCAATAAAAAAACAAATGTTTTTCTACCCCCAATGCATGGTTTTCTTTAGTCGTATTTGGCACAATCGTTTTTGATTTTTCGACTTGCAATGCTCTTTAACACCGTATTTAATATATACAACAAGGCTTTGAGTGGTCGGATTTTTCCTGTTGTAAAGCATAGTATATGCCCCTTTTTAAAATGTCTTCATTGTCCAGCAGCTGACAAAATTCCTGCCCTTTGTCCATGACGAGCCACTTTGGTAAACACACATCAAAGGTGTATTGTTAAGTTTACATCGTCCAGATTATGCGTGAAATATTTAACACGTGGCGTTGAAAAACAACAATTAAGCAGAAAATCGATCCACCAATCTATCATACAGATAACCTAGGTACAGATATGTTAAGTTACAAAATTGTCATAAGAAAGACTTGTTACTATTTAAGTTTTTTTTTCGAACTAGTAAGTTTTAATATCATTTAAGAATATGTAAGGCTTTTTGAGTATATAACGGTGTCGTCAATATCATGTTCCTATTTTAAAAATATATGACTATGATTTAAATATTTTATGCTCTTATAATATACTAGATTATGGGGTGTGTGTCCGAGCGAGAACTTCTCTAGTTCATTACTTTAGGAATATTTATCAAAAAGTAGTATTTCAATTTTCAGCCCCATTCTACAATTTAGTCAGACGTCAGTCGCTACCCTGATATACCCTATCTTTTGTTTTATTTTTCGGGTAATTAATGACGGATAGCGTTCGACATCTTTAGCCGAACAGAATTATCATTTTACATAATTTAATTATTGTATGCTGGTACATATTCTGGACGCCAGTCTTTGCTCCTTTCTAATAAAATCCACAAACAAAAACAAATATGAAGCTTAGAAATGGAAAAATATTAAATACTAAACTCGTTCAAAGGGTATCTACACGTCTCAATCTTCAAAATCGCTTATCTAAAAATACTACCATCGCTAACATTTTTAACAATAAAATCGTGGTTACCCTTCTATCGATAAGTGTCATGCCAAAAATGACTTACATGTCCCCGTCTTTCCACCAACAATACGGTAAGGTCCACGTTTAATGGTCGCACATTTTCTTTAAATTTTGAAACTGATATAACTTGAAAAACAAACAGTATTATTTATTTACTCACATGAAACAAACCGGGATGCGGTATTCAGTACGTAGATGAAACTGGGCGATTTTATCTAAACGCACGCAAGAACACCTGTATCGTTTTAAAAGACCCAATAAATTCAAAAGTATCATTTATCAACACCTTAAAAAGCACAAGCATCCTATTAGATATTTAACAGTTCAACCTTTAGAAGTAGTAAATAAGCAGCCTGGTGAATCTCATTCAAAGTTTGTACGATCACGGAAAACAATTGAATTAAATTGGATTAAAAATTACAGACAGTCTACCCTCTCGGTCTTAATGATAATATCATGGGAATTGGTAATATATCAAGAACCGATTCTGTTAACATTTTGGATATAGTTTCTAAAACTGTTCGTAAAACCGTTCTCATGGTCGTAGAAAAAATCGCAATCAAAGAAAATTTCGGACCAATCATACCAATATTTCGGACCTAATTTCTATTTAAAAAAACAATGGCAGACATTATCTGTTAACAAAGCTCTGTTCATTACCGGTTAATAAGTTAAATAAAATTTTAGAGGATTGCAACACAATTTCATATAGCAGTCCTAAGTATGAAACCGTTCAAATTATAATGGCATATTGTTATTCTAAACTGTTTCCCAAAATTGATCGCCCTGAAGATCATAAAAAACATTTTATTAAAATAAAGTATGTCAATAAAGGTTTTGATTTTGTAAATATTGCCGGTATTTTTAACGACCATTCTGTTAAAGAACAAATTCCTGGATATTTTGATAATACTGAGCTCCTCTTATTTGTTATATTTACAAGAAATCTACCCGGAAATATGTATTTAATTATAGCCAATTGTGTAAAGATGTTAATATCAGTGAAAATACACCTACTTCGTGTAATTGCAGTAATTCCGAATACATTTATGGACCCATTTCCCATGTTATAACAGGAGATCTTAACATCGTTCAAGACCGAGAGTTAAAATCATTCCTCAGTAAAGGACCTAAATATCGTCCCCCGTCAATCATTAATTGGAATGAGTGTCGTAATATCATCCACGACTCACTCCGTACTTACTGTTTAAAATGGATAAAACGGGAAAAAGCTGACAAAAATCTTTGGACTCTTTTTAATTCAGTAATGAACATAGTTGATATACGTATTCAACATTTTAAAGAACATTTTACTCTTAACAACAACCATAATAAACCTATTTCTCGTATCAAACATAAACTTAAAGAACTAGCCAAGGAATTTGTTTTTGTCCCGGCCGATAAAGCTGCTAATAATATCATTATTGTTTGACGTAAATTTTACATTGAGGTTCTGAAAAAAGAAATCACCAATTCACCAACATTCCAACTGACTCCATTTTCAGAAAACGACATCTGTAACAAACATAAACTTTTAGCTATCTCTTTACAAGCAGAACCAAATACATTGAAAGTCCCAACTATGTACTGGCTTCCGAAGCTACATAAAACACCTTACAAATATAGATTTATTTCGTCTTCAAGCCATTGTTCCACTACTAAATTGTCTATTCTTCTTACCAGTTCACTTGGTACAATCAAAACCTGATAATTAATTGTTCAAATAAGGCCTTTGAAAATAGTGGAATTAATTACTTTTGGAGTGTCAAAACTCGTTGGAAGTACTTGATAAATTGCATGCTTATATTGGTGATTTTGAATCTGTTCAAAGTTTTGATTTTCTACCCTGTATACCACATTGCCTCACATTCTCATTCAGAAAAATTCACAAACCTAATTAAATGGGCATTTAAAAGTCAGAATGTGAATACATATGTTCTAACTCTTTTAGGTCATTTTTAGTAGCAATAAACAAAAGAACTATGTCAATTGGACATGCTTTGATACTATATCTGCCCTTGAATTTTACTAGATAATATTTTTGTTCGCTTTGGAGATTCCGTATATCGTCAGGTTATCGGAATTCCAATGGGACTAACTGTGCACCACTTATTGCGGACCTGTTTTTGTATTGCTATGAGTTACAATTTATGACTAAAATCAGCAAAGACCCATCGAAACAACATCTGATACAAAATTTAATAATACTTTTAGATATTTGGATGATATATTGGCTCTCAATAATGACGACTTCAGTATGTATACTAAAGAAATTTATCCTGTTGAACTTACTTTAAATAAAGCTAATACTAACAATGACCACTGCCCTTTCCTCGATCTTGATATCTATATCATTAACGGAAAGCTTAATACAAAATTTATGATAAAAGAGATGATTTTTCATTTCCTATCGTTAATTATCCATTTTAGATGGTGACGTTCCTTGTCACCATCTTACGGTGTTTATATATCTCAACTTGTACGATTCGCTCGTGTATGTAACAACGTTTCAGATTTTAACGAAAGAAATTTATGTATTACAGAAAATTATTACACCAGGGTTTTCGATATCACAAACTAGTCAAAACATTTACTAAATTTTATCATCGGTACAAGGACATCATTCGTAAATATAGCTCAACATGCAGACTTCTTATACGTTCAGGTATTTCACATCCAATTTTTATGGTAATATTCTTTATAAAGCACTAAAATGTCAGTATTCACCTCAGAAGCTAACAAAACCTTTAAATAGACTTATTAAGAAGGGATATAGTTACGATACTGTTGTCAGGTCATTAAAGATTGCAAATTTTGCTTTAATATTGATTCACTTATAAGGTCTTTGCATCGGAACTAAACACATTTATTTAAAACCAGTTGTTGGCATGACACGGGTTATGCTCTTCTCATATATTTTATGATGGTATGATACTAAACCCCTAACGGGAGGGATTGTGCCTGATATTCATATGATGAAGACATAATCTTTCAATCAGTTTAATTGAGGTCTGGAGCTGGCATGTCAGTTAACTGCTAGCAGTCTGTTGTTATTTATGTATTATTGTCATTTTGTTTATTTTCTTTTGTTACATCTTCTGACATCGGACTCGGACTTCTCTTTAACTGACTTTTAATGTGCGTATTGTTATGCGTTTACTTTTCTACATTGGCTAGAGGTATAGGGGGAGGGTTGAGATCTCATAAACATGTTTAACCCCGCCGCATTTTTGCGCCTGTCCCAAGTCAGGAGCCTCTGGCCTTTGTTAGTCTTGTATTATTTTTACTTTTAGTTTCTTGTGTATAATTTGGAGTTTAGTATGACGTCCATTATCACTGAACTAGTATATATATTTGTTTAGGGGCCAGCTTAAGGACGCCTCCGGGTGCGGGAATTTCTCGCTGCATTGAAGACCTATTGGTGACCTTCTGTTGTTGTCTATTCTGTGGTCGGGTTGTTGTCTCTTTGACACATTCCCCATTTCCATTCTCAATTTTATTTCATTCATTTTTTAACCAGAACAACAGATACATTCAACAAGTACTATACGACGCCTTTATATAGGAGCATATTTGTAAAACATTATTTAATGTTTTTTTTTGTTTTTTTTTTCATATTTAAATACCCTTAATATGACATCAAAAGTCTGACAGTTCTGAAAACAGCACAAACACTTGTCTCTAACATATACAGATATTTATCGTTTATTAATTTGTAAAGGTATATAGAGTATTTACATAGAGACAAGTGCCTGTGAAATGAAGATCAAATAAAATATATTCAATGTAACATAACATAACAAATCTTAACACATATTGTTTTTAACAGTTATTGATTCTGAATTTACCTGCACGTGGGAGCCTCGCACTAGAAGAGAGGCAGAAGAAGCATGTTTGGCTCAAAATTACAGTTTGATTCATTTAACACCTAATATAAAAGAGATGATGGAAAGTTCATGGCAGTATTCAAACGACAATGGTAACAGGTAAAAGATCTACAAAGGTAGCTGATCTATAATTATTACATATTGGTGTCTTAAAAGCTTTCGTAAATGCCAAACCTAAACAATTCAGATTTGCATCTCTCCCTCACTTAAGTTAGCAAATAACTTAATCAGTGCAAAGGTCTGATTCCTTTTAGGGATTTGACTATACTTTAGTCTTTTTTATGGTTTGATCAGATCTTAAAGGTGCAACGGTGCAAGACAATACGAATCGCTTTGTTTTTATTACCACAGGGTCGATACATCTGCTGGTGGCGAATGTATATCCAGCCAGAGCCATTACTTCGGTACTGGCATGAAAATACGAATATTGTTTAGATTGAAATTTACTGCTTCAAAATTTTAGAAATAATTTTAAATTAAGGCATATATCTCCCTTATGCAAAGCTCTGATTCCTTTTCCTGTTTTGGCTTCACCTTAAGGTCCTGATGGTTGATCAGATCTTCCACGTTTGTATTAGATTTTGAATTTTTAAATATTTTGGCCTCGAGCATCATTAAAGAGACATAAGTTGTCATAATGGGCATCTGGTGCAGTAAAATTGGTACCGTTTTTATTATTATTACCAAATAATTATTTCTTAGATGACGACTTATAAATGTAAAAATTACACAAAAAATCCTGCATTTATAAATAAAATAGAAAAATATATTCATGCTAATAGTATCTAGCGATAAAAGGGCGTTAAATGAAAATATTAAAAATATTGCAATTGTGATTGAAAATAAAATGTTTTCAGAGGAACTAAATAGTTAATGCATTTGAGGAGATACCGACTACTTATACCACATCTCCTTATTTGTATACTTACTTTGACAGTTACAACGCAAATAAAACCTGCTTGATAGGTAATTGATAATTTGTATTGGCATTATAAATCCCTTTATCAAATAGAGCTAATTTTCAAAGCCTTGCCATAATGGACGGGATGCACTGGTTTATGCGAAGACAATTTCAAATAGTAGTGAAATGAGATGTTTGCCATAGAAATTGTAGCGGTTATGTTTCTAGATGAAATGAAGTATATATTTTATTTAAGCACAATTGAATTCTGGGCAAATCACAGTCCAGACAACAACCGACCTAAAGGACAGATACAGTTGTTACGGCAGAAATCGCCTTTAATTGTAGCCAACAAAAGACACAAATCAATAATAAAACTTAACAATATTTATTATACACTAGTTTACAAGAAGTATTACACAGAGTAATGTCAACTTAACTGTCAAAATATGAGTCCAATCTTTTCTTTATCCAGAAATATTCTCGGAATCCACAGAATATTATATCCAATAGGTCACAATCTAGTATGATGTAGTTTTCAATAAAAGTGTCAATCCAACTGCTGAAAATGTTGATGTCTATGTCTATCGATGTCTAAGTCTATCTATGTCTCTGTCTAAATCTCTATATTTTACTAACTTTTGGGTCTGCATTTAAATACTCAAACGGAAATTTCTAGACAACGCTAGATATATAAATTACGCATCTTTGTTATGATCATTCTGGAAACGTTATGTAAGTGAAATAGAAAGTTCTAATCATTCCATGAGTATCAATGAATGTTCCAGTGAATTCTAAACTGCATATTTGTAACACAATGTGTATAATTTGTACACAATATATAATGTAAACATTCTAAGACCACACAAAACAAATTAGGCCAACTAAATAGATATGATAGTTACAATATCATAACACCTCCCCTTAAAAAGTTTGAGTGTAACAAAACTTTTCATGAATAATATGTACAAAAATGCATAGTATATGCAAAGTGTTTCAATAAGTTCTAGATAAAGCATCTGCTATTACATTATCTTTACCTTTAATATGTTTTACAATAACATCATATTCCTGTAACAATAAACTCCACCTAGTCAATCTCTGGTTCTTGTTTCTCATTTTATGTATGAAGGTGAGAGGATTATGATCAGTATAAACAAGAATAGGATGCACAGTGGGATTTAAATATACATCAAAATGTTGAAGTGCAGACAACAGTGCAAAACACTCTTTTTCAATAGTTGAATAATTTTTCTGATGTTTATCTAATTTCTTAGAAAAATATGATATAGGTTTCTCAACATTATCATCTGTCTCTTGATATAAAACAGCTCCAACTCCTACATCACTTGCATCAACGGCAAGTTTGAATTGTTTTTCAAAGTCTGGAGTGATCAGAACTGGACTATTAATTAAAAGTGATTTGCTATTTTCAAAAGCGTTTTGACAATTTTCACTCCAGATGAATTTAAAATCTTTCCGTAAAAGATGAGTCAATGGTTGAACAACAGTAGCAAAATTTGAACAGAATTTCCTGTAAAATCCAATCATGCCTAAATATCTCATAAGTTGTTTTTTATTTGTAGGAGGAGGAAATTTAGTAATTGCATCCACTTTAGCCGTAATAGGTTTCACTTGACCTTGACCAACCGTATGCCCTAAATAATCAACAGTGGCCTGGCAAAATTCACTTTTACCAAGATTTACAGTCAAATTTGATTGTGACAATCTATCAAAAGTATCATATAAATGTGTTAAATGTTCTTCCCAGCTATCACTACATACAATAAGATCATCAATATAAGCATAACAACAGTCTAAATCTTTTATAACATTATTGATCATTCTTTGAAATGTAGCTGGAGCACTTTTCATGCCAAACGGCATTACAGTATATTGAAATAAGCCGTCTGGTGTGACAAAAGCTGATATTTCTCGAGCTCTCTGTGTCAATGGGACTTGCCAGTAACCTTTCAATAAATCAAATTTGCTCACAAATTTTGCTTGCCCAATATTATCAATGTAGTCGTCTATCCTTGGAATCGGATAGGAATCAGATTTTGAAACAGAATTCACTTTTCTGAAATCAGTTACGAAACGAAAGGTTTTATCTGGTTTGGGCACAAGCAGACAAGGAGAGCTCCATTCACTGTTACTCGGCTCAATAATATCATTGTCAAGCATATATTTAATTTCTTTCTCATAAATTCAAGTTTGAGTGGATTGAGCCGGTAAGGATGTTGCTTAATTGGAGAAGCATCACCTACATCGACATTATGACAAACAGCAGTGGTTTTGTTTGGCACATCTGGAAAAGGATTTTTAAAAAAAATACCAAAGCTTTTAATTTTTCTCTACGATCAAAAGACAGATGTGCAAGTTTTGAATCTAAATTTGACAAAATTTCTGAATTTTTCAATCTAACTGTCTCTTCCATAGTTTTAGAACTAAAAGGTGGTTCAATTATATCTGGTTTGTCATGATTGTTCTCCAATTTAACCATGGCTAAAGTGGCAACTGGTTTGCTCTCACCTTCATTAGTACGCTCAAAATATGGTTTTAACATATTAATGTGACACACTCTATTTTGTTTACGCCGACCTGGTGTTTTTACAATATAATTCAAATCATTGATTTTACTCTCTATGGTATAAGGACCACAATATTTAGCTTGTAATGGATGTCCAGGGACTGGCAAAATACAAGTACCTTATCACCTGGCTCAAAAATCTGTCCCTGGCATCTTTATCATACCATATTTTCATCTTATTCTGAACAGTTTTAAATTGTTCTGAGCAATTTGACAAGCAGTATACAATTTTTCTTTAAATCTAGATACATAGTCTAGAAGATTCAAGTCAGTGTGTTCAGTAAGCCATTTTCCTTAATCAATTTTAAAGGTCCCTTACAGTATGACCAAATACCAACTCAAAGGGACCAAAACCAAGGGATTCTTGAACAGCCTCTCGGACCGCAAAAAGTAAAAAGTGAACACCATCATCCCAATCCCTGTCAAATTGAAGACAAAAAGTTCTGATCATGTTCTTCAATGTTTGATGAAAACGTTCTAAGGCACCTTGAGATTCTGGATGATAAGCACTTGACCTATACTGAGCAATCCCTAATTGGTACACGACTTGCTGAAATAAACCTGACATGAAATTTGAACCCTGGTCGGACTGTATAGACTTTGGAAGTCCTACTAGCGTGAAAAATTTGATCAGAGCTTTGACAATAGTAGGTGTCTTGATATTCCTTAACGGAATAGCCTCTGGAAAGCAGTGGAGATACATGATTGTCAATAAATACGCATTTCGGTCTTGGTCTTCGGTAAAGGTCCAACGCAATCAATTAGTACTCTGGTAAAAGGTTCTTCAAAGGCTGGAATAGGCAGAAGTGGTGCTGGTGGTATTTTCTGGTTAGGCTTACCAACAACCTGGCATATATGGCATGATTTGCAGTATTCTGCGACATCACTTTTAGTCTTGGCCAGTAGAAATGTAATAAGATCTTAAGGCAAGTCTTCCTTATACCTAAGTGTCCAGCCAAGGGGGTGTCATGGGCAAGACCGATAATGTCTTGCCTATAGACTTTAGGCACCACAACTTGGTATACCACTCTCCATTCCTCCTCTGGGGTAGCATCAGGGGGCCTCCACTTTCTCATTAAAATGCCGTCTTGATGGTAATAGCATTCGGCCACTTTGTCTGCTTCCTCCTGTGGTTGAGCCCTCTTGCTGAGCTGAAGAACCTCAGGGTCTTTATTTTGCTCTTCGACAAATTTCCTTCGGTCTACTGAATGGCTGTTTACGTCTGGCCAAGGCATAATTACATTCTTGCTAATACTAGGTGGTCTTATTACGGCCTTCTCTGAGCTACCGGGACCTTCAATGTCGGCTAGAAAGGTGTCAGAAAGGTCCATGTAATCAAACTGGTCTTCTTGCAAATCCTCATTTTGTTGTTTTCTAGCCATCGCCCTAGTAACGACACAAGCTGGATACAGTTCAGCATCATCTTCAGGTGATTTAACATCCACCACCGGTTCACTGGTAACAATTGGTTCAGCAACCACTTTATTCCTAGCTAGATCATTTCCTAGCAATAATGAAACACCCTCAACAGGGAGATTAGGACGAACACCCACAACAACTGGTCCAGTTATCAAATCTGACTTCAGATAAATACGATGGAGGGAAACATCTATACAACCTAACTCCACACCTTGTAACAAAACGGAGGCACCAACAGAAGTCTCCTCGGACAAAGGCAACACACCTTCTAACAATAAAGACTGAGAAGCTCCAGTGTCCCGTAAAATCTTAATAGGCTGAGGAGTAGTATTATCAACAATAGAAACAAACCCATCAGACATAAAGGGTTTATAATCCTCCATGTAATCACAAAAACTGGACTTAAAAGCCTGACTCGCCGGACATTCCAACGTATTGGTAACACGGGGTGTCGTACAAGCACTGGTCTTGGGCTTATTATCTCTTTCATTCTTCTTCTGGAGTCTAAAACAATCAGCCATCAGGTGACCATTCTTCTTACAATAAGCACAAGTCAGTGACTTCCTCTCAAAAGTATCAAATTTTGGACTAGACATATTATAACTAGACTGACTCTTATTCTGTGCAACAGGTTTATTATCAGTACGCTCAGTGCTTTGATTCTTGTAATTTCCACTCGAAGTATTAAAATTTTGACCTTTAAACTTCTCTTATGTGAAAGGGTATAATTATCGGAAATAACAGCTGCATCTTGTAATGTCTCAACAGTTTTGTCATCTAAATGTGTTTTTAAGTCTAAATGAACACACTGCTTGAACTCTTCTAATAACATCAATTGTCTTAAATTATCAAATTTTTATTTATTTTCTTTGACGTAAGCCATTTATCAAATAGATCTTCTTTTTCCCTAGCAAATTCAACATAGGTTTGTGAATCAAACTTTTTATAAGACCTAAATTTCTGTCTATATGCTTCTGGCACTAGCTCATAAGCTTTCAAAACTTCCTTTTTAACCGTGTCATAATCAGAACTATTTTCTGATGAAAGTGCTGAGTAAATTTCAGCGGCCTTGCCCTCAAAAACACTTTGCAGCATTGTAGTCCAAAAGGCTTCGGCCATTTCAAATTTTGAGCAATTTTCTCAAACTGTGGAAAAAATTTGTCAACTGTTTTTTCACAAAATTTGGGAACCAAACGTATGTTTTTTGCTGCATCAAAATTAAGATGTTCTGATTTTGACTGGAATTTAATGTTGCTTTCTTCTTTTGCCATTTCAATTTTCATTTTTCAATCTCTAACCTTTCTCTCATTTCAAGTTCTGCCTGTTTTAATTTCAATTCATCTTGTTTTAATTTAAATTCATCTTCTTTTCTTTTTCTCCATTTCTAACCTTTCTTCCTTTTCTTTTTCTCCATTTCTAACCTTTCTTCTTTTCTTTTTCTCCATCTCTAACCTTTCCTTCGTTTGAAGTTCTGCCTGTTTTTCTTCTTTTCCAATTGTTTTATTTTGATTTCGTTTTCCAATTGTTTTAATTTAAATTCATGTTCTAATTCAAGCTGTTTTAATTTGGTAGCATCAACATTTTCGATCTTAAGTTCAAGAGCCTCTTCACCAAAATTTCTGAGTCAACTAATTTGTCTATTAACAAATTTTTATAATTTGTTTTCTCATAGATACTCTAAAGTCTAATTTCAGATGTTTAGCAAGCAACACTTATTCCTCTTTCTTTAAATTATCAAACCCTTCCAGGTCTGGCGTTTTCAAAATTTACCGGCATCAAATGCCATATTGTAGAATTTTGTTGGCTAGTTCTAATAAAAATACTGAAAAATCTTTATTAAGATATTAACGTGATCCCGGACTTGAGCCCCAATTTCTGTTACGGCAGAAATCGCCTTTAATTGTAGCCAACAAAAGACACAAATCAATAATAAAACTTAACAATATTTATTATACACTAGTTTACAAGAAGTATTACACAGAGTAATGTCAACTTAACTGTCAAAATATGAGTCCAATCTTTTCTTTATCCAGAAATATTCTCGGAATCCACAGAATATTATATCCAATAGGTCACAATCTAGTATGATGTAGTTTTCAATAAAAGTGTCAATCCAACTGCTGAAAATGTTGATGTCTATGTCTATCGATGTCTAAGTCTATCTATGTCTCTGTCTAAATCTCTATATTTTACTAACTTTTGGGTCTGCATTTAAATACTCAAACGGAAATTTCTAGACAACGCTAGATATATAAATTACGCATCTTTTGTTATGATCATTCTGGAAACGTTATGTAAGTGAAATAGAAAGTTCTAATCATTCCATGAGTATCAATGAATGTTCCAGTGAATTCTAAACTGCATAGTTGTAACACAATGTGTATAATTTGTACACAATATATAATGTAAACATTCTAAGACCACACAAAACAAATTAGGCCAACTAAATAGATATGATAGTTACAATATCATAACACAGTACGATATGTTCCCGTCAATCTATGATCTATCTGCTCTCTGTGTCAAAATTGTCTATGAAGTACGAAACACTCGTTTCGGATGGGTACCAGTAGATTGTGAAAACAAGATTGCTACAGCTGGCACATGCTGTAACCAAGGTGTATTATACGAAGGTAATAACGACATTCATTGAAACAGTTACTGATTGATTGCAATCTGAAGGCAAAATGGTTTAAACAATATTATACTGGCACCCCTGACACTAACTATAGACCATCTGTCATAAAAATTATTTTATTCATAATAAGAACGACAATCATTTCGCTCTTACTGCATTCATTGTCGCTGCAATGAATACAGTAATTTTATGTACAGTCAAAATTACAATCAGTAGTATGTGTACCAGTATTTTTGTATATGGTGTTAAGATTTATATTTCTGTGACTGAGAATATGGGACTATCTCATTTCTCCAATTTCACAACAAACATTGTTTTACATTTGTTATTTCGGGGCCTTTATTAGTTGACTATGTGGTATTGGCTTCGCTCATTGTTCAAGACCGTACGGTGACCTATAGTTGTTAATTTTTGTGTCATTTGGTCTTTTGATGAGAGTTGTCTTATTGGCAATCATGCCGCATCTTCTTATTTTTATAAATAAGGGATACATGTAAATAACAAAAATGATGAAGGTTATTCTTCTTAGTAAAACAGTATATCTTCATATATCATTTTTGAGTTAAAGCTAATATTTTTTAACATATGTCAATATTTATTTTTATTCGGAAATGCTACATATCGTAAAAAATGGTTTCCTTTATTTTCCAGCGTAGATCTGTGACTTATATTGCGTAAATACAACATTCACTTTGTCCGAAAAAGAAGTATTTTATATGACTTTGAAAACAATACGTATATATCGCGTCCGGATTTTCATGCGAACAAAACTTTTATGAATTTCTAAATATAATATTTTGATGTACAAATAAATGACTCACAGTTGCTAAGTCTATTAAGCAAACATTTGCAAAATGTTATTTTCTTACATACATAACTATTAACACACTGCGACTGTTCTTTTTTCCTTTGTTTTTCACCAAAAATATCCTTTACCTAATCCATTAACCGATTACGTGTTCTCTTTGCACTTATGACCTCAACCACGCTTCTTCATTGTACTGTGATATTACCTTCGAAATCAGTTTAAGGCCAGAAACCTGAGCAGATTTATTATTTCACGTTATTTTCTCCTATTAGTATTTAAAGCTGACATATCTGTATTGTTGGGTTGCTTATTTCTTTCTGCTAGAACCTTCTTGTCGACATCTTTTTATCGTACGTGAATTATTAATTGCAGTTTTCTACAGCCTATCCTGATCATTTTAACATAGAAAATGTTTTGCTATTTCTAATGTACACTTCGACATCAAAATAAAACTCAGTACTCAATAAAAAAAATCATCATGGATACCCGGACGAAAAGTTTGTACGCCAGACGCGCGATTCGTCTACAAAAGACTCGTCAGTGACGCTCGAATAACAAAGTAAAAAAGGCCAAATAAATTACGAAGTTGAAGAGCAATGAATACAAATAATTCCGAAAAGTTTTGCCAAATACTGAATTGATTGATTGTCTGTTGCTTAACGTCCAGTAGAGAAATATTCCTTGCATGTACAGGACGATTGCAAAATATAGCCACGGTAATATATTTCTAATCTAAAATTGACTGTCAAGCAGCGATTAATTATTTCGTTTTTTCTTCTGCAGCTAGATACAAAGCTTTGCTAGTTTTGAAGAAGACTAATTGGTTTACAGCAGACCATATTTGCAAAGAAAAAGGTGGCACATTATTTGATAATAATAATCGGATCATGAATCTCGTTTAATTATCGTTTGCTGGTTCACCATGGATAGAAGAAAAGTAATTTTCTTTATCAATTCAAAGTCTCCCTACATGGGCCGTTGCGTATAAAGAATAACTACACACTCGTTGAAGTACAATACATGTATATGTATTTATTTATATGATTACACTTCTTGATTTATTTATTTATTCATTTACTTCATCATTATTTTTCATTCTTTCTTCCTTTCCTTCTTTACTATTTAAGTTGATAAGATTTAATTGTCATATAAAAACCAACAAGAGTCGGATGAGACCACTTTTAATGTACTTTGTGTTATGGCAAAGAATTTGTATATATCAAGAGTGACCAAGTTGATATGTGTATGTGTGTAAATGATATGCGATGTGTGTAAATGATATGTGTATGTTTGTAAACAGTGCAGAACATGCCTTTTTGGGACTGTATTTAGCGTTCTTATTAGGAACACCTCTGTAAACATGTACTACATATGTTAACGTTGAAAATGGCTGATTACCTTTGGATAAAAAAGCAACAGTTAACATTAGGTTACCACTATTAGAAGCATCAGTAGTTTATTGATAAACAACATGTTTTCTTAAGAAGATATTACAATTACAAACATTTTTAAAGTAATCAAAGTAAACGTTCGCTTACTAAAACACCAAACATGTTAAAAATGATCAAATAACATTAAACGGACTAATATTGGGCTATGCTTTCTCTCCAACAACCCGTATTGATGGTTCTTGTGGGATTTTTTTTATGGAGAGAACAAATTGACAATGAGTTGTTAACTAAAAACATCGAAATTACGTTTCTACAATAAACAATATTATATATTATATAGAATTCCATGTTTTATCATATTTCAGCGTAACAGATTTTTGGTCAGATCTGTCGCTAAATGAATATCAAGATCCTGAGATGTGTTCATTATCGAGAGTAATACCACCAGAACCAGACTGGTCACAGTTTTTTCCGCAGATAGATTCAGATTTGTTTGATTCATGTGAGAAGGCAAAGCATATGTCCATATGCATGATACCAAGTAAGATTGAAGAAATAAAATAAATATGGTTTATTTGTTTCTGGTTAATATCTCACAGAGAGGCGAAAGATAACAAAGCGATAATCAACTCACAAGTCGAACACGAACTGGCAATGCCACGGCAAAAACGACCAAAAGGCAAACAACAGTATACAAAACAAAACATAGATATCTAAAGACTGAGCAACGTTAACACGATTACCACCAAAACCCGGAGTCATACCAGATGCTTCGAAACGGTGAGCAGATCCTACTTCACAGGTGGCACCCGTCATTTTGCAGATAAGTCAAGGTATTGAAGATAAAAACATGAAAATAAAAAAAACCTTATCTGTAAACGGAGTCCCACCTGGTGCATCGAAATGATTTGCATCTTATGCTACATGAACAAAACATTACTCCCAATTGTTTGTCAAATCCAGGATTGTTACATCACTCAGTCTGATAATATTTGATTGCCAATTTGGATATGTAGGAGCTATTGCAAAGTAAAAACTTCACATTTGAGGCTGACAGTAGTGATACTTCTCAGTAGTTTGTCGTGTTAGGTTACTGTAAAAGAAGAGTACATGGTGAAATTGTTGTAGTTAGAACTCTAGCCTACCTTATCCTAACAACTGAGATACATAAATGCATTCAGCTTGTTCAGTTGGCATATTACTAATCCTTTTATCTAAGACCATAATTGGAAGTCAAGGTAGTTAAACACCCCCTAGTAGTATTCCTTTTATTACAATTGAAATTATGTCATAAAAAAGTGCGATTTGAAAATTTGCTATTTGATTTTCCATCTTGTCTTGCCGGAGGTTTTAGCGATGTATCAGAGCCTCACGGTAAGTACCCATAATATAACTACCGAGTCTTGTAATATAAATCCACCTAAGTCAAAAAGTATGTTGCTGATAAAATTAAGCATGTCCCGTTCAAAAACTAAACTGTTTGAAGTAATTTGACAAGAATCCACAACTAGTGATACCTATTCTAAAATATATGCAGTGATATGTTTTCAACCTGCGACACTCAAAGTTCATTGTGTTCAGGTAGCGTGACATGTTTTCCTGTGACTCAAAAGCTTTTATGGTTAGCGTAGCGTGGCATGTTTTTCTGTGACTTAGAGGTTCATTGTGTCCGGGTAGCGTGGCATGTGTTGCGGTGGATTGTTACTTCGTGGAAAAGCACGTTACAAATCCCCTCAGCGTGTCGGTTAAGTTTACATATAAAAATAAGATGATGTAGTATGATTGCCAATTAGAATAATATCCACCAGAGATCAAATGACGTAAAGGTTAGCAATTATAGGTTAAACAGAGTTCATTTTCATATCGTATTGATATGTTCTTCCCTAAATATGCATTTTTTGCAACAGGGCGTGAAACATCCATCCCTCATCATCCAAAGTTGATTTATTTTAACTCCTAACAATGCATCATAATCAATTAAGAGTTCTCTCTGACAAAACATAAATAGACTGGCTTTTGATTTTTGTACTGGGATCTATTTATATAATGTTGATTCATTTATTTTTGTATGGTACTAAATTATGTGGATTAAAGAAATATGAGGGTTTTTTTCGATATTTGTGTTTCTTGTTAACCAAAGTCTACATACGCGCCGACAGAAATTTTGTAATTTCATGGTTCACCTTGAACGCCGAATACCACAAGAAATTGGTATCCAAGATAAAGTAATGAATCCGCAGTATCTTTATATGATTTCTAACAATCATGGAATTCATAAATGACAATGGTTTTTATTTGTATCTACCAACAGGTAGCCAGTTGTTTTACAGTCATCTTGAAATTTTTGCTTGTTAACGCTAAGTTTTTCTTAAATACAACCACAAGAGCGAAAAATACGACAGAGTGTATGGAAGAATGTAATGGATTCAATAAAGTTGGGGTGACATGCATGGATTTTAACTTTGACAAGAAGACTTCAACCTGCAGATTTTCTGAAGATATGATTGCACCTGATTACAGACCTGATCCCTCGTTATCTATTGACTTGTATTTGATTCTGCCTATTACACGTATGTATGGTTATAATATAACCAATTATATCAGTAAATATTAACGTTTTATTTGTATTCACATGTAATTGGAACTGCTATATTTAAGAAAGTCTGAAATACTTAGCAATTCATGCTTAAATATGAGCAACATTAGTACACCTAATATAGTATGTGTATGAATATATATAAATGACTTACAAAACAAAAAAGTCAATTTTATTTTTAAAGATTCGTTCGTCAAATAATGAACACACATAGTTTCCTTACAATAATTGGTAACGTTTGGTTAGTGCCCAACACACATGTTTACTTACAATTATATATACATGTTAAACCAAATATATAATAATCTTCTAAATATTTTGTGAAGAGACTGGTGCAGTTTTGTGTATACTCATTAACTGCTTGTCTGACTTTTTTCTGTGTATTCTCAAACATTTCATTTACAAAACATCTATAAATTCAAACTTACTACAAATTTCAAATGTACAAAAATCGGGAATAACAAACCAGTGGTGGTATATGTATGTCGATGTCTTTATACGATAGCCACCCTTGCGTGAAATTCATTTAAACAAATACAAATTGGAACAACGGACTGACACAATCCTGTCTCAGAACAACATTTTGTTTTATATCCTACATCGGTATAAAACACACCCAGGAAGAGCCATGACAACCATAAATGTCATGGTCAATGTACAATGCATATGTAAATTATATAATTGTGTATTTATAAATCCCACATCTGCTATAAGTACAAATCCCGATGATTAACTGGTCTGAAATTTTCCTATCTATAATTGTTCCTACGTGATACTATAATTTCCTGCTTGCAGCAGTTATAATTTGAAATACGAAGCAATGGATATATGTCGAAATTTGAAAGCAAGAGTATTGAGCGATAAGAATTAAGAAATAATCAAATCTCATATGTGGTCTATATTATCTTTCTGGAATATTCTTTCATAATTTTAGACATTGTTTTTTTTTATAAGCCAGTAAGCATATTTCCGTTCTCTGGTGTGGTCACAAAAACAAAATTAAAAACAAAGAACAACAGTATTGTTGAACGTCAAAATTCAATTCTAAACATGCAGAAATTTTAACATTGAATAAAATTTAAATATGTTAAAACAATAAAAAAAAAGATTAACGTTTGATAAAATTGAATATAATATCTCGTGCAATTACTTGCAATATTCTAACGTATGAGTATACTTAATCCCCCATTTTTGTCCTTCTGAAGCCCTGATATATTCCAAAGAAACCACTACGGATACGTTTTATTATACAACAGACTTTTCGAGTATGAAAACTGATACAGCACAACAGCATCATACTTCAGGTATTTTGTTCAAACATTTTGTATGAAGAAATACCGTGCATAGCTTATTAGTTTCATATAAATAAGTTTTGGTTGATTGGTTGATTTATTGGTGTTTTATGCCTCTGGTTTTCTTAAATACAACCTCAAGAGCGAAAAATACAACAGAGTGTATTGAAGAATGTAATGGATTCAATCAATTTGGAGTGACATGCATGGAATTTAACTTTGACAAGAAGTCTTCAACCTGCAGATTTTTCTGAAGATATAATTGCACCTCATTACATACATGATCCTTCGTTATCTTTTGACTAATATTTGTTTCTGCCTATTACGCGTATGTATGGTTATAATATAACCAATGATATAAGTAAATGTTAGCGTTTTATTTGTATTCACATGTAATTGTAGCTGCTATATTTAAGAAAGTCTGAAATACTTAGCAAATCCGGCTTAAATATGAGCAACATTAGTACAGATAATATAATATATTGGTACCGTTTGGTTGGTGCCTATCACACGTATTTACTTACAATTAGATATACATGTTAAACCAAATATATATCAATCTTCTAAATATTTTGTGAAAAGACTGGTGCAGTTTTGTGTATTCTCATTAACTGCTTGTCTGACATTTTTCTATGCATTCTCAATAATTTCATGTACAAAACATCTATAAAATCAAACTTACTACCAATTTCAAATGTACAAAATCGGGAATAACACAGTGGTGTTATATGTATGTCGATGTCCTTATACGATAGCCACTTTTGTGTGAAATTCATTTAAACAAATACAAATTGGAAGAACGGACTGACACAATCCTGACTTAGAACAACATTTTGTTTTTATTATAATACATCAGTATAATATAAATTTTTTTTTTTCATTTCATTTTTTTGTCCTTTTAAAGCCCTGATATATTCCAAAGAAACCACTACGGATACGTTTTATTATACAACAGACTTTTCGAGCATAACAACTGGCACAACACAACAGCATTATACTTCAGGTATTTTGTTTAAGCATTTTGTATAAAAAAATACCGTACATAGCTAATTAGTTTCATATATTTAAAGTTTTGATTGATTGTTCTATTGGTGTATTATGCCATTTTCAGTACTATTGTCTATTTCGTGTTTGAATTTTTTTTGGGTTGAGAAAGCCGGAGTGCCAAGAGAGAAACAACGACCTTGGGCAGGAAAATTGACAATCCTAGTCAATTAAGAATGTAGTAGAGCGCACCTGCCACTTTCGGAGTTTGAACTCACAACCTCAGATTTGACGGTCTAGTGATACAGTAGTTGGACTACTTAGACATATCGGCCACCGAGGCGCCAATCCATAAATATAACAGTATGCTGTAAATTCTAGATGACATTGTCTTTTTATCTGATTTGTATCTAGATATACCATTATCTTACACAATTCGATGTGATGAATTTCGGACTGAAAATTTCATTGATTGATTGATTTATATTTTTTTTTTATCGCAAGGACCAAAGTGTTTACTCATAAGATCTGGCTACTTTAGTGTAATGTGCAATAAAAATACCAAATTGATGATTAACAAAAAGACTCACAAATGACGCTCGAATAAAACAAGTTAAAAAGCTAAATAAAGTACAAAGTTGAAGAGTATTGTGGAATCAAAATTCCGAAAGATTTTGCCAAATACATTTAATAAATTTCAAAAAAAAAATGGAAGCGAGTGTAGTTACTAATAGTAGCTCCTATTAAACTAACTGCAGATTCATATATTTGTCATTTATCAGGTATGATAGTGATCACTGTTGCAACATGGCTGGCTTTCATTGCAAGTGTTGTTGTCTTATTTTCTATTATTGGGCGTATACTATCAATACAAAGTAAGTTTACATATGCGTGTTAGATTATAGATTTCACCAGTCCTTTAAATGCATGTAACATGAGGGAATTATTTACTTTCTTGGGTACCAATCTTCGTGTATTTAGAAAAGATATTTTTCGCGGACACTTGATTTCGTGGTTTTGACAAAATTATACATACAAGCTTGTCTTAATTATAATTTTTGTTGAGTATTTAATTCGAGGCTCTCCTATACCTATAAAATCAATGAAAATACATACACCATGAAAAAGAATGATGTCACGGTAGTTAACTTTATTTTCAATATCTAAATTAGGTTTAGATTAAATGTAAACACATTTCTTGCTGTGATTCTTCAACGACTAGACATTGTAATGCAGTTCGATACCTGCACTTGTTTTATTTACTTACTTGTTATTTCATTGTAATGTAGCTCGATACCTGCACTTGTATTGTTTACTTACTTGTTATTTCATTGTATATGTACACATGAATTAATTTTGGCGGGACGGAATATGATTGTTGAAACGTATGATGAAAGTATATAAACTAATCATTTTTTGTACGCTAGACGCGCATTCACTTCACAAAAGACTCATCTCTGACACTCAAATCAAAAAGTTTAAAAGGCCTGTCAATGTCTGGCTAGGTTCCTTACTTGTCAGATATAGACAGACCTCGAATAATTATTATTTCAAACTAAGCAGATTTGTCATTTTAAATAGATTATTACAAAATGAATAATTTTTGTATTGCAGAACATGTTTCAAACAGAACAGCGCCAAGCTTGTCCTCTTGAAAAAGAAATTGAACTACCGTTTTACGATGATGACGAAGTTCTTTATTCTACGAACATTATTTATAGTTTGCCTCCCATCGGTTTTGAAGGGACTATCTATTAGACAAACTTGATCAAATACATATGTATTGGAAGATTGTAGTTTCAACATGTTGATGGTGTTAATTTTTCTTCCACTGTATAATAGAACTTTAGAAATCTTGTTTCATATTATTCTTTTAAAAAAACCTTTTAGTCTTCGATTTTGTATTTAACAATACATATTTTTTTGTTCATATTTAAGTTGTTGAGAGTCCCGTTCCAAAGTTACCTATAATATGCTCTGAGAGAAAATATACGTTTTTTGCAAGACAAATATAGTCTGATGTAATAAAATGATGACAAAATGTAAACATTTGACGGACACTTTATAATTCATACTAGAATGCTTATACATATTGAACTAACTTAGGAATCAATACCTACAAGTTGAATACTTTAAAAATGTTATATAATTAGTTTTGATTAAATGTTCTTTACCTTTAAGAAACCGTTTCACACTTATCATATTAAATATAGGCAAGCCATTATGACCTCAATAATCTTTTGTAAAATATTCTTATCAAGATAACATAGAGTTAGTAAGGAAACTTAGTCATTATACACAGTAGCATCGGTCTTTTCTCTATATAATTTGAATAAAAGCAGTTGTGGGGTATATGTACTTTGATTTGATATCAACATAACGACACACCTCTCCCATGTCTCCGGTCATTTAAAAAAAGGGAATCCTAACTCCTCCTCATGATATATTCCAATCGTTTCAAAACTTTGCAGGAGTGGTTCTTGAAAAACGAGTCACGAGTCGCTATCGAAGGCATGTATATTTGGTTTAGATACTGAAAAATAAATCTTTTGTCCGATACTATCGAACAACGGACTGAACAAATTTATGCAATGCGTTTATTCTTTTAAGAAGCTGTAGTTTGTTACAGAAATGTTTTTTAACTTCAGAGGAGAGAGATGCCACCGAAATCCGATATACATTCTTACGGACGTCTATTACACACAACTTCATACGCATTAAGTTCGTACTGGCTTTAGGGAGGAGTTACCGGTCCTGAAAGTGTCTGACATGAACTTTCGGGGGTCCGGAAAAATACTAATTTAAGTAATTATAAGCATCTTAGAGTTATGAAATCTGACCGATATACAGATCAAGTGTTACTAACGATGACTTAATATTCGAATCGAAGAAAAAGATCAGATTGATGACTTTTACTGATACTGTGTTTTGAACATTTATCTGAGGTGTACTCACTAGAAGAAATTGGGCGATACTAATAGAGACTTATCTATCCACTTCTCAACAAAGTACTTTTACGGTTTAAAACACAACGAAGTACTCTGTGCAATTGAAGAGGTGGTCTCTAGAGAAACTATTAATTTTATACAACTTACAGAGAAAAACTGTGTTGTTACTGTTAAAGAAAAATTTCTAAGGGATAGATTGATGACCGTTGGAATTAAAATTCGAGACAGGTCAGTTAATTTTGTTATAATTGATAAACAATTGACAAAAATCACAATTAAAGATTTGCCCTACGAGCTTAGTGACAGTTTCGTTACAACACAAATGTCTCAATTCGGGCAAGTGGTCCAAAGTTCGATTAGGAGAGGTGTCATCAAAGACACCAGTATTGAGAATGGTCCTAGATATTTACAGCTTTTAAACTGTGTACCTATACTTCCTAATAAGATATCATTTGGTAAACATGAAATCAGACTATTTGCCGATAATAATAGAACATCCTGTAAATTCTGTAATGGAACTGATCATTCCTCGTTCAAATGTAGAGAAAACCCCCAACAACTCCGTAAATGCTTTAATTGTCATCAGCTTGGACATGTATCTAAAGACTGTCTGGAGGAGTTTGTCTGCAACTATTGTTTGTTAGCGGGGCATATAAAGCGGGACTGTGAAAAATATCAGGATGACGAGACAAGGCGAGAAATGGGAGAATACGCAGATGAAATCATTGAAGGGAGACGTGGTCGGTCACAAAGCTTTGACGAATCCATAACACCGTGTGACGCAGGTATAGAAGACATATATGCTATTCCAAAATCAAAAACTTTTATACTTGGGGAATCAAATGGTAAACGGTTGGGAGATTTCAGTCCTGAGGTTATAAATGCGTCGGTATCTGGTGCCGCCTTTGATAAAATAGATAAACTTCTTAACTATGCTCTGTCCGTCATGGATGATACAAATGCACGTGTCGAAAAGGTGGTCATTTGTCTCGGTACCAATGATATCACTCGTAATAGAAGTGACCCAGATGAAGTGAATGTAAACGCTACGAGCGCTGTTAACTGTGTAAAATCAAGATTTCCGAATGCAAAAAAAAGGTCTCTGCACTATCATTCCCCGTAAAGGCAAATGACAGAACATACTAAAATTGAATGAAACAACACAATCTGTAAACAATTTTCTTGTCAAATTTAGTAAAAAGGATAGTTCTGTTTCTCTGATTGACACTTTCAATATATTCTGTCAAAATGGTAATGCTGTGAGGTCACTTTATGGCATCAATGATCCTAGCGGAGTACATATCAGTGATAAAAGGGTAGATAAATATATTGTTGAACTGTCCTCATTTTTTGGTAATACTCATGTAGTTGAGGCAATTGTTCACACACCAGCTCTGCGAAAACGTAATCTGAGTTCAAATACTACCCCTTCATCTACTGAAAAGGTAAACATCACAAAAGTGTCTAGGATGGACTCCGTAGCAGGAGTGATCAGTTGAGTATTGAGAATAATTGTTTTTTAAATAATACTCTGAAATGTATTTGCCTAAATGTATGTGGGTTGAGATCGAAGCTTAAGTCTCCTGATTTCAGGAACTGATGGTGATGTATGATATACTTTTATTTTTGGAATCAAAGACCGATGAATTTGACATTATAGGGATGCCTGATGGGTATCAGTATTTTGCTAAGCAAAGAACAAAATTTAAAAAGAAGTCGGTTGGTATAATTATTTTTTTTAAGAGTAATCTAGGAAAGTTTTTGAAATTTCCAAAATCTAATTCTGAATTTGTACAGTGGGTAGTATTGGAAAAGGGGTTAGGTGATTTTAATAAAAACTTGTTAATGGGCTGTATATATCTTCCACCTGACAATAATAAGTATACAAGCAATGAGGCGTTCATAGAGGTTGAAACTGAAATGATAGAACTTGTTATAACATAAACGGTACCAATTTTTCTGCACCAGATGCGCATTTCGACAATCAATGTCTCTTCAGTGATGCTCAAGGCCAAATATTTGAAAATCAAAAGCTTATTGAAAAGATGAAGAGCTATAAGCCCAAAAGGACAAAAAAGTATAGCCAAAGCCGGGAAGGGAATCAGAGCTTTGAATGAGAGAGATACATTCCTTATTTTTAAAATAATTTCAAACATTTTGTAACAGGAAATTTCAATAACACTAATTCCGTATTTTCATGCCAGTACCGAAGTACTGGCTACTGGGCTGGTGATACCCTCGGGGACTATCAGTCCACCAGCAGAGGCATCGACCCAGTGGTAGTAATAACATAAACGGTACCAATTTTTCTGCACCAGATGCGCATTTCGACAATCAATGTCAATGTTAATAAGTATAATTGATAACCTCTAATTGTTGGTGATTTGAATGCTAAAACCAAATTGTTAGATGATGTTGTCATCCCTGATGACAGTTTTTTTGATATACTGGATGATTTTGAAGATGACAGGTTTATGTCATATTTGTAAGATTATCAAAATGTATGTGACAGTAATGTATCTTTAAAGCGATGTTCAAAAGATAGCAGTGTGCCTAATATCTATGGGTACAAACTTATAGATTTTTGTAAACGTAACAATATGTATATTGGTAACAGCAGGTTACCAGTTAATGATTATATGATAGGCTTGACTACTAGTAATAGTGTATCTCTTATTGATTATTTATAACTGTCCTCCGGCATTTTCCACTGATACAAGAATTCAACGTTCTCGAATTGAACCCACTTTTTATGATGTCCATTGTGGTCTATGTTTTTGTTTTCATGCTTCAGTGAACATGTTTACTACACATTCCGATGATAATTGTATAAGTCAGCGTGGTCATGCACGATGGGTCCCAGACGAAGAAAACCGGTTTATTGAGACACTCGTCAGTGACGTTACAAAATTAGACGAGATATCACTACTTTTGTCGGAGGACAGTAATGATTCAAAAGAACGAATCAATACAGTCGTTGACAAAATAGGTGATATTTTTAAAAGCACCGCTAATCATGTATTTAAACCAAAAGGAAGATTCTATCCATCTGGATCTTCTAACCAACTTTGGTTTAATAAAAAATGCAGGGATAAGCGAAAGGTTTTCCATAAAGCGAAAAACCGTTACAGTTTTAAGTCATTAAATAAGAGCAATGTTCCAGATGATGATATTGATTATGAGGAATTAGCTAAAAGTATAAAAAGTCAGGGTGTTATTGAAATTATAGATCACGAATTTACAGAGGACGAAATACTGTCAGCTTATAAAAAATTATGTAATGATTAAGCCCCAAGGGAAGATGAGATTGTCAACGAATATATAAAAAGCACGGTGAATCAATTTTTGCCTATTTACACTAAGTTATTCAATTTAGTGTTTGATTCTGGAATCGTTCCAAATTCATAGCTTATTGGTATCATTAAGCCGTTATTTAAAAACAAGGAGGATCCAAATAATTTGGATAATTACAGAGCTATTTGTCTTACATCGAATTTAGGAAAAGTGTTCACCTCTATACTTAATTCAAGACTTAATGCTCTGTCAGACGAGATCGGGATTATAACTGATGCCCAGGGTGGTTTTCGAAAGGGGTATTCTGTCTAAGATAGTATGTTTGTCATGAATGCTTTAATTTCACTATATTTGAGTTCGGGAAAGAAATTATTTTGCGCTTTTGTAGATTTTAGAAAAGCTTTTGACACAGTGTGGAGGGTGGGACTATGGCAAAAACTATTAAAATATAACATTGGTGGGAAAATGTTAAAAGTTATATTGAGCATGTATACAGATATTAAGTCTTGTGTTAAAAATGGAGAACTAAAAATAGATATTTTCCCGTGTGAGGTAGGTGTAAGACAGGGAGAAAAAATGTCACCCTTTTTCTTTGCCTTATACCTGAATGACTTGGAGGAATATCTGGATGAAAACTCCTTGGATGGTCTAAAATTTATGAATGAAAAATTTACAGAGAATCTTAATTTCTATATCAAGTTCTTTATTCTTCTGTACGCCAATGACACAATTATTTTTGCGGAGTCGGCAGAAGGGTTACAAAAGGCTCTGGATGTGTTTGAGCAATATTGTTTTGAGTGGAAACTGACTGTTAATGTATCAAAAACAAAGATTGTGATTTTTTTCAAAGAGAAAGTTTAATAAGAATGCTACTTTTAAACTATGTAATGAAATTATTGAAATTTAAGATTCATATGTTTATCTTGGTCTGCTGTTTAGTTACAACGGAAATTTCTTTCAAGCTGGGAAAAAATTAGTAGACAAAGCTCAAAAAGCATTTTATGCTCTTTACAAGAAGATACAAAATATCTCACTTCCGATTGATTTACAGTTAAAACTATTTGATGCATTAGTGGTTCCTATTTTGACCTATTCCTCGGAAATATGGGGGTTTGAAAATAAAAATAATACTGAAAAATTACATCTACAGTTTTGTAAGCGCAGTTTGGGGGTTCGATCATCTACGCCAAATGTTATGGTGTATGGGGAACTTGGAAGATTTCCACTTGAACTGCAGATCAAGTTAAAAATGGTATGTTTTTGGCACAAGCTAGCGAAAAATGATAAAAAAACTATCGGGTAAACTGTATAAGTTACTTTGGTACATGCATGAGCATGAAGGTTATGATTTCAAGTGGTTTAACTATGTAAAATCTGTGTTTAGTGATTGTGGCTTTTGTGAACTGTATAATATTCCGGGGCAAGTTGACTATAACTATATTAAAAGTAATGTAGGGCAACGTCTCCAAGACCAGTTTATTCAAAAATGGTTCTCTGATATAAACAACTCATCAAAGCGGGGGATTTTATTTACACTTCAAAGACGAGTTTTGCTTAGAACCATATCTGTTAAAATTAAGGCGGTGTCATACAGTAAATATATGTTAATTAAGGGTATGTAATACAAAGTTTCCCATCGAAACAGGAAGATGGAGAAATGTACCGCGAAATGAGAGAATTTGTCCACTTTGTAAAGCTGGTCTTGGGGATGTATACCACTATCTATGTAAATGTACCAATTGTGAAGTTAAAGATTTAAGGGGGAAGATCATACCTTCATTTTATTTAAAATATCCAAATGTAAAAAAGTACTAGGCATGCTTAAATATTGTAATAGTAATGTGCTGTCTAAGCTGTCATTTTTTATTCAAAAGGTAGAAAAGATGCTTGTCTAATTTAAAACTGTAATAAACAAAGACTTATTTCTGAAGATGTGTAATTCAACAATGTATACTGTTTGTATTATAAACTATGTTGTAATTAATATTGTCTTTATTATATGCTCCTGTTACGCAGTCTTCTGCGGCTGAGTTTTCTTTAATAAACTATAAACTATAAACTATAAACTATAAACTACTTTCGACTAGCATACAGCTATGTAAAAAAGACTCACCTTGAAGAAAGGGATAAGGCCAATCACCAACCTATCATTTTTAAGGAGATTTACAAATATTAAGCGTTTAGATGCAATGTCTTTTGCAATTTCAAGATGTCTACAGAGAAAAGTTTCATTTGCAATTGGTCTTTGTGAAACAGAAAATGAAAGGCCATTTACAAATTAAGAGATATTTGCATTTAAATTGATGATATTGGCCACAAATTTGTTGAATTTCCTCGTAGCGATACAAAAAAATAATTCATGTGGAGATGTTCTGATTATGAAAAATAAATGAGAAAATTAGTACGTACAAAAGTCTTTCTATGTTGTAATGTTACACTATTGTTTCAGAAAAAGGGTGAAGGTTTGGTACCATTAAAACGTTTAAACCCGCTGCATTTGTTTGCACCTGTCCTAAGTCAGGAATCTGATGTTCAGTAGTTGTCGTTTGTTGATGTGGTTCATAAGTGTTTCTCGTTTCTCGTTTTTTATATAGATTAGACCGTTGGTTATCCCGTTTGAATGGTTTTACACTTAGTCTAGTAATTTTTGGGGCCCTTTATAGCTTGCTGTTCGATGTGAGCCAAGGCTCCGTTTTGAAGACCGCACTTTGACCTATAATGGTTTACTTTTATAAATTTTGACTTGGATGGAGAGTTGTCTCATTGGCACTCATACCACATCTTCTTATGTCTACAAAGACACTTTTGCAGGCACAGAAAATATCACAACTTTTTGGAATAGAAAGAATCTCACATGACATTTTGGCAGCATTACTAATCAATATTGGCTGATTTTTATTGTTAAAGAAATTATCTATTGATTGGAAGAGGGTTTACTCGATCTCTGTAAAAATACAATGCAAACATTTTTTAGTTACACCATTAAATTGATATTAATCAAAGAATACTGTTACAATAAGAAGATGAGACCAAATGACATAGAAGTTATCAACTAAAGGTCACCGTACGGCCTTCCTAATGTGCTTATAAAAATTCTCGCAGGTCTCTATTTAATAATGCATACTATCTCACTCAAAAAATAAAAAAAGTTCCAACTACATATTTCCTTAATTTTTAACGAATCCGTAATCAAAAATTCTAACGAAGGTCATAAAAATCAATATCGATATCCCTTATGCGCCTCAAATAAGGAACACTATCATAACTTGTGGGCATTCTAAGTAAATTTTAAAAGGTTCAAAACTGGATAAGAAAAAAGGTTAAAAATAGCTATAGAACAAAGATGTTAATAAATATCTATCTGTATCAAAATGAAAAATGACTGTCCAAATTCCATAATTTTGAAATTGAAAAAAGACGAAAAATCATGAAAAATAAACGTAACGTGCATCTGTGCGTGTGTTACAACCATCTTGTATTCTTGTTTGAAGATCTCTCGTATTATATTATAAACCTTTTTGCTTTTTAGTTTTTAGTATAATTAAAATCACTTCTAGTTATTTCATAGTCTTGTTCCTATGTGAGCATTATAACACTGCCAGAAGTTAACAACTGTAGATGCAAGAAAATCATTTACTCAGCAGAAGATATGTGAAAACAATGGGATGTATAGCAATGACTATATAATATACTTTAGATATAACAAATTAGTAACAATTCAAATTCTGTTGAGGTGCAACCTTGTCCTTGATGGTATCAACCCCGTACATCAAGTATTATGTAGAAACTTATTCCTTTTAAATATATGGTATGTTCAGCTACATTGTAAGTTAAACCAAAATGCTAGCCTCATTGGTTAATTACATAGCAGACGTGCATGTACATGTGACCCTTGTAGAATATTCTTGCTCTCAACATCCACAAAGATAGAAGGACGTGTCAGTTACTTGAGAACGGCACCTCCACTGACACTACTAAAGGTATAAATCTTTTCTATTTAAAATGATAATTTTATTGCCTTGGTGGCATAGACCATGGTAGTCATAGGTCTTGGTGGCTATTTATGAGATTTTGTAGACCTTGTTGGTCAGAGGCCTTGGTGGCTATTAAGATATTTTTAGACTTTGGTAACCGTCTATTTATTTTTAGATTGGTGTTATTTTGATTAAAATATAATGAATGAGCACGTGTTGATTTTCGGAAGAATTTAAAGAATAACAGTTTAAGGCTATGTTCGCCCGATTCGGGCTGGCACGTAGGAAGCATTACAATAAGTGAATAGTATCAAGCATGGTAATGTTGTCGGTATTATACGATGTTATAATTAGAAAACATTTAATGCTGCTTTAAGCCATCTTAAGTGTTATTATTTACTGGATTAAATAAGATTAAAGAACTGAGCGTGCTCATGCTTGGTTTGATTTTTTGTAAAGACATCGTTATCTATTTTACGAAACTCGTTTTAGTATCTTCAATATCAAACAAATGAGAATTATAATGTTCGCGTGAATCGACAGAAAATGAAAACATTGAATTCAGATTTATTTAGAAGAATATTGTTATCATCTTTGTGTTAAATTCAAATTCTGCGTCATAAAGAAATCTTAAAATTCTTTTTTTAATGAAAATCTATTCTTCCGTAATCTGATAAGACCCTGCTTTTGTCACCTTATATTTATTTTTGCAGTTTGTTTTATAGATATCTATAAATGCGTAAACTCTTTTCATTTCTACCATGAGTAGAACGTTTTATGGTAATTCTGACAAATAAAATCGAAAAAGTCTGCGGGTGTGCGCTTCAACTTAACCAGTTCTCGTACAATGCATCTATAGGTTTTATTACGAGTGATAATTGGATATCGTTTTATATCAACTCGAGTATTTAATTTCAATACAATAATAAACGAGTCTTTGGCGAGTTTATTGTTACTATTTAGATGAAATAACGAGAGTTGATATCAAGCGATAACCAATTCGCAAGAGTTATTAAACATATTAAACATTTTCATCTTATGTTACATTAAAATTTCCGCGAATCGTTGATCTGATATTTTGCACATACAAGTATGACGTCAAATGTTCTGTTCTGGTTTCAGACTTTAACATCAGACATTCTAAAACGTTGTGTACGCTTCAGAATGCAATAACTGACAAAGAAGAGATTTGCTAGTGAAAATGTGACTGGTTTGTATATTATTGAAGAAATCACATAAGTCAGTTGCCATTGACGAAATGTACATCGTCTTAACCTTTGAATGTCATTAATGACCAATGGAAATGTCCAAATATCGTCTCATTGCGCTTGATGAGACAATCAAATTAAAGCAGATTTCGTATCATACTCCGTGCAGTTTTAAATTACTCCACAAGATAATTTATGTTTTACAATGAATTGATTGGTCATTTGGTAACTACGTACTGTATAAGACTACCAAAATGTCGAATACTCTTTTATTCAAAAGCGATTAAAATCAGAAAGATAAATACTGTGAAAGTACTTTTATTCGTGGGTACCAATTTTCGTGGTTTTCGTGGATGGCTTTATCCACGAATTTAAGTGTCCAACGAAATATAACTGTTGTCGGTCTAAATCAGGACATGAAAAGATCCCCATGGCCAATACCATAGGTTTGACTACATAGAATATCAGCAAACGCACTATGAACTAAAGATGCAACTTCAAACATGATTCTGTCCATTTAATATTTTAAAGACCTAAACTGTACAAGATTTAATCTTTAATTCTCACGAAAAAAAGTTTTAATCGATAAAGTCAGACTTCCGGTGATGATATGCGATGATGAAGTGTTCATTCTATATCCTCATAATTCTCGTACGGAAAATGAATAATTTCATAAGAAATGATTCTTCAAGTCAAAGTACATTTGGAGCTTTTTATGTACCGGTAACCGTTTTCCTAAGTGACATGTTTATGGTCCAATTAACACCTTTGGTGACCGTTAATCTGTTGATCAAACAATCGCGGGTTAATAAGTGTCATTACTTCTGATTACACGTGTGCAACAATTAAAATGTTTACTTTGCAATTTCCTTTATCCAGACAATTTGTAAGAATAGATGAATCGGCTTATTTCAGAAAGCAATTATCTTATTAAAAGTTGGATGAATGTTGTCAGTAATGAAAGACGAACAAGTAGATGAAAATGAACACCTTATTTTGCAATATCCAGAAATTATTATAAATCAACATAATATGATTATTTTCACGACTTTTCGTTTTAGATGGCTTCAAATTATTCATCCAATTTGTGTTCTTTCAAAAACTAAAATCCACGAATTTAAGAACCCACGAACATGCAACTTTTGCTCAAACCACGAAAATTGATACCCACGAATAAAAGTGCTTTCACAGTATTACCAATTAATTACAAACACTATTGCCGTACAAACAGCAAAAAACAGTAGAAATAAAGCTGATACGATAAATGAAGTAAATAAAAAAAAAAAAAATTGTTAAGTAGATTCACGATTAAACCCTATGTATCAGCCAGCGTTTCATACATTAGATATACATGTAAACAACATTGGGATACTTACCTGAATAAAGAAAGCACGTTATCAATCATGCTAATTTTATTTCAGAAAACTTGTAAGGTGGCTTACAATGGGTAAGGATAAAGTGCCAGGGATTTTACCATTATTCTTGTTGATTTCTACAGCCTTACATGAAAAAAGTATGCTGAACATAGATTGTCCATGACATAACACATCAGTTCTTGAGTTTATTTCTAGTGTCTCCATCAACATACATTAGAACCATATTAATAAAGCCAGCTTGTCTAAGAAATATTTCTGAAGATCGGGAAAGTTATGTATTGTAAGTTTTGAATGGTAGACGACGATATGAGTTAAAGGAAAAAGAGAAGCCAATTTTGTTGCAAAATTGATTGTATCAATTTCGTTTTGTTTCTTCTTTTGAAATATTATTAAATTTACACATTTTAAAGAAAATATATCTTTTTTAGTTCTAACACTTTTAACTTTAAAGTTTTTATTGTAAGATTAGCCGTAAGATGTCTCTACATCATTGAATATCACATCAAACAGTACTATTAATACAGAAATATCCCATCATGGTCATAGTGAATATATTATCATTTCCATTTTAAAAAATGTGTTAAGTATCAAAAGGTTGCCTTTGCTTTAAAGTCTTTATCAACATAATTTATTCTCTTTGTTTGTGTAACATAAAATACTAATTTCAAGTGATCTGTTATAACGTTTTTAATTTTTTTTTTTTTTTTTTAATTTGGTAAGGGGATGCTGATACGGTCAGTTCTTATGCTTTTCTTTCAATTCTTTGCTCAAAATATTTTCAGGAAAGGGCATATACTGATTTCAAATCACTTCAAGAAGTAAACCAATCAAATAGTCTTATGGGTTTGTCGTGCCTTTTTCATTTATTTTGAATTATTCGAAATACTTCAGGCATAGATTGCCTAAACCGTATTTGTCACTTTCGAATGTTTTGGATATTCAATGCTCTATATCAATACTTTGCCTTTGATTTGGCCTTCCAACTGTTTTTATTCGAGCGCAACTGGTGAGGTTTATGAAGATGAAACCTGATATCTTTGATGAGTTATTATATCCATAAACTTTTGTGAACAAATAATACCAAACTGTGAATTCTCTTTTGAATTAGTGTCACTTGTGGAACAGAAAAAGACTTACTCTTTAACAGCCCCTGAGATAACCAAGGTTTTTGATGGGATTCATATTGCTTTTCTTTCATGTCTTAATTTGTGTGTAGCGTTTTGTTCACTGTTGTTTTGTTTTTGTCGCTTTTCGCTTTGCCTTCGTTTTATCTGGTTCATTTCCACTTACGTTTTTATGTCTACCTTGTTTGTTGTCCCTTTTTTTGGGACATATTTTCAGTGCATCATAAGTTTTCATGATTTGCTTAAACTTAGACATTTTTATAATCATAGTTGTAATGGCTTCCCTTAAAAACTTTTTTTGTTTTCATTCAGAACATCAGTTTGACTATGAAGCAATCATTTGTATGTATAAATTTTATGAACATAGTGTGCGCAATTGTATTAACAATTTCACTTTATTGACGATTTTGTTCCTTCTAAATCAGTACGATATTGAAAAAGTTTCATGAGAGTCAAAAGGAATGATCTTTGCTTTGACGTCATAATTTTTTTTAAATCAGTTAAGATAGACTGATAATGGAAAAATGATATGTCGAAGATAACATATCCGTAAATATATGGTCACTATAAGTCAATTGTAGGCCATACATTTGTCACTGAGACTCGTCTATAAAATTTTGCACTTTGGTATGTATATCATTCAGGTATGAAACAAACGTTGTTGTTTCCTTAATCATTAGGTCATATTGACATGACATTGTAAGAGTAAGTGAGACATATACAAGTAAAACTGTGAGCTACTGCTCACTGATGATATACCCCCGCCGAAATATTTCGGTAAACAGGAAGTTGTTGAGTGATGGATCAGCAAAACGCATCACAAGGTATAGCTGACTTATATAAATCCTGAAACCAAATTTCAGAAATCCTTGTCAAGTAGTTCCTGAGAAAAATGTGACGAAATTTTCAACTTGGCTATCATGTGTAAATTAATACAAGTGTTCGGTAAACAGGAAGTTGTTGAGTGATGAATCTGAAAACGCATCACACGGTGTAACTTACTTATATAAACCCTGAAACCAAATTTCAGAAATCCTTGTCAAGTAGTTCCTGAGAAAAATGTGACGAAAATTTTCAACTTGGCTATCATGTGTTAAATAATACAAGTGTTCGGTAAACAGGAAGTTGTTGAGTGATGAATCTGAAAACGCATCACACGGTGTAACTTACTTATATAAACCCTGAAACAAAATTTCAGAAATCCTTGTCAAGTAGTTCATGAGAAAAATGCGACGAAAATATTCATGGGACAGACGGAATGACGGATGGACTGACGGAAGGACAGACAGAGGTAAAACAGTATACCCCCACTTTTTGTAAAGCGGGGGTTACATTCAGAGACAGCGCCAATAAAAAGCAAAATTCGAAGGACAGACGAAGTCATTAATTATTAATTGCATTTGATATTTTTTTCGTTGAAATGTTTATGTATCTTAACGATTATTTTTGTTTATTCACATAATAAACTGAAAATTATGAATTTTTATGCCGGTGTTAGTACACAAAAAAAAGTTGACAAAAAGGAAACATAGAGTGATGTCGTTTGAAGTAAAGTTTAGGGTTTGACGACCTCCACGTTGATAATTAAGTTAAGTAAGTATTCTAAGTGATAACACAAGTAGACACCCCTCTGTTGTATACGATAGAACTGATATAATCTACATTGCTGTTTGTCAGAAAAATTTGCATAATATGACAGATGAGTGGCTTCAAACTTGAACCATTTTATTATCATTATTTCTCAGTCGACAATATATACCGGCGTGTACCTAGATGTGATTGGTGTTCTATCTACATGCAAGTTGGTAGGATAAGGGTTTACCGAAATATCCTTCATGATGTTATTTAACTTTTTTCTCCCAGAGCCAAAAGGTGGGCATGGAAGACTATACTTGTCTTGCAAAAAAATATTTTCTCTCAAAGCATAATATAGTTAACTTTGGAACGGGACTCTCAACAACTTTAACATAAAAAAAAATATTTTATTATAAAATACAAAATCAAAGAAGAAAAATAAAAAAAAGAATGAAAAAAACAAGATTTCTAAAGTTCTGTTATACAGTGGACGAAAAAAATAACCATCAACATGTTCAACCTACAAATCTTCCAAAACATATGTATTTGATCATGTTTGTTTAATAGATCGTCCCTTCATAACTGAGAGGAGGCAAACTATGAATAATGTTCGTAGAATCGAGAACTTCGTCATCATCGTAAGACGGTATTTCAATATCATATTCAGGAGGACAAGTTTGGAGCTGTTCTTTTTGAAAAATGTTCTGCAATAAAAATGATGTATCTTGTAATATATTTCAAAATATCAAATTTGTTTAGTTTGAAATAAAAATTATTCGAGTTCTGTCTATATTTGACAATTAAGTACCCTGATCAGACGTTGTCTTTACTCGTGCATGGCGTATGTTAGTGATTTACTTTTAAGGAATTTCATTTAAAACTGCAAATATGTAATTTTCTCTAATCATATACACAAATTATTTATAATTCAGATGATTTAGAGGCCTACATGTTTTTGCAGTCTAAGATCATTAGATACCAGAATGGTCTTTTTATTTATAAATTTACCGATTGTATCCTGTTCCCGATTGTGACATCTTGATTGAGTGTGGATTCGCATGACGAATATTGCATGCTAGCAGGAGACGCTTGCCCTGTCAACGCACCCAGTGTAGCTCCCTTGGTAGTCGATGTCATTCCACCAGTTTTTGTTCGTTACCTTGATTTGTCTTCTTTATCGATTTATGAGATTTGAAAATCGGTAAACTACCATTGCCTTAAGGTGGTACCTAACAATACAGGGAGATAACTCTGTAAATATCAGCTAAACGTTTTAATTACGTTGTGTTGTTAAGGGAATATTAAGCTTCTCAATGATCAAAATTAGTGTTTGTCAAACTGCTATATAACCAGTGTAATTTTTCTGATAAATTGGTTGGTTCAAATTTTTTGAAATTTTATATTTTTGTCAAAGGGTCAAAGTAAATACTTTGTCAAAATTTTATGAAAATTAAACGAGCCAAATTAATTTTAGTGAAGGTGTTGGGTACCACCTTAATGTACATATGTAAAAATGATTTTTATAAGTTGAAGACCTCATTTTGACCTTTCGAAATCTTTTTTTGTGTTTGTTTTGCTGTCTCATTGACGTGTACAAGTGAGATGTTTAACTAGCTATAAAACCAGGTTTATGTCCACCATTTTCTACATTTGATAAGGGACTTTCCGTTTTGAATTTTCCTTGGAGTTTGGTATTTCCGTTATTTTACTTTTTACACAACATATATTTTTATGCTATTGTGTTGTGTCCAATGTTGACTTATATACTGGTTCTGTCAAATCACAAACATTAAACTGTTTATCTTGACATGATCAGATATAGCATGATAGGAGGAGAATGCATTATTTTCGATCATCGTTCGCTCATTTTTGCCTTTTATAAAGCAATTGAAATATCATAAATGTAACTATAAACAAGTAAATAATGTCTTCGAAGAAATATACTATTTTCATTAGTTTAAACAACATTATTCCATTTCGCCAAAATGAATACATGTGTACATATACAATGAAACAACAAGTAAGTAAACAAAACAAGTGCAGGTATCTAACTGAATTACGATGTCCAGTCGTCGTTGAAGAGTCACAGCAAGAAATGTGTTTACATTTGATCTCAACTCAATTTGAATTGAAAATAAAGCAGACTACTGTAACTTCATTACTATTCATGGGGGAAGTATTTTCATTGATGTTATGGGTGTAGGAGAGCCTCGAATAAAGCACTTGACAAAATTAGTATTTCAGATAGGCTTGTATGTAACATTTTGTCAAAACCACGAAATCAAGTATCCGCGAAAGTATCTTTTTCTAAATCCTCGAAGAAAATAAATAATTCTCTCATGCTACGTGCTATGAAGGGATCAGTGAAATCTATAATATAACACACAATTAGATATAAGAAGATGTGGTATGAGTGCCAATGAGACAACTCTCCATCCAAGTCACAATTTTAAAAGTAAACCATTATAGGTCAGGTACTGTCTTCAACATGTAAACTTACCTTGTTTAGAATTGATAGTATACGTCCAACAATAGAAGATAGGACAACTACACTGGCAATAGAAGCCAGCCATGCGGCAACAGTGATCACTATCATACTTATATCTGATAAACGACAAATAAATCAATCTGCAGTTAGTTTAGTAGGGTCTACTCTAAGTTACTATACTCGCTTTAATTATTTTGAAGTTCTCTATATGAATATCTTTATGCTTCATTTTCTTCCTTTCATATTAGATATTTCTTTGCAAGTACAATAGACCATTTTCTTATTACCGACTTTTGACTCCGGATTACATAATTTTTCGACAGGGTACCTACTCTTTGGTAGGACATCCTGGTGCTCGGTCAAGTAAGAGCTACCAAAATAAGTAAAATCAAACATATAATCGGTGCAATTTGGTGGGAACTATTTTCCGATGATTTTGTCGTGTATAGAAAGCATAAAACAATTAAATTTCCCCCTAAATTGTACTGTTTGTAAGCTTGATTTTACTTCTTTAAATTAGTCTTACATGACCGATTACAAGGATGTCTAACTACAGAAAAGGTAACCTGTCGAAAAAATATAAGCTCCAGAGTCAAAAGTCAGTAATATGAAAATGGTCTACATAGTATAAATATCAATAAAATGGTCAACCTTGTGCCAGCTGATATCTCAGAAAGTGGTCCAGTGACATATCAACACCATGCAAATTACAAAATCGTGTTTACGTTTTGCCTGGAATCTTATATCGTTGCAGGTGATAATTATTTTTCCGCGTTTCGGAGAATAGCTGAAAATGTTGTCTAAAATGAACGTTTTGAATAACGGTATGTTTTTGGCAGTTTGTCTGTAGTTGTACACGTGGTTACGGGAACCAATCATTTGCGATTGCGTCAATAAATATTCTTATGTTAATGAGGTGAAAGCGGGTTTTCATTTTCTTTGTTTTGAAAATCATTCCAGCTGCAGACGTTCAACACTAAACTTTAATATTATATTATTTGATAATGTTTTTATGTGTTTCGACATCAATGTCAAAAGACGTGCCTTGCACTTGCCCCGTATCACAGGTTTTCATATCAATTTTCTTTAGTATAGTTTTGTGGTTTTTCCTAGGCGGCGAGGTTACGTTAAATACGGATATATATATAGATTTCTAGAGATAAGGTAATTCTGTGCTTCATGGTTGTCGTGGTTCATTAGTTTGATTATTCTATATATATATATATGTTCGCATTTTGAAATGTACATGTACTTCATATATGTATTGATGTATAAAATATATATTAAACGCCGGCTTAGTCAGTGTACACAGCTGAATGCATTCATTTTATTAGTTGTTATTGAAGTGTTATTAAGGCTTATACATCATTTTCCACCTTCGTGTACTAAGCTTGAGTATAGTGCGCACTTTATTTGTTTAACATGGTTAATTTCTTTTAATGTATTATTGCTTTACTTCTTGTGTCTTTTGTTTTCGTTAGTTTTTTTTTTTTTATTGTTAATGATCAATTGTGTATCTCTATTGCAAATTGCACTAAACTAGACAGGTCTTATGAGTCTATATTTTGACACTTGCAATTACTAAAAAAAATCAATCAATCAATCAAATTGTCAATCTAAAATTTAATATATCGATGATAACCTTTAGAAATATCGACTTGTGTAAGATAATGGAATTTCAAGGTACAAATCAGATAAAAAAGATAAAGTCATCTAGAAACAACAGCATACTGTTATACTTAAGTATATAATACTAGTATGGACACATATCAGTCTGGATATTAATTGTTAATTTTGTGTTAGTATATTTGACAGTATTATCTCCACTGCGCTTATGTATTGGTTGTGTCCCCACCAGATGTGTTTTGAGCTATTTCTAGGTCTTTCTCATAGGGTTCTATGTAAACTATTCGACGGTCATCTTGCATTTTATAATATTAATTAGCTTTGTGCGATATTTCTTTATACATAATGCTTAAACAAAATACCTGATTTATATGGCTGTTGTGTTGTGTCAGTTGTTTCACTATTAATTATGCTTGTTAAATCTGATGTATAATGAAACGTATCCGTAGTGGTTTCTTCAGAATATATCTGGGCTTTAAAAGGACAATAATGGATTATCAAGTATACTCATACAATAGAATATTGGATGTGATTGCATGTGATATTAAATTCATTTTTCTTAAACGTTCCTTGATCTTTTGTTTATGTTTTTAAATTTTAATCAATGTTAGAATTTCCTCATTATACAAATTGAGTTATGACGTTCTCTTGTTCTTTGTTTTTGCTTTTGTGACTGACTTAATGAGAGAATGAAAATATGCTAACTGACTTACAAAAACAAAACAAACTGTCTGAAATGATAATATAGATACTGTTTACATATGAGAGTTGGTAATTTCAAAATTGTTATCGCTATATCCTCGTATTTCAAAATTTCAAAATATATCTGTTGCTTTTAAATTTGAAAATGTAGCTGCTGCAAGCTGGAAATTATAGTATCACGCAGGAACAATTATAGATTGGAAAATTAAAAACGAGTTAATCAAAGGATTTGTACTAACAGCAGATGTGGGATGTACAGATACACAACCACATAAGTTACTACAATGCATTATACATTGACCAGGACATTTGTAGCTATCATGGATATCTCGGGTGTTATACTGATGTTAGGTAATAAACATTGCTGTTCCAAGTGTTCCTGTGTCAGTCCATTTTTCCAATATGGATATATTTAAATGAATTTCACACAAGGTGGCTATCGCATATGAACATCGACATACATATACCTACAATGGTTTGTTATTCCCGATTCTTGTACATTTTAAATTGGTAATATAAAAAAATATAGATGTTTAGTAAATAAAATTTGAGAGAATGCATAGAAAACAATCTGACAAGCAGTTTAGGAAAATTCACAAAACTGCAACAGTCTTTTCACAAAATATTTAGAAGAGTATTACAGATTTAGTTTAACATGTATACTGTATTGTAGGTAAACACGTGTGTAATGCAACACCAAGAATACGGTGCCAATTATTGTAAGGATAACATGTTTGTTCATTATTTGACGAATGAATCTTTAATACTATAATTGTTTTGTAAATCATTTAATCTTACCTCCTATACATTACTAGGAATATGATTGGTTAAAAGCGACCGCGTTGAGACCGTGTATATTTAATATGGGGTTAGTAGGCGTGGTTTATTTTAATAGTTAGTAGTGGTGTTACGTCCCTTTATAAAAAACAACACGGCGTTGAAGAAAAATCTGAAACGTTTCGCCCAGACAACAGATGAAGAATTTGATGATGAACTATTGAAATGAATTGCAGAAAACTCATTAAAAGCTAACAAGTTGTTATTGTTGGCATTTGTTTTTGTATAGACCAATGGAAGTAGGTTCTTTATATTGAAGACTTGATCACTTTGATAGGCCACTCATACACATATTTTATTAAAGCTGTACCAATGTTGTTCACATATGGACCGGAATTGCTAGGTATTCCAGATTATCTTAACTATAGAAGTACCAGTTGCATTTGAAAATAAAACATTAAAATTAAATTATATCAAGGGTTATATTATAACCATACATACGCGTAATAGGCACTATATAATATAAGTCAATTGCTAACAAGGGATCAAATCTGTATTGAACTCCAGGTCCATCTTCCGAAAATCTGCAGGTTGAAGTGATCTTGTTAAAGTTAAAACCAATGCATGTCACTCCAACTTTATTGAATCCAGTACATTCTTCCATACACTCTGTGATATTTTTCTCTCCGGAGGTTGTATTTAAGACAAACTTATCGTCAATAAGAAAAACTTTTTAAGATGACTGTAAAACAACTGCCTACCTGCTGATAGATACAAATGAAAAACATTGGCATTTATAATTCCGTGATACGAAAAACAAATACTACTTAGTTATTATATAAAGCTACTGTAGATTCATCATTATTTGTTGGATACCAATTTTCATGGATTTCGTTGGTAAAGGTAAACCACGAAATTACCAAATTTCTTGAGGGCTTACACGCAGACTTTGGCAAAACCACAAAATCAAATAGCGATCCAAGTACAAAAATCAAAAGCCGGTATATTCACGTTTCGTCAGCGGGAACTGTTATTTGGTCATCATACATTGTTAGGAATTGAAATGAATTAACTTTGGATGATGATGACGGTAGATGGCTGTTGAACGTCCAGTAACAAATGATATGAATATCACTGCATACATTTTAAAATTGTTATTAGTGGTTGTTGATCACAGCTGTAACATTAGAAAGTGGCATGTAAGATAATGTTGGTATACGATCGTAAACCTTGTCAAAATATTTCAAACAGTTTCCTATTTGCTACATGAACTGGACATCTTTATCCTTCAAGAAAATTTGATATAAACGTTACTCAAATTGTCTGTCTAAAAAAAAAGAGGCAACAGCAGTATTCAATAGTCATAAATCGATTAAGCAAAAACAAATCCGGGTCACAAACCAAAACCGCGGGAAACGCATCATCTATAAGAGGAAAACAACGGAACAACAGAAACACTGAACTGCAACAAAAACAAACGCCAACATACATAGAAACGGATTATTTAAACAACAACCATGTTCCTGACATGGTACAGGACATTTTAAGAAAAAATGGTGGGTTGAACCTGGTTTTATGGCTAGCCAAACCTCCCGTTTATATGGCAACGTTAAAAATACCGCTAAAATGACAACATTACGTGACAGGAATACAGTACAAATAAACGTAAGAACACTCAGGACAGAGAATAGATATAAGAAGATGTGGTATGGTGTGCCAATGAGACAACTCTCCATCCAAGTCACAAATTGTAAAAGTAAACCATTATAGGTCAAAGTAAGGCCTTCAACACGGAGCCTTGGCTCACACCGAACAGCAATCTATAAAGGGCCCCAAAATGACTAGTGTAAAACGGTCTAATCTATATAAAAAACTAGACACGAGAAACACTAATGAACCACATCAACAAACGACAACCACTGAACATCAGGTTCCTGACTTAAGACAGGTGCAAACAAATGCAGCGGGTTTAAACGTTTTTATAGGCCCAACCTTCACCCTAACCTGAAACAATAGTGTAACATCACAACATAGAAAGACACACTCTAAAATATCAATTGAAATGGCTTAACTCAATCAAAATACATTTAACAAAAACAAGTGAACATACACTGAACGAATAAATTTGATCTATGACACAATATAAATATAAAATTAATAAAACAAGGGGGTTAGATGTAAATCAGAAACACATAAATAAAAAAATAAATAGTACATTACAACATCTTAACCACAGAATAACAACGGACGCCTCCCAGGAATCCACGACAGCACACCAGGACACCACAAACGAATTATAAACTGTGCGTCACACGAATGTATCAACGCCACAAAAAGTGACGTAGTTTTTGTGACGTTTATACAATCACAGGTAAATTTCTAAAAATAGAATAGATTTGTTTTATTGTAGACACGTGCATGAATATAAGATTGAGTTTGTAATGGTGTTAATTTATGTATTTTCTAACCATGACAAGAATATTAAAATAGAATTGTGTTTGTAATGGTGTTATTCATGTTATTATTTGTATTTTCTAACCATGTCGGTTTTTCTTCTAAATCAAAACTGTGTATAAACAAAAAATCCTGTGCATTTAGTTGCTTTAAACTAAAAATCATACAAATGAAATGGCTGATTAATTATCTTAACATTTAAATACATATAGGAAATTAAAAAAAATAACTGTAATATAAGGCAAGATCATGTAAGACCAAACAGTAAACACGCTTGAAAACAAACAACATAAAACAAAAACACTATAGACGAACCAAGAGTAACTCGACTATACTGACAATAAAACATATGTGAAATGTACCGAAAATACAGAATTCATACCACAAACGATAAGACATAACACAATATCTAACCACACTTACAAAAGAAACATCATAACTAAATACATGAATGTTGGATGTATAAATACCGAGACACGTATAGTAATGCGAATTCACACTCGGCAAAACAGTCATATTATAGGTCACGTTCGGTACTTAGCAGGCCTGACGACGTAGATGGTAAACCACAATCTAAGACGTAGTAAAAATGTCGTTAGTTAGTTTAGACACAGACACATCGTATAGTTCAACCAATTCGTGATGGTGTCCATAAAATGTACGGAGTGTCATTTTTAATCTTTCCTCCTCATAACTCTGTTGGAGCAGTTTCTGCGTAAGGAGCACACTCCTGTATATGAAGTCCGTATAGTGTGAACATGCACGAGCTTAACGTATCAACTGAGATATGTAAACACCATACGATAGGGCAGAGGGTATGTTACTGCTGAAAAATGGGAAATTGATAATTGGGAAGTTGAAATCATCCCGTTTGTCATAGATTTTAGTGTGAAGTCGTCCATCTGTGTCAATATTGAGGAAGAGATCAAGGTATGAAGCAGTCCTTCTAGTTTCAGTAGTATCCTTAATTTAAAGTCCGCTGGGATATATGAGATGTAAGTACTGACTGAAATATGGGTTATTCAGTGATAGGAAATCATCAATATATCTGAAAGTAAAATTAAAGAATTTCGCAAAGTGCTTTTTCTTTTTGTCTTTTAAAAGTTCTGAATGAGTTCTGCTTCATACGAGTACAAAAACAAATCGGCCAGTAGGGGTGCGCAATTAGTACCCATTGGAATATCGACTGTCTGTTGAATTATCAATCCTCCAAACTCAACAAATATATTGTCGACCAAGTCCAGCATTTTGAAAATATCATCTTCAGTGTATTTTTTGATAGAATCAGTGTGGTTCTTCACAAAATATTAATTATTATAACCCAAAACAAGAAATTTATATCTATGATTCCCATTTTTTTATAAAAAGCTCTGTTTAATGAGATGGTGAAGGCGATCTTTCAATTGAGGGTTGGGAATAGTAGTATAAAGCGTAGAAAAATCAAAAGTCTTAATGTTGCTGCAAATTTGCAGAGATTCTGAACTAAGATTAAGCAATTTTAGGTCTTAAGAATTTTTAAGAATCCATATCTGATTGACAACACTGGTTGAATATATCTCATCACAATATGTTTGAAGGCCATCTTTTACTGTAGAAAGAATAGTAGTCAACACTTTAGAAAGATGTTTAGTCAAACATCTTGATGATCCAGCTATGTATCGTTCTTTATAAGGAGTTTTGTGAAGTTTTGGTGTCCAGTATAATGACGGTAGATTTTCTTCGTTTTCTTTGATGTTAATACCAAAAGAAAGAAGGACAGATTTGTGATTTTCTAAAATTTCATCCTTTGTAAATGAGGTTAAAAAATATGTAGGATTACCAATTTTGCTGTTTATTCCAAGATCTTTTGTGAGACATTCCAAGTTATGTTTTTTTACATATGAAGACAATATTATTGGAGTCTTTATCTGCTGGAACAACGACATATTTGTCATGCAAAGAGGATAAAGCATCATCAACCTCCGGGTTCTTGAATGGGTTAGAAACCCTTGTGCTCATAGTACATCGTAGTTTCTGAATGCGCTTCTGAATGCATGATCGAATAGCTTTGATCCATTCAGACAAAGTGTCTAGTTCTTGTTCATCTGACTCGCGCTTTACCTATTTTCTGGCATAGTCCTCAACTGCATCAATCAGTAACCTGAAGTTCTTTTTTCCAGTTGATGGGGTGGGGAATTCTATATTTTGGTCCCTTGATTAACAACTCTCTTAGCTGTTCATTGGCTACGATGCCAAGGTCGCTAGTAATAACATTACCAGCTGGACTAAAATTGTATTTTGACGATGCACATGAGCAATCCGGAGGTTTGGATGTCACATCTTTGAGGTTAAAGGCCTCTAAAACCCTCTTGTGGTTGAAAATCTTGGATGCAAAAGGCTTGGTGTAAGTATACGAATTTAGAGGTGTAGCTTTATTTTTGAAGTAATCAGGTATAGTTTTTTGTACAGATTTCTGGTGGAAAATATTGCTAATATTGATAGCATCTAAACCTTTATTGGCGAATTATACTTTAAAAAAAAACAAAGTTGATGATCGATTGATCGATTGATTGTTGGTTGCTTAACGTTCAGTGGCAAATAATTCATGCATATTCAGGACGAGAACAAATTAACAATAAATACAATAGGTCCTGTAAAAGAGGCCGTCCGGGATGAAGGTCGGGGAAATTTAGATTGCGACTGGAAAATGAGGGGGTTAATTGGATAGGGATAGAAACAGCCCACTTACGGACCCCTCAAAGAGTTGTTGCAAAGGTTCTTAACGTGTACAGAGCGTGGCATATCCCATTCCGACCTGACATTGGCAAGGGTTTTTCTGCCGGTCAGGAGAAGACCTGTAGTGACCATATTTCTATTCCCCAGTCACCCTTGGGGGTACAACGTTGAGAATATGACTTCAGAAACTGAAAAAAATGTATCTGATTTTATTCCAAATACCGGTGTTGCTATTCCTGTTTGTTTCAAATGGTCTAGTATACAACATTGTACTAACTGTTATAACATTAATTATGATCTAAGTGTGAAGTGGTTTTTCAGAAATTTGTATATCTCTTACTTTGTTTATGGACAAATAAAAGCTTTGATTTATTTAAAGTTCTATGTTAAGTGAAGGCAATTATCACGGATATGAAATTACATTCTAAATCCCACTAAGGACGTATTATCAGAAGAACCGATGAAGTTTGTCATTTTTTCAAAGCATAAGAATCCAACTTGAAGGTGAAAATTGACCTTAGACAGTTTTAATCTTTTGAATTGACTTTACTTTCTCTGCTTTTCTAACTATTATTGAATTTTCTAATATTAAGCTCTGCAGATTTTAATGAATTTTAGAAATAAGTTTCAAATGTAACAAATTTGCAATTTTTCAATTCGATTATCGTTCATGCATTATGTTAAATTGATTTTACGCAGGTCCTATAAGTGGCATTTTACTGGTATATACTGGAGGATCATATTCTTATCAATATAACATAATAACAATCATGTTGAGAGTCAGATCAGCAACACAGTAACAAAATTAAAGAATTGATTATTATTAAATAACAAATATAAGATGAAAAAAGGTGTCATTTAATAATCATGGTGATCAAATATGTGACTTGTTTTTCCAATTAAGCTAACAGTAGTTTACTGATGTATATATATAATAAATCTGTAGAGAAAACACAAATCAAGGTTACAACCTAAAATTAAAGAATATCTACCAAGCTGTCGTTTACACTTCAACTTCGTACTTTATTTGGCCTTTTTAACTTTTTTGATTCGAGCGTCACTGATGAGTCTATTGTTGACGAAACGCGAGTTTGGCGTACAAAATTGTAATCCTGGTATCTATGATGAGTTTATTTACATTGATGTCTCTCTCCTTTTAATATTAAACTATAGCCTGTTATGGTGACAATCTTTGGATTCTGGTAAGTATCACCATTAACAAAGAGTATGAAGGGGAATCAAAGCTTTCTCCATCTAAACGCATATACAAAGTATGTTCACTGGTTTCTTATAATATGAAGATTTCAATAACTTATTTCTAATTAGTTGTGCCTGAACCCACCAATATGCAATCCGTATGACCAGAGATACAGAAAAGAAAATGCTTTTGAAATATCGTTATATATCAGTAATATCAGAAAAGGATTTTCCAAAATTAAAAACTTTTGTCTTCTTGTTTGTTTGTTTTTTTTTTTTTTGAGTGAATAACAAATAAAAACAACATTTTATAAATTTAATGCGTCCGAAGCGCTTTTCTGAATTTACCTTCGTCGATAATATTCGATTGCTTTTGTGGACATGCGGGAGGTATTGCAAACTAAAAACGGCACATTTGAGGCTGACCATAGTATTCAAACAGTGTCATTTTTCACAGTAGTTTTTCGCAGTAGGGTTTTGTTAAACAAGAGTGCACGGTAAAATTGTCGTAATTAGAATTCTAGCTTAACGTTCATGGCTGTGACATACTAAATGTACTACTGGGGGTAATTTTGGATTCATGTATCAGATGATGCAAATCCTTTCTATTAACTAGGTGAGACTTCGTTTGGAGACTATGTTTATTTTCATTTTCATTTTTGTCTGTTCAATACTTTGATATATTAGCAACACTACGGGTGCCACATGTGGAGTATGTTCTGCTCACTCTTCCGAAGCACGTGAGATGCCCCCGGTTTTCGGTTTTCAGTGGTGTTCGTCTTGCTCAATCTTTAGTTTTCTATGTTGTGTTCCGTAAACTGTTGTTTTCTTTTGGTTGTTTTTATCATGGCATTATCAGTTCGTTTATGACTGATGATTTGATTATCACCTTGGTATTTTGCATATCACTTTTATGAGATATTTACTAGAAATATGTAAATATCATTTATTTTATTCTTTAAATCTTACTTGGAATCATGCATATGGACATATGCTTTGCCTTCTCACATAAATCATACTTCGAAACTAACTGCGGCGCAATCTGGAACAAAACTGGTTCTGGTGGTATTACTCTCGATAATGTACACATTTCATGATCTTGAGTCTCATTTAGTTCAATTGGTGACAGAGCTGACCAAAATTCCGTTACACTGAAATAAGATAAACCCTAGTATTTTATATATTATACCTCATGACAGACTGAACAAACTGTACATTGAATTTGTTATGTACGATGGATGGAAAAAGAGGTGTTCTAAACAACATTTAAGATGTTACATATACCATGTAGATAACGTAATTTCGATGTTTTCATTGTTCAAATCAATGTCAATTTTTACTTTTCATAAACAAACACAAGAAAAAATATCTACCGTATTATAGCACCAATATTAAGCCGATTGAGGTTATGTGATCAATTTTAACAGGTTTCTGCGTTTTTGTAGGCGAACGTTTACAATGAGTACGTTAACTCTGTCAAACTTGTTAATTGTAATTGTAGTTGTAATTGTATTTCAAAATGCCGCTTTTATTAATACTTGAAATAAAAAGAATCGTAATTTAATTTTTTGACTAAATCGTAGCTAGTGCCTCTTTAAATGATATTATAGATCCTCATCTATAGTTCATGGAAATTCAGAGTAAATAACATATGAATATACCATTGGTTTTTGTATTACTCCTTTTTATCGTCTCTTTCTCTTTCAAAATCTGCTGGATTTTTGCATCATTCTACTCTCAATTTACTGTATTTAACCGCTCAAACATGATTGTAACATTGCGTTGTTATACTTAATAACTTAAAATGAGCAAGAAAGAAAAAACATAGTAATAAAATAAAAAAATGAATAAATAAATAAATAAAAAAGTGTAATTAAATACATGAAAATAGTTTTTGTAACATGCGAGCAGTTATTCTGTATACGCATAATATTCTTGGCAACGGCTCATGTAGGAAGACGTTGAATTGATAAAGAAAAGTACTTTTCTTCTTCCCATGGTGGACCAGCAAAAAGTAGTTTAATGACTGTCATGCCTGGATTATTCGTATCAAATAATGTGCCGCCTTCTTGTTTGCAAAAATGGTCTGCTGTATACCAATTATTCTTCTTCAAAACTAGCAAAGCTTTGTATTTATCTGAAGAAGAACAAACGATATCATTAATCGCTGCTGGACAGTCAAGTTTTATTTTGATGTCGAAGTGTAGACTTAAATAAGCTACACATGTGCTACGTTATGATGATGATGACAAGTTACAGAAAACTGCAATCATTGTTATACGAATAATAAAAAAAGATGTCGACAAGAAGGTTCCATGAGACAGAAATTAGCAAACCAATAATATAAAGTACAGACTTCCGGTAGGAGATAATTACGGAAGATATCAAACCTGCACAGACTCCTAACCTTCATCTGATTTGTGTTAGGTCGCGTCATTGACAAGGCGTCGTCTAGGTTATAAGTGCAAGGAGAACACGTAGTCGGTAAATTTATTAGGTGAAAAGGATATTTTTGGTGTAACAATGAACGAAAGTCGTAGTGTTTTGCTAATATTTGCTTATCACAGCCTTAACCATTATGAGCAATTTATTTGTACATCAACATATCATACTTAGAAAATAATAAAAGTTTTTTTTTGCACGAAAACACCGGACGTGATAGCGATAGATACGTACGGTCAAATAAAATGCTTCCTTTTCGGAAAAGTAAGTTTGTATTTAAGCAATTAAAGTAACAGATCAAAGCTGGAAAATGAACAAAACAATTTTTACAATAAATAACATTTAAGAATAAAAAGATACGAACATACATTTTAAAATATCAGCTGTAATTCAAATATGAAGCGTTTAATGTAGATAATTGAATTAGCTTACAACAAATGCGTCCTATCCAGTTTAAAACAATAACAGTTAATTTCCTTTGCATGAAAGTGTATTGTTTTATTAATAATATTAACCTTCGTTAGTTTTATTAATTATGTATATCACTTATATGTATCATTATATTTTATTCAATTTTCAATTGCTGTTGAATATCAAGCCAATATCCTTATAACATATTACCCAATAGGCAAATTTTAATTTGTCTCTCAGAAATTGTTATGATAATTGATATGCCTTAATAATACGCACATTTGACTATCTTTTCATTTTTTAATTAGATTTGTCTTTATGGGAGGAGTATGGCGATAAGGTTTCCGTAATGAATATACAGGGAAAACATGCAAACTAGAGGTTCATGACATTGGAGAAATGAGATAATCCCATATTCTCAATCACAGAAAAATAAACCTTACCACAATAAAATGATACAGGTATACATACTACTGAATGTGATTTTGAATATACATAAAATAACTATTCGCTCCAATGAATACCGTAAGAGCGAAAAATAATTTTATGATATTATGCATCAAAATTTGTTATGGCAGATGGTCAAACGTCGATGGAGCTAGTATAATATTTCTTAAATCGATTTTGCATTCAGATTGCAATCAATTAGTATGTCAGTAACTGGTTCAATGAATATCTGTGTTACCTTCGAATAATACACCTTGGTTACAGCATGTGCCAGCTTTGGCAGTCTGATTTTCACAATCAACTGGTACCCATCCGAAACGAGTGTTTCGTACTTCATAGACAATTTTGACACAGAGAGCAGATGAATAATAGGTTGACGGGAACATATCGTATTGTATCTGTCCTTTAGGCCGGTTCTTGTCTGGACTGTGATTTGCCCAGAATTCAATTGTGAACTGCAGTGTGCTTAAATAAAATATATATATTTCAAATTTTCTCTAGAAAAATAACCGCTACAAGTTCTATGGCATACATCTCACATTTTAAATTGTCTTCGTATACACCAGTGCACAAATATTTTCCCTGTTCATCATGGTAAGGGTTGGAAAGTTAGCTGTATTTGATAAATGTGATTTCTAATGCCAATAAAAATAATCAATTACTGAAAAGCAGTTATTTTCCCATTATTTATACCGATTTAGGTGTTTAGGTTTTTCTGCATTTACAATGGATTAATTTATCACTTGATAATAAAAGCACTTCAAGTTTTTATGGTGGTTGTAACTATCAAAATAAGTAGTAGGTAGAAATTTCCTCACATGCATTAACTTGTTTATCAATTTCTCACTTTTTATGTAGATTACGTAAAGATAGTCTATTAAGTTAAGCCATTTCAATTGATATTTTATAGTGTGTCTTTCTATGTTGTGATGTTACACTATTGTTTCAGGTAGGGTGATGGTTGGCGCCTATTAAAACGTTTAAACCCGCTGCGTTTGTTTGCACCTGTCCTAAGTCAGGAACCTGATGTTCAGTGGTTGTCGTTTGTTGATGTGGTTCATAACTGTTTCTCGTGTCTAGTTTTTTATATAGATTAGACCGTTGGTTTTCCTGTTTGAATGGTTTTACACTAGTCATTTTTGGGGCCCGTTATAGCTTGTTGTTCTGTGTGAGCCAAGGCTCCGTGTTGAAGGCCGTACTTTGACCTATAATGGTTTACTTTTACAAATTGTGACTTGGATGGAGAGGTGTCTCATTGGCACTCATACCACATCTTCTTATATCTATTTAGCACATACTTACAACATCTCGTCCAATCAAATTGCTTGAATTTGCCTTATAAGTTTCATAGTACATATAGAAATGAAGATAATTAGAACAAAAATTGCCACTGGCTATTTTGGAATAAAATTTTGTTTCACAAATTAAAAAAAAAAGAAACAATGTTAAAACTTTGTAATTTGTTTTCACATTGATTTGTATTTATCCCGCTAATAAAATCTTTGGTTTTAAAGAATATGTTTGACAATTGCAAGTTTCTATCATTTAAATAGAGAATAACACATATGATACTTAATGCCTTGATTAGAGTACCGCGATATCTGTAATTTTGGTAATCTATAATCCATGCAATTAATTTGTACACACAAAAGTTAAAAAGTATGTAATATGAAACCTTGTGAAAGGAAATTAACGCAAGTTGATGATGATTTGTTTTTTTAAATATCTTAAGGAACTTGATCCATTTCATCATGAATTGAAAAATATGATAATGTCTGAAGGGAATGTGCCACCTTTATCTATATTTTGATAAAGCTTTTGGTTTTTATTTTGAAAAACAAACAAACCTATAATCTTTGATCTATTGGTAGTTGCTTTTGAATGCCTATCCGCTAGACTATCCATGAGTACATGTATCTCTATTTTTCAAATTTATTTTAGCTTTCGTTTTACTGTGAAATTGAAAAATGTTTTCAAAATATGTAAAGCTCCCGCTGCAATTTAATTACATATGCCAGTTTTTGATCAATATATTTTGTTATCTTCCCATGAAAAGAAGTGCATGTAGTAAGACACTACTTTATATCAGTATACATACACGTACTTACAGCAGCAGCTACCATCTTGTCATTCTGGAGTCAAGGGCCTTTTAAAATCTCATATTTTATGTGATATTGAAATATAAATCGCTACTTTCCCAATTCGTGTTTAATGCATTTATAAACTCATAATCTGGTAAATCACTGTCACTGATCAAATTTACAAAACGTGAAACTTAGATGATAAACTCCTTTTCATAAACACCGGTGATACAAGAAGTCAGCCAAAATAAACTATCAATTGACGATTTATAAGATTTCTTGAGTTTTAAATATGTGCTAAATTGGTTAGTCTATCAAAAGGTTTATACTATGAAATTAAGTGCTCAGGGCAAGCCCCTCGCTCTTAATTTCATAGTACATACCTTGTCATAGACTAACCGATACATGTTGTGACATTTCAAAGTTGATGATTAATAGGAATCTACTCACCTTCGTTCACTTGTTAACTCTGATATCTATTATCTTCACTTTACGATTGTATTCACGCGGTAAATACTTAGTTCCTTTAAAATCATTTTATTTTTCAATCATAATTGCAACAGTTTTGATGTTTTCATTTAACGCCTATCTGTACCTTTTATCGCTAGATACATTAAAGAATAACAAGGGATATGGAGTATCCATTCATGACACAAAATTAGTACATGCACAGCAAAAAACACACAAAAAACAAAGGAACAGCGCTTTAATTGCTGTTCTTCATCTCAAAGTCAGTGAGGTCTTCAACATGGAACAAAAAAAGAAAAAAAAAAAACCTCACCTCACTGCAAGTTTGAGACGGCCCCTAACGTGATAGGATTTAAAGTTTTTATCTTTTTTTAATTGCAGGTTGTTTATATGTATTTTTTAAATTTTTATATTCGTCATCTTAGAAATATTTGTTTGGTCAGTATGTGAACAAATGGTACGAATAGCAAAAGCCTGATAAAAAGCTGTTACCATAAAAAAAAAACCAAAAAAATGTGTTTTGTTTATACCTGTGAAGTAATAATGGTGTAAAGAAGTTGAAAGGTTTGTTCGAGTCAAACAAAAACTATAAATAGAGGAGAACAGACTATTTTACGACAGAAAGACAATAAATGGACATTCAGAAATTCACATAAAAATGAAAAATATAAACAACACCAACTCAAGGGTAGCAGAGGATAGCTAGCATGTTCCTATTGATTTCCGTTTCCATATCCTTTTTTTTAAATACAGAGAAACACACACAGACAGACGAAAGATGTCATAGATAGGGGTTTGCTGCTAATTTACAAGGAAGGTTTTGAACCAAAGGGTTTCAAGTGGTAAATTTGAAGTCATCCTTTCTATATTTTTTTTTTACGGTTTGGTTGACCATTATGTGATATCTGTGTCACAGATAAATACGTAATCATAATGATCCCTACTTTCCTCTATTGTGACACCGCCGGATGAGACTTGTCAATGTATTTGTACTTACCATGAACACTACGATGGGTTGTACTATTGAAGCAAGATAAGCTTACCATTCCGGAGCACCTGAAATCAGACCCTGTTGGGGTTTGTGTTGTTGAGTCTTGTTTTCTTTGTAGTGTTTTGTAAACTTGTTTGTTTTTTTCTTTCGATTATTTCTGTGGTGTTGTAAGTGTATTTCGAATTATGAGTTATTCTAATGTCGCATTTGTATTATCTGCTTTTTTTAAACGAAAGGTGAAGACAAGAACATATAGTACAAAATCAATAAAGAAAAACACTTAACTTTAAAATAACTGTATCAAAGATAAACAAAATTAAATACAACAATATAAATGATAAACATGATATGATATAAAACTATATTGATCCACATTAAAGAATGCTTGCAATTATTGGAAGCAAACCAAACGTACTTAACAGCTGACATGCAATCGTGTCGTCATATACTCTAAGGTTAAGTTTGTTTACATAGGAGTTACCGCAGAAAAAGTCTATGAATACATGCGTCCATTTCGCAGAACAAGTATACATTATTGTTTAGGGGCCTACGGGTGCGGGATTTTCTTGCTGCGTTGAAGACGCATTGTAGGCCTTGGGCTGTTTTCTGTTCTTTAGTCGGGCATTTGTCTCTTTGACACATTCCCCGTTTCAATTCTCAATTTTATCATGTAGATATTAAACTCCATTAGTCTTTGTTCATGTACTAACCAGACAGGCAAAATTCACTTTCACTGTTTTACTACAAACAGCGGTGTACAGTTATGAGTTTACATTCACAATGTGTTCACTGATCTGTGACAAAATCATTGTATTTACAAAAATGAACAATTCAATAAACACAATTGACTTCCTGAAATAAATAGTAAGTACCAGCAGAAACTACATGTTTTGTACAAACTTGCTTACAGTTAAACTTCAAAGCACAAGAATGTAAATGTGTCGTTAATAATTCACTAAGGTAAATAAATGAAAAAAAATCAAAAAGCTAGAAACAAAATCCTCATTTCCCAAAGTAAGCACAATAACATTAACGGTATCAATTGTACTGCACCAGATGCCCAAATTCATGAAATTTCTATCCAACAATATCATTACATTCACTTGTTTTATGCCAGTATCGAAATACTGACTACTTGGCTTTAGAGACACCAGTAGACTAACAGTCCAGTAGCAGATATATCTACTCAGTGGTAGTTATAATATTAACAGTACAAAGTTTACTGCCCCAGCTGCGCATTTTGACAATTAATGTCTTTATAGTGATACTCGAGGCAAAATTTAAAAAAAATCTCATACAAACTTTGAAGATCTGATCAAACTAAAAAAGACCTAAAGTATAGCCAAATCTGTAAAAGGAATCAGAACTTTGCACTCACTAAGGTATTTGCTAACGTAGATGAGGGAGAGATGACAATCTGGACTGTTTAGTTTTATTCGGTTTAGTAATTATTTTAGCTTTTGAAACACCAATATGTAATAATTATAAATCTGCTACATTTGTATTTTACCTGCTGCCATTGTCGTTTATAGACTTAAATGCATCTTCCATCATCACTCTTACACCAGGTGTTACATGAACCAAACTGTAATTAAGAGCCAAGCATGCTTCTTCCGCTTCTCTTCTTGTACGAGACTCCCACATGCAGGTAAAGGCAGAGTCGATAGCTAGTTAAAAGACAATATTTTTTAAGACTTCTCTACATAAAATTAATTCATGCAACAACGATAGACTGTGATGAAGATCAATTTAGTTAGCATTTATCTATTAATAAAAGGGGGCCCCGAAGGCCTAGTGATCGACGTAGTTCATCTACAGTATCACTAGCCTGGCAACACTGAGGTTTTGAGTCGAATCCGCCATGCACGTGGCAGGTGCACTCGACTCCTATCATAATTGACTAATTGCCAGTTTTTCCTATCGAAGGTCGTGGTTCTCTCGGGACACTGCGACTTCATCTATCAATAAAAACTAGCCGCAACGATATAGCTAAGAGTGATGAAACTGACATTAAACACCAAAAATCAATCAATCAATCAATAAAGGAGACGTGGTATGATTGTCATTGAGACAACTATCCTACAGACACCAAAAAAAAAAACGAACATCTGTGTCAGTTTGATTATTAAGAATTTCCTAAATATCTTATGTCCCCATTAACAAGAGCCAACAAGAATTGATATCATCTTGAATGGTATTATCGTGGCCAAAAAGAAGACAAACTTTCCATAAGGAATTAAAGGAATATTGAAAGAACCGTTTTATACATAGAGCACATAAATTCCCCCGCTTGTAAAAATACAACATTTTTCCATTTACAAACGGACATAACTCAAGAACCATGGTAAGGGAAGCCTCTCGGAAACTCTGAGGATTTAGCAAATAAAAAGAACATAGTTGATGTCAAAACATTATGTTTCTCTGTTCTGCTTTAATTTCTTTAATTGTATGTAATGATAATAATATAACAATTGTTATTGTAACAATTATAACAATCCTGCCATTGTGTTATTGTGCTATGGTCATTTTTGTATTCTTGTTTTTCATTTTTGCTTATGTGCTTTGTCTATATTTTTTTTTTTTTCTTTGTTGATATAGTTGTTTTTTTTTTTATAGTGATTAAGATTATAACACAATGTTGACTGCTGTACTCCAATTTTGACATTTTTACCTATTATGTCTTTTTGCATTGTTCAGACATTGTTGTCAATATAATAGAATGTTATGCAACTGTCATACAAGTTACTGGTTTAGCTAGTTATAAAACCAGGTTTAATCCACCATTTTCTACATAAAGAAATGCCTGTACCAAGTCAGGAATATGACAGTTGTTTTCCATTCGTTTGATGTGTTCGAGCTGTTGATTTTGCCATTTGATAAATGACTTTCCGCTTTGAATTTTCCATGGAGTTCAGTATTTTTGTTATTTTACTTTGCATGCAGCCTTTGTATGAGGTCGATCTGAGAATATATATATGTCGACCTGAAAGAAGTATATTGACTGAGGAGGAAGTCAGAGTTGATTTACTTTTTGAATTTGATATACCATCATATAGACCTCATACAAAGGCTACAATTGTTATTGTTATTTTACTATTGTCAATACGCTAAAAATAGAACAAAAATGTATTTCATTGGCTGTTACAGCTGTGTCACAAAGTATTGACATTTTAGATTTCTATTTTTAGATATTTTGAAAATAACTTTGCAATATACTCTTTTCAGTCTACCTTTGTAAATACATGCGACTCTTTTTGAACGAATCAAATTGGTTGGAATAAACAAAATAATAATATATGTGAATGTTAACAAAAGGATATTTGGTATACACAAGCATTAGTGCAACCTATTGACATAAAAGAAAAAGTGTGCGGGAAATACGTTTTGGACGAATGGGCAAACACACAGACGGACAACATGAATGCAACAAATCCCCACTTTATGGTATTTATAAAACATATTTACATCATAATTTACATTTTATCAATGTTTGAAGATCATTTCGAAAATAATTCATTCATTAAATAATTTATTGAAAGCATGACAAGCAACTAAACTTTATTTTTGTATTGACAGAAATATTGCTGTGTGTTTGTTTATTCTACATTGTCTAGAGGTATAGGGGATGGTTGAGATCTCACAAAACATGTTTAACCCCGCAGCATTTTTGCGCCTGTCCCAAGTCAGGAGCCTCTGGCCTTTGTTAGTCTTGTATGTTTTTTTTAAGGTCATTTATATGTTTCGGAGTTCAGTGTGACGTCCATTTTTGTTTAGGGACCAGCTGAAGCCGGTGCTGGATTTTCTCGCTGTGTTTAAGACCCATTTGTGGCCTAAGGCTCTTTGGTCGGGTTGTTGTCTCTTTGAAACATTCCCCATTTCCATTCTCAATTTTATGCCTGCTTCAGTGGCTGGAATATTCAAATAATTAATTTGTCTCAAACACTCCTAATGGAGTAAATATTCATGACCAATTAATTCACACAGATTTACCCTAACAGAGTATTACCCCCTAAATAATCTTTTTATAGTTAGCAGAAAAAGTGAACTCAACTACAGTATGCTATTTTGCCTGCATTAATTGAAGTTTAAAATTATTGTCTCTCATGTTGAAATGTCTTCTTTTTTTTCAGGACCTCTGATCCATCTAGTTTGACATGATTATCAGTATTGTTCATGAAGGGCCGGTATAACAAAGTATATCACTTGATTGAGCTCTCTGTCTAAGTGTATTATTAAAGTGCTTTGATTTGAGCTCAGTTCATTATTATGCAAATACATTCTTTGTGAAAGAAAGATTTGTAAACAGACAATCCACATCTACAAATGTACATATGAACTGTAAGGTTCGATTATTGAAACTGTCAGCAAAAGGAATTATTGAAGCAGCACCCACATAATATAAGTAGTTTAAGGAGATTAAAGCATTTTTTTTTACATTTGAACCAAACCCTTTTCTTCCCGAGAGCCAAATAAAAAAAGCACATTGACACTAACCATACATTGCGACCTGAAATATGATGCTTGGTGGTTTGTAACAATTTTTTTAAACATCTGTACTGCGTATAGCTACTGAAGAGTCCTGAGTGCAAATGTGTTTATTTATGTAAAAGAAAAGGATGTTACTCACAAGGCCTAGTGAATTTTTAAAATAATCTTTCATTGTTTATTTTTTTTTTGTCATTCATTCGTTTGTTAATGTTAATTTTTATACCAAAATAAAACAGCATCCTACAGGTTTCACTTATATTTTAATCCATATAGCAAAAACCTTGAAACAAGAATAATTCTACAATACCTTTTTTCATTTCAAATACTAAAGAATCATAGTTCATATTTCTTTAAGTTTACACTATTTGTCATCATTTGTTTTTAGAAATTAAGAAATTAAGAATCATAAACAAATACATTGGATTTACCATCTAATTAAAACTATTTTCATATTGGTAAAAATTGATTTTATATAATTTCAACCTGGCCTTGGAGAGTCTAGGAAGAAGACATTTTCAAAGAACGAATTAAAATAACACAGCAGAAGTGTACTTTCTAGCTCATTTAGCCCCAAGCATCATGCCAGGTATTGTCATCACTTAAAACTGTTAGACATCTAAGAAACAATTTCGAACATTTAAACGAAATCTTTTACTAATGATACTGAGATAATCCAAAACTAATTTACAGTTTCTTTTTTGGAAAAACCCAAGTAAGAAATGAACACTACAATGGATCATCAATAGAACCAAACGATAAGGTAGTGCATACATACAGGTTCTCAGAACATTCTCGCATATTAAAATCACATCATGCAGAAATATGTTCTTCTCATAATTTAGATTTTTTGCTGCTATCAAAAAGCAAAGCTATGGAACATGTATTAACAGAATCATTTGGTAATCCATACAAATATGGTCTCATCCATGACAGTCTTGAACATTATAATTAAATACTAAATAAACGACACTGCTAATCTTTAGTGTTTGGTACTGGTCTGATATTCAGGATGGCTATCGCTTTTAAACACAGTTTTACATAGAACCCTATGAAAACAACCATAGAAAACTCCTTTTGTCAGAAAACAGTCAAACATCTAAACATACTAGCCACATACCGATCTGTGTCCACACTTGTATCATATAAAAATACATACCGATATAGTTGTGTAGTAGAATTATATAGACGAATTCATGTTTTAAGTTAACTACCATCTTCAGATTGATAACAAACAAACGGATATGAAGAATTCTATATATAAAATAATTTCAGATTCCTTTGGGTGTAAGTTGTCTTTTTCCCCTCCTATTAAATTTATATTTGATGTTGTTAAAATATTGTTATTGATTAATTGATATATTTTTCAATTGACCATCTCATTTTTCGAAATTAGATATCATGGATTTTTTTTAAACCTTAACATCTAAAAATTTAAAAACGCGTTTGTTAAAGAGCTAATTCATTCAAATACATTAACAATTAGATCGCATTCAAATTGACATGTATGTATTGCTGAATTATTCTAATTAAAATCTGATCTTTCACAAACCGACAGATTTTTAGACACGCCGCTGTAAGACCTTCAGCCATAGGAGTGTGTTGTTCAATGTATTTTAAAATATGTTGAAATATGCCGGGAAAAAATATACAAGTTCAAAAAAAAAATACAATGCTCGGTGTCAAATTTCGAACAAAAAAATCAAAACTTGTCTGTCGGAATATTTCTTCAACCTTGTGCATTCAGATGATTTGTGGATCATCTGCAATTATTTCATTTACACACAAAATAGACAACGTCACTAACATCGTGTGACGCGTGATGAAAGCATATGCATATCTTGTTAACGCATCAGAGTTTTTTTGTTTCCAATTGTGTTCGCCTAAATTTTCTTTTCCATCTTATATCTTGACCTACTTCTTATTAAAGAATCACATATGTTTTCGCAGTAAATATATATATTGTGTACAAGTCAATAAGGCAGCAAATCAAAAGCACAGAAAGCTTACTAAAAGTCAAAATGAGGTCTTCAATAAAAAATCATTTTTACATATGTTTATTAAGGCAACAATAGTTTATTGACGTTCAAATCTCATAAATCGATGGGGAAGACAAAACAAGATAACAAACAAAAACTGATAGAATGGCATTAATTACCAAGGGCGCTAGACCGGATACGTTGACAGGGTAAGTAAGCGTCTCCTGCTATGCATGCCACATCCACCATGTGAATCCGCGCTCAGTCAAGATGTCACGATCAGGAACACAAACAAAATCGGAAATTTATAGATTAGACGACTATTCTTGTATCTTAAGATCTATGACGGCGACAACATATAAGCCTGTAAATTATCTGGAATAAAGATAATTTTGATATAAAATTGACAATAATTAGTTTTTCCGTTTTCAACGAAATTTTTCAAAGGCAAATCACTAGCATACGACATGCACGAGTAAAGACAATGTCTGACCATGTTACTCAATTGTCAAATATAGACCGACCTCCGAAATGTTTTGTTAAATATAGTAAAAAGATTTTCCATCGATGTCCTATCTTCATCCACACAACTTCCTTAACATTATATGAGTATTGTTGATTTGCATACAGCTATGTTAAAAAGATACAACTTAAATAAAAAGAAAAAAACCAAATATCAACATTTTTTTTTCAAGGAGATTTACAAAAACTTCGTTTGTGCATACATTCTGCAAATATAAAAATCTGCTCAAGTCTCTATTAAACAACACATATTGACAAAAAGAACAATGTTCCAATTAGATTTCCGAAAACTTGTCGAATCTGTAGTAACATACTCTCACGTCAGTCATATCGGTCAATATCAATATCCCTAGTGCTTCCAAAAATGAGGAACACAATTATAATTTGTAGGCATTCCAACTAAATTTTCAAAAGTTAAAACAGGATAATAAAAAGGGGTTATAAATAGCTATAGTACAAAGACGTTAATTAATAGCTATAGAACAAAGATTTAAATAAATAGCTATAAAACAAAGATGCTAATAAATAGCTATCTGTATCAACATGCAAAATGACTATTCAAATCGCATAATTTTAAATTTGAAAAAAGAGAAGAAAAAATAAAAAGTAATGGAAAAATGATTATGAAGTTATCTCTCATTATATTAGAAACCTGTTTTTTTTTTTTTCAATATAGCCAAACCCATTTCTAGTTATTTCCTGGTTTTGTTCATATGTCAACATTATAATATTGACAGAAGTTAGCAACTGATGCAAGACAATCTTTTACTCTGCAAAGGATATGTGAAAACAATGTGATGTATAGCAGTGACTATATCATATATGATATCTTTTAGATATAACAAATACAATGGAAACATTTCAAATTCTGTTGAGGTAGAACTGTTATCTTTGATGAATTCAACTCCTTACATCAAGAATTATGTAGTAACTTATTCGTTAACACCCGTTGACACACTTATATATATGTATATGATATGTTCAGCTACATTTTTTTTAAAAGTTTTATCAAAATGCAATTCGTCCGTAGGAAAATAGTTCCGACGTACATTAAGCTGTTTTGACGTAGATTGACACAATGTTTTCTTTGGAGTTTCATATCATAAAAAACTGTGGTGTCATGTTTCCGATTCAGCGTTGTTGTTTGTAAAAAAAAATCACTGGTATAGTTTACTACGATGTTGTATTTCAATCTATTTTGTTGCTGCTTCGTGCTATCATTTGATACCTGATATCCATTTTATGGAACATGATATTATGTTTTCATAAAAAATCAGTATCTTAATAGTTAAAATCAAAATTGAAAAGTATATTAAGTTACTATAATGTATTTTCTAACAAGTTCAAGGAAAACAAATATAATTCGCTACATTTGAAATGCTTTTATGGATGAACAGTTATCCGTAATTAGTGGCAATCCACAAATGGATAAATTCATGGGCAATGTATATTTAAGCTACAGAGAAAGATAAAACCGTAAACGGTCAAATTGCATTCGGACCTTGGACCCTTTTTTGTTTAAAATTAACAAAATAAATCTATAGTATTTTTACAATGTATGTAAACAATCATTGCATATGTCGCAGTTTGTATTTAAAAAAAGAAATTTAAGGCAATTTTGATTAAAACAAATAATATTGATAAACCTGGTCTTATTTATTTTTGCTGATAACAAGATGAGTTTATAATTTTTCTGTTCTAAATTAAAAAAAAACAACCTTTTGTGATATGGTAACAATCAACTGATTGTTAAAATAAATAAACCAAAAAAAAAAAAAACGTGTCACACAAGTTATTTGACAGTCTAAATTGATGCTACGTTTTCAAAAAGAACTGATTAAAAAAGATATCTTACATTATCATTTATTATGCTTGTAATCGATGCATGACTTGTACATTTTATTCACTTGCAAGTATTTAAGATAGTTAATAATAGTTAATGACTTTTATTTTAATGCGATATATTTTCTTTGGTACTGTTCGGTGTTCGATATTTCCTATTCGTCGATGTTTAATATTTGAGATATTGTTATCTTTGGTCAATTGTAATCGAGATATTTCCATGAATTTTATGTTTGTCCTGTTTTCTATTATCTACATGCAAGTTTTGAGAATGATTCGCGGATTTTGAAAACTCCATTATTATAACAGATACGGAGATTGGTTTGATTGCCAATGAGAAAGCTTTCTACCAGTGACCAAATTGACGAGGATATTAACAACTATAGGACATCATATGGCTTCAACAATGAACAAAACCCATACCATAAAGTATTCTATAAAGGTCCGGGAATGAAAAATGCGAAACAATTCACAAGAAGAATCCAACGGCCTGATTATGCAACAATAAAAACCAAACGAATATGGCAGACAACTACCAATGACTGGATTACAGTCTCCTTATTATAGAGAGACGCAGATAAAGAATATGGTGAGGTAAGACATGTATGTGACCCTCCCCAATCTGGCGTAAACATCACAATATACGTGCCTATTCTTCACATCTTCTTTAAAGGGCCCGGGGGTCTCTTATACTGATAAGCCTCTTTTCATCAACAAACAGAAAAGAAAAGAACTATTTTAAAGGCTTAAAACCCAATTTTTGTGACAGTGACTTGAAATCAAATAAAATAACTTAATAATAAAAAAAAAATGTCAACCAGTTACCAAATTGGTCTATACCTGCATGAGTGAGCTGCGCACAAGAAAGGATGCCGAAGAATTATGTTCAACTTTAAATTACACTTTAGTACATATTAGTCCTGGCACTAAACAGATGATGGGATTGAATTTTGATTTGAATCTTATAGTGGTATAAGGTAATATTTCTAGCAGATATAATTGCATTATATAATAATAAGGTAGCATATTACCTGGATATCGTATCAACTGGAAGTTATTTTCTCCGTATGCAGGCGCTGCTGCAATATTGCTACATAGAAATGGAAAGTTCACAATTGGGAAGCTGAAATCATCTCTTTTGTCGTAAAGTTTTGTTTTCAACTGACCCTCATTGTCAATTTTTAGATGTACCTAGAACTGTCATCCTCTTTCTTTCTTTCACTCAATATATGGAATTGTTCAACGCAAAGGTAAATTGTATGGCTTTCCAAATACCGTTTCGATTCCTAACATCACTGAAGAGACATTAATTGTCGAAATCCGGATATGGTGTACAAAAACCTTTGCACCTTTTGTTTGGGGTATACCATCTTTTCCACAAGTTTATTGTTTTCTGTTTAGTATTAAATTTATAATTAAGAATCATTTATAACATTGGTGATCCGTTTATTTGGCAATCGCCAATGGCAGTCAGCAGGGTTTAAGAACATTTGTTGTTCGACCTGTTAGTCAAATGCGTTTTGTTAAAATATACTTTTCACTTTTTGTCTTTTGGAAAATGTTGTTTGTGCTGTATTTAGACCCTCTAACAAGAAATTTGTGTTGCATGCACACGTATAAAAATAGCGGTTTTATCCAACGCAATCATAGGTTTGAACGTTGTTTTCAATTTAGACTTTTATATATTTTTCGTTTTGGCTTGTATTATATTTTCCTTCGGGTTTATATGATCCGTTCATCCTATTTTGACTCCTCAAAATTCAAGAGTCTATCCTAAGTTTATAATTTTTCTGTTCTAAATTAAAAACAACCTTTTGTAATATGGTAACAATCAACTGATTGTTAAAATAAATAAACCAAAAACGTGTCACACAAGTTATTTGACAGTCTAAATTGATTCTACGTTTTCAAAAGAACCGATTCAAAAGATATCTTACAATATCGTTAATTGTGCTTGTAATTGATGCATGACTTGTACGTTTTATTCACTTGCAAGTATTTAAGATAGTTAATAATAGTTAATGACTTTTATTTTAATGCGATATATTTTCTTTGGTACCGTTCGGTGTTCGATATTTCCTATTCGTCGATGTTTAATATTTGAGATATTGTTATCTTTGGTCAATTGTAATCGAGATATTTCCATTAATTTTATGTTTGTCCTGTTTTCTATTATCTACATGCAAGTATTGAGAATGATTCGCGGATTTTGAAAACTCCATTTTTATAACAGATACGGAGATTGGTTTGATTGCCAATGAGAAAGCTTTCTACCAGTGACCAAATTGACGAGGATGTTAACAACTATAGGACAACGTATGGCTTCATCAATGAACAAAAGCCATACCTTATAGTATTCTATAAAAGGTCCGGGAATGAAAAAATGCGAAACAATTCACAAGAGAAATCCAACGGCCTGATTATGCAACAATAAAAACCAAACAAATATGGCAGACAACTACCAATGACTGGATTACAGTCTCCTTATTATAGAGAGACGCAGATAAAGAATATGGTGAGGTAAGACATGTATGTGACCCTCCCCAATCTGGCGTAAACATCACAATATACGTGCCTATTCTTCACATCTTCTTTAAAGGGCCCGGGGGTCTCTTATACTGATAAGCCTCTTTTCATCAACAAACAGAAATAGAAAAGAACTATTTTAAAGGCTTAAAACCCATTTTTTTAAACTGACTTGAAATCAAATAAAATAACTTAATAATAAAACAAATTGTCAACCAGTTACCAAATTGGTCTATACCTGCATGAGTGAGCTGCGCACAAGAAAGGATGCCGAAGAAGCATGTTCAACTTTAAATTACACTTTTTGGTACATATTTGTCCTGGCACTAAACAGAGGATGGGATTGAATTTTGATTTGAATCTTATAGTGGTATAAGGTAATATTTCTAGCAGATATAATTGCATTATATAATAATATGGAAGCATATTACCTGTATATAGTATCAACTGGAAGTTATTTTCTCCGTATGCAGGCGCTTCTGGAATGTTGCTACATAGAAATGGAAAGTTTACAATTGGAAAGCTGAAATCATCTCTTTTGTCGTAAAGTTATGTTTTCAACCGACCCTCATTGTCAATTTTTAGATGTACCTAGAACTGTCATCCTCTTTCTTTCTTTCACTCAATATATGGAATTGTTCAACGCAAAGGTAAATTGTATGGCTTTCCAAATACCGTTTCGATTCCTAACATCACTGAAGAGACATTAATTGTCGAAATCCGGATATGGTGTACAAAAACCTTTGCACCTTTTGTTTGGGGTATACCATCTTTTCCACAAGTTTATTGTTTTCTGTTTAGTATTAAATTTATAATTACGAATCATTTATTACATCGGTGATCCGTTTATTTGGCAATCGCCAATGGCAGTCAACAGGGTTTAAGAACATTTGTTGTTCGACCTGTTAGTCAAATGCGTTTTGTTAAAATATACTTTTTCACTTTTTTGTCTTTTGGAAAATGTTGTTTGTGCTGTATTTAGACCCCTCTACCAAGAAATTTGTTTTGCATGCACACGTATAAAAATTGCGGTTTTTATCCAACGCAATCATAGGTTTGAACGTTGTTTTCAATTTAGACTTGTTTATATTTTTTCGTTTTGGCTTGTATTATATTTGCCTTCGGGTTTATATGATCCGTTCATCCTATTTTGACTCCTCAAAATTCAAGAGTCTATCCTAAATTGAAGTAAATTGTATGGCTTTCCAAATACCGTGTCGATTCTCAACATCACTGAAGACACATTAATTGTCAAAATCCGGATATGGTGTACAAATACCTTTGCACCTTTTGTTTGGGGTATACCATCTTTTCCACAAGTTTATTGTTTTCTGTTTAGTATTAAATTTATAATTAAGATCCATTTATAACATCGGTGATCAATTTATTTGGCAATCGCCAATGGCAGTCAGCAGGGTTTAAGAACATTTGTTGTTCGACCTATTAGTCAAATGCGTTTTGTTGAAATATACTTTTTCACTCTTTTGGTCTTTTGGAAAATGTTGTTTGTGCTGTATTTAGAACCCTCTAACAAGAAATTTGTGTTGCTTGCACACGTATAAAAATTGCGGTTTTTATCCAACGCAATCATAGGTTTGAACGTTGTTTTCAATTTAGACTTCTATATATTTTTTCGTTTGGGCTTGTATTATACTTTCCTTCGGGTTTATATGATCCGTTCATCCTATTTCGACTCTTTAAAATTCAAGAGTCTATCCTAAATTGAGGTAAATTATATGGCCTTCCAAATACCGTTTCGATCCCTAACATCACTGAAGAGACATTAATTGTCGAAATCCGGATATGGTGTACAAATGTTTGCACCTCATGTTTGTGGCATACCATCTTTTCCACAAGTTTATTGTTTTCTGTTTGGTATTAAATTAATATTAAGATCCATTTCGTTAGATCTGGTGATCAATTTATTTGGCAATCACCAATGGCAGTCAGCAGGGTTTAAGAACATCAGTTGTTCGACCTGTTAGTCAAATGCGTTTTGTTAAAATAGACTTTTTCACTTTGTTTGGTCTTTTGGAAATTGTTGTTTGTGCTGTATTTAGACTCCTCTACCAAGAAATTTGTTTTACATGCACACGTATAAAAATTGCGGTTTTTATCCAACGCAATCATAGGTTTGAACGTTGTTTTCAATTTAGACTTTTATATATTTTTTCGTTTGGGCTTGTATTATATTTTCCTTAGGGTTTATATGATCCGTTCATCCTATTTCGACTCTTTAAAATTCAAGAGTCTATCCTAAATTGAGGTAAATTATATGGCCTTCCAAATACCGTTTCGATCCCTAACATCACTGAAGAGACATTAATTGTCGAAATCCGGATATGGTGTACAAATGTTTGCACCTCATGTTTGTGGTATACCATCTTTTCCACAAGTTTATTGTTTTCTGTTTGGTATTAAATTAATATTAAGATCCATTTCGTTAGATCTGGTGATCAATTTATTTGGCAATCGCCAATGGCAGTCAGCAGGGTTTAAGAACATCAGTTGTTCGACCTGTTAGTCAAATGTGTTTTGTTAAAATAGACTTTTTCACTTTGTTTGGTCTTTTGGAAATTGTTGTTTGTGCTTTATTTAGACCCCTCTACCAAGAAATTTGTTTTACATGCACACGTATAAAAATGGCGGTTTTTATCCAACGCAATCATAGGGTTGAACGTTGTTTTCAATTTAGACTTTTATATATTTTTTCGTTTGGGCTTGTATTATATTTTCCTTAGGGTTTATATGATCCGTTCATCCTATTTCGACTCTTTAAAATTCAAGAGTCTATCCGAAATTGAGGTAAATTATATGGCCTTCCAAATACCGTTTCGATCCCTAACATCACTGAAGAGACATTAATTGTCGAAATCCGGATATGGTGTACAAATGTTTGCACCTCATGTTTGTGGTATACCATCTTTTCCACAAGTTTATTGTTTTCTGTTTGGTATTAAATTAATATTAAGATCCATTTCGTTAGATCTGGTGATCAATTTATTTGGCAATCGCCAATGGCAGTCAGCAGGGTTTAAGAACATCAGTTGTTCGACCTGTTAGTCAAATGCGTTTTGTTAAAATAGACTTTTTCACTTTGTTTGGTCTTTTGGAAATTGTTGTTTGTGCTGTATTTAGACCCCTCTACCAAGAAATTTGTTTTACATGCACACGTATAAAATTGTGGTTTTATCCAACGCAATCATAGGTTTGAACGTTGTTTTCTATATATATATATATATATATATATATATATATACAACTAGTCTAAACATCAGCCCAACAATGTTAAATCTGTAAATTTGCTTTTGCAAATTTTGTTCTTCCCTCGCCGGGATTCGAACTCATGCTACTGAGATATGGTGACACCAAATCGCCTGCACTGTGTCCGATGCGCTAGACCGCTCGACCACCTAGGTTTCACAAAATAAAGCTTTCGGTGGCCGGGTGTTACCTTTCCTCGTCAGTTTTAATCTAGCGTCGTAATACAGTACATGATATATAATGCATAAAGATGGAATTGTTACAGATCAGCTGAAATATCTATTGTAAAGGATCCTACAAATTAATGCAAGATACAGTCACAGAAATAATTATATTTATAAGTACGTCTGAACCAGTGACAACTCTACGACAGATTTATCCATCGGATCACCAGCAGTGATAGTGATACATAGCTGTGTACATTCTGTATATACAACTCGTCAAAACATCAGCCCAACAATGTTAGATCTGTAAATTTGCTTTCGCAAATTTTTGTTCTTCCCTCGCCGGGATTCGAACTCATGCTACTGAGATATCGTGACACCAAATCGCCTGCACTGTATCCAATGCGCTAGACCACTCGACTACCTAGGCTTCACAAAATAAAGCTTTCGGTGGCCGGGTGTTACCTTTCCTCGTCAGTTTTAATCTAGCGTCGTAATAAAGTACATGATATATAAGGCATGAAGATGGAATTGTTACAGATCAGCTGAAATATCTATAGTAAAGGATCTTACAAATTAATGCAAGATACAGTCTTAATTTGTAGGATCCTTTACAATAGATATTTCAGCTGATCTGTAACAATTCCGTCTTCATGCCTTATATATCATGTACTGTATTACGACCATGACCCTACTTCCGAGTTTAGTTCCAAAATTATTACTGCGTTACAAACCATGCACAATGACGGTCACATAGATGAGGATACATTCGGATATTTAAAACCAGAAAACGCCAAGCCTTGTCGATTGTATCTTCTCCCCAAAATACACAAGGTTAACAACCCTGGTAGACCCATTGTATCCGCAAACGGCCACCCGACTGAGAAAATCTCGGAATTCGTAGACTTTCATTTAAGATCTCATGTAGAAAATCTTCCTTCTCACATTCAAGACACCACAGACTACCTTCGTAAAATGGAATCCTCCGGAAACTCTCCTTGTCACTCTAGATGTCACCTGATTGTATACCAACATATCTCATGATGACGGAATACAAGATGGAATTGTTACAGATCAGCTGAAATATCTAATGTAAAGGATCCTACAAATTAATGCAAGATACAGTCTTAATTTGTAGGATCCTTTACAATGGATATCTCAGGTGATCTGTAACAATTCCGTCTTCATGCCTTATATATCATGTACTGTATTACGACGCTAGATTAAAACTGACGAGGAAAGGTAACACCCGGCCACCGAAAGCTTTATTTTGTGAAGCCTAGGTGGTCGAGTGGTCTAGCGCATCGGATACAGTGCAGGCGATTTGGTGTCACGATATCTCAGTAGCATGAGTTCGAATCCCGGCGAGGGAAGAACAAAAATTTGCGAAAGCAAATTTACAGATCTAACATTGTTGGGCTGATGTTTTGACGAGTTGTATATATAGAATGTACACAGCCATGTATCACCATCACTGCTGGTGATCCGATGGATAAATATGTTGTAGAGTTGTCACTGGTTCAGACGTACTTATATATATATATATATATAATTTATTAATAATCTATTGGAAATTGATCGATTTCATCTTCATTTAATAGGTATTGATCAGTAATTTATCTAAATTATCACCATTATGTTATCTTTTAGATAAAGATTATCTGTAATTGCAATTTATCAAGCACGCTGATAAATATATTGTCCAGCTGCGATGATCATTTAAACTATTTAAATGACTAGTTCATTGTTTGTAAACGTTTGTATCAGTTTGAATTTGTTAGATCAGGGATTACAATTTATCTCCATCCTTGAAAAAAATCCCATATACCCACCATTCTGACCCTTTATATAAATTTATATCACCATAAGTGTTTCAGATGGAAATAATTTCATTAACATTTAGTAGAAAAAAAGCAAGATTTTTCGAATGATTGATTATAAACAATTATGGAGATCGAAACATTCAAAAGGAATACAAACATATTGACTAGGGAAAAACGAAAAGAGTTTGGACTATTTTCCTGGGAGGTAGAAAGGGGAACGTCATAATTAGGTCTTTGAAATCATATAAACATTGTTTTCAATTACTTTTTATAAAGTTTCAATTATTTTCATAAATTACTGGAAGAAAAATACATCTAGATTATGTTTTATCACTAAAAGCAAGTATTTAGTCTTAGATGCATGAGTTGTTATTGACTTTCAACTAGCTGTCAGTAACTTCGAGTACTCTCAGATCTGTACTAAGTGTCTTTTTGTTGATGGGATGTACAAGTACCCGGCCACGTCCACTTTGTGTTTTTGTAAGATGTATTTCTATTTGTATCCATCTGATGAGTTAAGCCTTTTTCAACTGATTTGTATAGTTTGTTCTTATGTGGTACTGTTACGGTTGGGTGCCCCTAACATGTTTAACCCCGCCACAATTTGTATGTGCCTGTCCCAAGTCAGGAGCCTGTAATTCAGTGGTTGTCGTTTGTTGCTGTGTTACATATTTGTTTTTCGTTCCTTATTTTGTATATAAATTAGGCCGTTAGTTTTCTCGATTGAATTGTTCTACATTTGTCATTTCGGGGCCTTTTATAGCTGACTATTCAGTATGGGCTTTGCTCATCGTTGAAGGCCGTACGGTGACCTATAGTTGTTAACTTCTGTGTCATTTGGTCTCTTGTGAAGAGTAGTCTCATTGGCAATCATACCACATCTTCTTTTTTATACTTATTTATGAATTGTATGTATAGGTTTATAACTAAAAATCATCAATACCTTTAAAAATTTTAATCAATATTTGATGACATTTGCAGTTGCTTTACCTATTTAATCTTATTGATACTATGTCTTATGTTGGTATAGACGCTTTAATGGCAAATATGAATAAAAAGGCACAGAATCACATCTCCTTATTTTTGTTTATAATACCACTTTCAATGAAAACCACAATATCATGTTGATACACACATAATTATTATAGCGAGTGTATTATATATAGATGACGACAATTTGGTCTTAGTTGTAGAGTTAAATCCAGTTGTCTATTCATGTGTATATCAAACAAATTTGAAATTGCCTTAAACATGTTAAATGTAACTCAATCTTTTAATTACTTTTGCTCACACGTGGTTGTCAAGGAATTCTATGCGACTGTCATACAAGTGAGAGGTTCATTGATGAAAACGTTTGCTCCTTCATCCTTCATCATTTTGTACTCATATTTTGGCATTGCACAAGGTCATGCTTTTCTGAGACTGTTGATGAGGTCCTTACAATAAATTCACTGGATATGTACTTAAGCCTGGAAAAATACGATTAATGGTTAGTTGTTATTGGCTATAATCCGCTTGCAGTAACCACGAATACTCTTAGATCTGTACTTTCCTTTCTCTCTATGACAGTTGTTTATTTACAGTTTCTTACCGATCTGGTGAGTCAAGCCATTTTCAACGTATTTTTACTAGTTACTCTTATGTTTTACTCTTGCACGATTGTCTCAAGATAGGGGATGTTTAAGCACTCAAAAACATATTTAACCCCGTCACATTGCTTATGTGCCTGTCCCAAGTCAAGAGCCTGTAATTCAGTGGTGATCTTTTATTGCTGTTTGTTATGTCTGTTTTTTTGGTTTTTTTTTTTTAAATAAAAACCCATCAAAGAAACCAGACTGTTTTTTTTTTTTTTCGTTTGCATTGTTTCACAGTTTTCGTGTCGGTGGCTTTTATAGCTTACTTTACTTTATTAGTTTTGTTCGTAGTTGAACTCAGTACAGACCTATTATTACTTAAATCCATGACATTTAGACTCTGTTGGAGTGTTTAATCGTTGGCAATTAGAACACATTTCTCTATTAGTATAAAGTAACGTAAACGTGTCCGTACAACAGTACTTCAATATTTATAATCATATTGTTTTACAGGCATCATGAACGGAAACTTCTGGAACCAAGACATTTACGACGATAGCAATGCCATTGATATAAGGAAAAAAACATATTGGGAATTATACGGTGTAAAACGTTTTCCGTACCGTGGAAGGCGTAAATTTACACCATTACTTTACCCGTCTTTCGATGGTGGGATGGTTATCTCAAATGACGTTTTCGGACTGACAATTATGCAATTTGAACGAATGTATAAAGCTTGTTTGAATAGACGGAAAACACAAGAGCAGTGGATACTAAACCTTAGATATCCTGACAAATCTTCAAACGAGTATCTGGAATATTTACAGAATTGTACAGACTGCAATACAGGTAAAACTTTTGTAATGTTAATTTCCTAAACTCCAGACAATGACAGGTGTACATGTATACCAGGTTTTGATGTAAAACAAATGAAAAAAGTAATAAAAGGGGAAAAGAATTGACACATCCATTTCAAACAATTAGATCCAATGCAATATAGTTCCGGTATCTAGTTTGAAATTAAATCTGTTAAAGTCACGAAATAATTCGTCATACCTTAAGTGCGTCTAAACCAATTTTACCTTAATTAAAAACGCTAAAGTCCCACAGCCTTAGTGTTTTGAATAATTCAACAGTTTATAAATACAAATGAAACAGAAAATGAACGTATCAAATTATACGATGCTTGACGCTAATTTCGGCTACATAACTCTCAACATATACGCTTTAATCAGAACGGTTGCTTGAAATTAATCTAGGGGAGATAATATTTAAAAGATAAATAAATATATATTTTTTATAGATCATTTGTTTCGACCCAGAAATGACCCGAAGGAGAAATATTTATATAAACACCTAGTAAAAACAGTTGGTACTGAAATAGATATACGTACTAGACAACGACTATTTATCACGACTGATATGATCTTTAAGACAAATAACCCGTATTTAACACAAATATCAAGTGGAAGTTTAGCCGAAGGCCTTGATTTACCAGGCAGTGACGTAGATGTTATGTTCGTACTCATGAACGTAAACGTAATACAGAATGTAAGGAATATCGAACACCCAATACAGAGTACTACACTGATTATGGAGACAGATAATGATCATCTTGGATTTACTAGACTCAGAATAGAGGGAAGGGGTAGACCCTCTGGTTTTATGAGATTTAACTGCTTTAAAAATACTACAAAAGCTTTATATTTATCAGTGGATGGCTTTGTTAATAACATAAAGCACATCTTGCCATATATGAAGTTTGTTTTACACGGCCCGTGTTTTTCAGACAAACATCAGGATACCGATATGGCAATATGCCTACGCAGTAAATATCTACATCACAATGCAGTTCCATGGGCATCTCGTCATAGATGTCAATGGCCCTCTAATTTCGTAATTGACAGGGTCATGAATTCGGGATGTTTGTTAGTACCTATAGGACCTTAGATTGTATCAGAAGATAGTGACTTATTATGGAGATTGTCTTTTTCTGTGGCAGAAAAACTACTTGTACATTCGTTTAATTTCACTCAACTCTTATGTTACGTTCTCCTCAAATTAACACTGAAACGTATAATTAACACAACCGACAACGTCAAAGAATTATTGTGTTCTTACTTTCTAAAGACAGCTTTGTTCTGGGTGTCGGAGGAGCAGGATATTAACATATTTCAATTATCCAAATTGTTTTACTGTTTTTTTCTCTGTCTTCATAAGCTGAGATCATGGATAAAGAACTGTTACTGTCCAAACTACTTTATCCCCGAACACAACATGTTCAAAGGAAAAATCAATCAAAGTAACAACGGCATACTCCTCAGTGTACTGGATAGTATAAAGTGTGGTGGAACTGATGGATTGATAAAGAATTTATTTTCACCTGACAATAGATATACTCGTTTATTTAGTACAAAGTGTGAAAAATCATTCATTACTTTAGACCTCTCATTTTACAAGAGTGTTCTTCCGTTTACAACCCATAAAGACAGTAACTGTTATAAAGTGCTAGCATTTACTGAATCTTTAATTCAGTCCGAAACATCTACATTTATTATTGATGTATGTAAACATCATTACAATACATGCAGTCAATATGCTGCACAACTTTTACCACCACCAACCAAACATAGTAAAACGTACAATATACACGAACGTTATCGTAGACATTTACAAGACGGTATCAAGTCAGATGCTGTATCAGGTTGGTTGTTCTTCGCATCGTATTATTATGTGATAGGGCAGTACAATGTAACCCTTAAAATTACAGATTATGTTCGGTCAATCTGTAAACCTGATATGGTGTATTTTGGCTCTAACTATCATAGTGAAGAACAAATATATGATTACAGACAAAATGTACATTCTTCAATGACATTAAATGAAAGGATGAGAACAGCCACTGTAGGCCATGTCCGGTACATAGAGCGCTCATCATTAATACCAGGAGAACTACAGTTGGAGGTGGAAAACAATGCCATTGAAATACCACCTGTTGTAATGTCTCATTGTCTACGATTTCTATGCTATCATCATCTTGTTGATATGTTGAACAGACAACAAGCATTACGTGATTTATATTTAACAGTAAAAAATAACTATATAATTCCATCAAGTAAAGTATCAGAATCAATTACTATACTTGGTGTGTGTAATGAGATCTCCGGTGACAAAGATAGAGCATATCAGTGTTATGATGATGCTTTGTAGAGTGAATTCTATGTATGTCCTTCGGCAGAACTAAGGAGATCAAAACTTTTTGAGATTTAACATTACGTTAGGAAAAAAAAATATTTTCTGAATGAAATATGTTTACATTATCATGCAAAAACCACTCTACTAAGGTGGATTTGACATTTTATTGAAGGCCCTTTTTGGTTATATATTCCTATGAAATCTTGTATTCTGGATTTGTGCGTTCTCGTCAGGAGAATCCAGAAAAGCACTTCGAACACACACAATTTTTAAAGATTTGAATTCATTTTTCATACTTGATATGTTTTATAGATTTTGACAAATTTAGTTGAAATAAAAGGTTGTACTTGATAAATTATTAAGAAACTCCAATTTATTGTGCTTTAAACTCCAATTTATTTTTACGTAGTTTAGTGGATTCACCAAATTGTCGTTGTGGTGCTATAGAAACAAACTCTCATTTTTTATTAGCGTGTCCTTACTATACTAACATACGCCAAGTGCTACTGAATTCTCTTGCTGATTTTCCGCAGCGTATTGATGTAAATATTTTGCTTTTGGGTCAGATTGTTTAACTGATGAAGAAAATTGTACTATTTTTGTATTGGTACAGAAATATATATTGAAAAGTAAAAGATTCACACCATAATATGAAAACTTCATTTATATGTTTTCCTTGCATTTCATTTAGCTCATTTCATTCACTTGCTTTTGTTTGTTTTGTTTGGTTTTTTCCCCTTTTTCTTAAACTATATAATCAATCTTATTTTGTATTTACTATTCTTAATATATTCCAATTGACAGAGCATGCTCCAAGTATTCATTATATTGTATGTCAATATTCTTTTGGAGACAGATTAAAATAAGCAATGTCGCTTGTTTCTGGATCCCATTGTTTATACTGTATTATATTATATAGCATGAGTTGACTTATCGAATAAAATATTGTTTAAACCAAGAAACTGATGCTGACACCATTAGTAATACAAAAAAAAAACTTATATCTAATTTCTGCTTGAACTTTTCTTGATAAATTTAGAAATCATGAAGAAACTTAAGTTACAACATCTCAGGCAAGGCTGATCTTTGATAATCTTGGCTATGCTTTCACAAAAAGAGAGACACAAGATATCAAAGGGACATTGAAACTACGGCAAAAAACGAAAAAACAACCAAAAGACAAACAGCAGTATACAAAACACAACATAGAAAACTAAAGACTGAGCGATACGAATCCCATCAAGAACCGGGGGTGATCTCAGATGCATTGGAAAGGTAAGCAGATCCTGCTCCATTGTGGCACGCGTCGTGTTGCTCCAGTTAGTACAAACCTGGTGATAGGTCTAATTTGTTAGGTCGCATTCCAGGAAAAGAGGACGGGGTTATTGTTGCGACAATTGGAACATTTCCGTCGTCATCTGTGAAACAGATATTTCATAACCTTTTCAAAGGGACTTCTTTTTTCTTATATTTCCCCAACATATTCCCGGTTTCAAAGTTTTGGTTTTGAGTGTTTACTTCGGCAGTACTTGTGATATGTCATCATATATTAAAAATCGTCAGTCAACTGTTTTCATTCGAACGCCACTGGATAGTCTTGGTACAAGCTGCTTATGATGATATGGGTATAACGGATATAATCAAGTACAAATAAATGCATAAATATTAAAACGATATTAATAGGTAAAACAATTACCCCCTAAACATGCTAAATATTGAGAAGAAAATCAACGATTAAGACTACCGATCCCCATTTACCAATGCAGGAGCACGCTGGCTCTCACGGAAGGTTTAGCATTTCCTGTATCATTAGTCGCAACAATGGCGGCAGGTACAAGTCATGTCATGAGTCTCAATATCCTGAACGAGAGCGTAAGACGGGATGGATGTTACGAAACATGAAGCATGACACGTGCAATTAGATGGAGACAAAGCTTTACATGTAAACGGACAGGAAAAGCTACATGGCGTTAACTCATGTGCACTTCATGTAAACGCCACGTTTATGCGGCGTTAGCTTCAAAGTAAAAGTAGACGCCAACAGTTAAAGCATGTTTACTTTCATGTTTACTTAATATGGCGTAAACACGAACACTGTGCAATTCAATTTTTGTAAAGTAATATACAAATTTAAATTAGAATTTAATTTCATCATGTTTATTTAAAAATATTTTTTTAAAAGATATACTTTATCTATTTGTAGTTTGGTACATATGAATAAGCCATTGACAATACATAAAAACTTTGAAATATTAAGCAAATTAAATTTTGTAATCAAGATTTACATTTCAAGAGAATCTGATAGAAAGTACTTAACAATATTTGGTTGTATATGCAGATATAAAATTATAAGTAACTTGAACAAGGAAATGTAGTGTATTTATATTTTTCACACACAGTTGAGTCGAAAAGTATACGTGGGAAATCTGTCTTAAACGCCCGTTAACAATTGCCTTAATGCGCGGGCACAAAGTAACATGCGTTTGCTAGGATAGACACCAGAGATTTTTATTTTGATCGCTTTAACGTGATTTTGTAAACCCGCGTTCACTAAGAAACGACATAATCTGAGTAAAAAGCGCAAATTCTGCACGCAGAGTTAACGTGCGTGTTGTGTATGCTATTCCTGGTTTGTGCCCAACTGTATATTCATGTGTATATGAAACAAACAGAATTTTAGTAACGGTCGATCAGTGAGCAAAGGTGTTCATAAAACCATCGTAAAGAAATCTCTTTAACTCCCTCAGGCAAAGTTGTCCTTTGATAAATTTGGCTATGCTTTTAATGTCCGTTTGGGTAAAATAATTTCTAACGTTTCTATAAAGACATCCCTCGTTATCAAATGCTGACGTTTTAGTGTCCCCGGTGAAGATAGATCCAGAAAAGCGCTTCGGACCCACGAAATTAATAAGTGTTATTTGCCTTGATCATTTGGGAAGTATAACAAAAATACTGAACTCCAAGGTAAATTCAAAAAGGAAAAGTCCAAGAAAACTGACTAAATAAAACGTTATCAACCAAAGGAACGAGAGGAAAACAACCGTCATATTCCTGACTTGGTACAGGCATTTTTAGAAGAAATTGTTGAGTTAAACGTGGTTTTATAGCTAGCTAAACCTCCGTCTTGTATGACAGTAATTTATAGTTCCGTTATAGTGACGAAACTGGGCGAGCATCCCCAACAGACATAATTGGTTGATTTGACAATAATTGGGATCCAGCAGCCAAATTTGTATAAACATTCACCACAGACAAACAACAGAACTGACCAAAAACTTTAAACAAACATACAAACATATCAAGCAGAGACGCCAACAAAAAAGTTGGTGTTAACCCATAGATGACTATTTTTGTAATATGCGGTCAAAAGTTTACTTGCGACTAATTGAAATCCAAATACCAGAGGATATTAGCGGTTTACATGGTTTAGTGGGGGGAAATAAGAAAATTTACCGGATATTATAATTGGATAAACCTTAAAAGCCCTCACATCAACGACTAATTGCCAACAGAATCAATTTCTGATGTAACACTAGCCTTATAGTTTATAAGATTAAAAACAAACATTAAACAGCTGCCAGCACATGAAATTAGATCACATAATATGTATGAATAGTGTGCCAACTAACACAGGGCAGAAGGTTATATATTTGAATACACATATATTGACTACAAAAGAAATATTTATAAAAAGACATTGTGTGTGTATGCCTTGTACGCAATGATACAATATTTTCTAATAATACAATACTCAATTTTGATATAGGTCGCACTTCTGTAAATGCAATTGGAACTCCTTTTACGGCTTAAACTCTGCCACCTGTACTCTAAAGTTTCGTAAAAAATCATATCCTTGAATGGAAAGTTCATATGTACTACTATTTTTTTGCAAATGTCAAAACATGCTGCATATTTTCAACATGTATATGCCTTTAACTTCTAAAAGTTTAGATTTATACTACAATTCTGAAATACCCCTCCCTTTTCCCTGAGTCTTCATGAGAATTCAATTTGTCCGCTATCCAACAGCATTTTTATTGGTAAAATACCCAAGTTGTGTGTCTCTATGAGATGAAACATGGAGATCATATCTGGGAATTAGTAGGTAATCAAAACAAAATATCTATGAACATTAAATATCTCCCCAAATTTATACACTGATAAGCAACAATTACGTAAAATGCAAAGTAACTCCAGTATTAGAGTTGCAGTAAAATCCATATAAGTACTCTTTATAAATTAAGTGCGTCTAAGCCGTTTTTCTTGATTTGCCTTAATCACAAGCACTTCAGCTTAATATTTGAAAGCAAAAATACAGCTAAGGCTATAGATGCCTATGGACAGAAAAACTCTGTGTTTTTAAATGTCCAACAGTTCATAAATAGTACTGAACTGGTTATACTAAAATGATTTTCATCATACAAAATATGATCGAAAATCTATGTTCGACTACAAATGTACCATTTCAAAAATATCAAGTGGAATTTTGTCAGGAGTACTTGATTAACCAGGCAGTGACCTTGATCTAACGTTCGTAAGTGAAGACGTAGACATAGACGAAATGTGAGAAATATCAAACACCTATTACATCTGGTTATGGAGACAGATAGTGATCATCCTGGATTAACTCTGATTTGTGGTAAGAGAGAATGAGGAATATCTTTTTTGTACCACCTGTCTGTTTAAGAGATACCGGTATAAATTTATTTATCAGTAAACCGCTATCTTGATAATTGTAGGAAATTGTGTACGAATGCTCTGATAATTTCACACGGTCCATGCATATCAAACGAAACACAGACGTAGATCTTGCATACTGCCGACGGAGTAAGTATCTCACATTGCAATTCTATGGGCATCCGTCATCGATGGCAATGGCCCCTAATTTCGTTATTGACTGGATCATAAATTACGGATGTTTGTTAGCACTATAGGACCTAAGCATATATCCGATAGTGACTTATCACGGAGATTGTGTTTTTCTGTGGTAGAAACAAATCATTGTACATTTGTATAATTTCACACAACTCTTATGTATAGATCTACTCAAATTAACATTAAAACGTATCGTTAACACATACAATGACGTTAAAGAGTTATTGTGTTCCTAATTTATAAAGACAGTTTTTTTCTTGGTCTCGGTTAAAGAAAATATTGAAACATTTCAATCATCTAGTGTGTTATTGTTGTTCTCTCTGTCTTGATATATTATAATCATGGGTAAAAATGCTTCTGTCCGAACTATTTTATACCTGAACACAATATGTACTTAAGAACGATCAATCAGGGTTATAATAAGATACTAATACGTGTACTTAAGAGTATAAAGTGTGGAGGGGTTGATCGATTGATTTCAAATTTATTTCCGCCTGACAATGAAAATAACCATTTATTGAAAACAAAGAGTGATACTTAGTTAAAAATATAAAACTTTACAGGATTATTACAGCGATTTCGTCAACAAAATGCATTTCATAGATATAAGAAGATGTGGTATGAGTGCCAATGAGACAACTCTCCATCCAAGTCAAAATTTATAAAAGTAAACCATTATAGGTCAAAGTACGGTCTTCAACACGGAGCCTTGGCTCACACCGAACAGTAGCTATAAAGGGCCCCAAAAATTACTAGTGTAAAACCATTCAAACGGGAAAACCAACGGTCTAATCTATATAAAAAACGAGAAACGAAAAACACTTATGAACCACATCAACAAACGACAACTACTGAACATCAGATTCCTGACTCAGGACAGGTGCAAACAAATGCAGCGGGTTTACACGTTTTAATGGTATCAATTCACCCTTTTTCTGAAACAATAGTGTAACATCACAACATAGGAAGACCACGCGCTATAAAACAGGTATAAAAGAGGGACGAAAGATACCAAAGGGACAGTCAAACTCATAGATCGAAAACAAACTGACAACGCCATGGCCAAAAATAAAAAGACAAACAGACAAATAATAGTACAGATGACACAACATAGAAAACTAAAGACTAAGCAACACGAACCCCACCAAAAACTGGGGGTGATCTCAGGTGCTCCGGAAGGGTAAGCAGATCCTGCTCCACATGTGGCACCCGTCGTGTTGCTTATATTATTACAAATCCGGTAAATAGTCTAATTCGGTAGGTCACATTAGTGAAAAGGGAAGGGTATTGTAGTTACGACATAAGGAACATATCCGACATCATCTGTGAAACGGTTATTCCATAACGGTCAACCAACTCGTGATGGCGTCCGTAAAATTTACGAAGGGATGTTTTCAACTTCACAATATACGAGTGTTGCATTTACTGCTTCTTTACTAAAGTCCGAATCGTCGACATTTATTTTGTGGATGTGTGTAAATATCATTATGCAAGATTCAGTCAACATGCTGTACAAACTCTACCATTGCCACACACAATAGGTGAAACGTACAATATATGCAAAAGTAATTATCAGACATTTACAAGACGATATCGAGACAGATGCTGTATCGGGTTGGTTGTTATATGCGTCGTTTTATTATATGACAGGACAGTACAATGTTACACTCATACTGACAGACTACGTTCTATCTTAATGTACACCTTATATGGTTCATGTAAGCTGTGATCACTATCACAAAGAAGATATAAAACATTACAGACAAAATGTACATTTTACGATGAGAATGAATGACAAGATGATATCATCAACTGATGACAATGTCAGGTACGCACAACACTCATCATCAATACCAAAAAAACTACAGCTGGTGATGAATGACACACACACACACATAAGTTTATCTCCTGTTGTAATGTCTTACTGCCTTAAGGTTCTCTGTTGTCATCATCTTGGTGATATTTTTTAACAGACTTCAAGCATTTCGTGATTTACATTTAACAGTGGAAGAGAACTATTTGATTATAGATAGAGATCAATCTATTTCTTTAATAATACTTGGGGTATGTTATGAAATATCAGGATATAAAGCCATAGCCAATAAGTGTTTTGACGAAGCATTGTAATTTGAATGTTCATTTTCTACAGCAGAAGCAAGGAAATCAAAAACATGTAATATACACTTTTAGCATAATGAATATTATAAAATATGTTACATGTATGCAATATCAGTCGATTAAGATAATAATCTATCTGTGTAACTAAAGGATATACAACTTTTTATAATTAAAGTAATAAATTGTTTTTAGCTTCAGGTTGTGCAAAATTGTCAGATTATGTATAGATTATGCATGGAAAACGTAATTTTGTGTGATAAAAAGAGAATTACACCATAGAATTTTAAGATAGGATATGAGAAGATAGCTCTAATAATATGCTTCAGATAAGAAAAAGAAAAAGATATGGGGTAACCGGACTCGTTTTCTTGCTACATTATAAAATAGGTAACTTCACAACACATTCTATTATAAAAGTTACTTCATCTGAGTTATTTCCCCTTATGTGGTAAAGTTGAAAAAAATGAATCAAACAAAAATATTCTGTTTTTTGTAAAATACAGACGTAAAATATAAAACACATAATTTTCTATATTAACACGAAAAGTCTTAGACATGAATTACACACTACTCTCGAAACTTTCTCATTTCATTAAAGATCTAGACCGATTGTTATCTGCTATTTCAAAATCAAAAATGGACGAAGACACCCAAGCTACCTTAATCATTAAAGGAGTGTTTCTTTAGTAAACATATAACAAGATACTTGATGTCATTAGTATAAACTTATAGTAGTAACCATAGTTTGTCTAAAAGTATGTTAGCTTTTTGACCAACAACATATTTGTTGAGTTTGATTGAATCATTTTTAACAGATATTTGGATATCAATTGTGCATTCCGTCTCAAAGACAATAAAAACCCATCTTGCAAAGTTTTCTTCATTCCCTTTCAGATATATCGATGATGTCTAATCACTCAAGAACTCATATTTCAATGAGTACAATACATTTCATATTTCAAAGTGAAATTGATATGAAAAATAATCAGTACATATCCGTCGTTATCTGTGAAACAGATATTCCAGAACGGTAAAAGCATTCATGATGGCATGAGTAACATTTTCGAAGGAATTACTTCGACTTTAATACTTGAAATCCTTGGTTTAATACCTTCCCTGTAAGGAGTATCCATATTTCAAGGAAATTAAAATAGGAAACATAAGGCCTAAATATCGTATGTGATGATTTCAATGTTCCAAATGTCAATTAAAAAAATTGTTCGAATTTTTTAAGTCAGTTGTGTTGTATGTCTGTGATGTTTGTTTAAACAGTTTTGACTGCTTGATTCCAATTATTGTCACATTAACCAATTATATCTGGATCGGTTGCCCACCCAATGTTGTCAATTTAACGGAACTATTAACAACTGCCATAAAAGTGGCAGATTTAGCTATCTATAAAACCAGGTTTAATACACCATTTTCCTCGACGAAGGTCTGTACAAGCATCTGGTCAGGAATATGACAATTTGATTTTCATTCGTTCCGATGATTGATATAGTTTAACATTTGATTTTGTAAGGTTTTATGGGTTTAGTTTTGTTAATTCTTTTTTTTTTCATATTTCTTAGCAGTAACATACCTTATCAATTATATGGCGCTTACATAAATCAATTGATTCGTTGCGCTCGTGTATGATCACAGTATTCGGACATTTTAAGCAGTGTTGTGCTCTTTATACACAAAAAAAAACTGCTCCAACAGAGCCATTATGAAGATCAATTAAAATCGACCCTACATAATTATTACGGGCACCATCACGAATAAGTTGACCAGTACAATATGTATGTGCATCCACTTACTAGTGATATTGTTTGGCTGGCTTATATCTGTTGATACCAGCATAGTCGTTTAATCTGTAGTTGTACCGTTTGTGACCTATTCTCGATTGTGAATGAGTTTGAAATCGCATGGCGGTGATGCATGCAGATAAGGAGACACTAACCATGTCGACGCAACCGGTCTCACTTGTTTTCGATTGAATGCGATTTCCTCATTTGCTGTGTTTTATCATTGATTTGTCTTCTTAATCAATTATGAGATTTAACACCGGTAAATTTCTGTTGACTTAATTAGTCATCTAAAATATTTGAAGTATGTTATGTTATTTATGCCAATTACGATACAACCTACATGTGTTACCAATAAAGGTATTTCAACTTGTAGTATTTCAATAATATAGTATCTAGCTAAATGATATACACGGTGTTCTTTTAGAAGAACTAAAATTATCATTAATAACGTTAGAAGTCATTACGAAACTACGGTTTAAACTATATTATTTATTTATATATTTGTTCCTATACAACAGCAGACAAAGCCTAAAAATATATCGGCCATGTCATTCATGGTCAATAATTAATAACATAATGATATATTATTGACCAAACGGCCATGCGGCATCGTAGAATAATGCTTTGCCTCGTAATTGTAAATCAAACATTGTTAACAATGTTAGCTCCGGTAAGAAAACGAAACAATTAATCAATGAAAATACGCATAACGACAAAAAATAACTCAGAAGAAATGTTATAAAATTGGAAAACATGATTGGAGTAGTCAGAGCCATCTGTAGAAGCAAATGCGATAACATAACAAACGAAAACGAGGAAAGGCAACATTTAATAGCCAACAAAGCATTGGGTATGAACGCAGTACTCTGAAAGTGTAAACGATTACTTCTCTATGGGAAGCATCAATTGTGTGGTGTATAACGAGTAATCAATCGGTGCTTAGCCATATTGCGAGATTTCTATTTGAAAGGGAAAGGAACGTGATTCTGCAAAAAAAAATATCACTGATCATGTAACTCGGACTTTCAAGAACGATCAACTGACAATTCATAATGTCTATGAAAACGTTGAAAGGATGCCACTAGATGTATTTTGGTTCCACGCTATGAATTATATGCCATGTTAGGCAACATAAACCATTCTACATTGGATCATCTGATAAAGATATGCCAAATATGCTAGCACAACAGTTATATTGTTGTATCTGTTCAAAGTTCAATGGGATATATATGCAATCAACATAGTCCCGAAACTTTGTATTACTCGGTAACAGTACAATATTTACACGTCGGAGTGAAGTGAAAGGATATCATAAGCATTATAAGCCCCCTGCATGTTTCTGTTTTGAAACTTCTACACTGTGTCTGCTCCATGCATGTACGATTCAAGTAAAACATCGTATATAAGTTGAATATAAAAAGCATTAGAACGTATATTCTTTACAGATTGTTGACTCATACATGTACTTTGACCTATAATGGTTTACATTTATAAATTTTGACTTGGATGGAGAGTTGTCTCATTGGCACTCATACCACATCTTCTTATATCTATCAACATTACCTTTTGTTTATGTTACAACAAAGGTCGTCCCAAATCAACGGATACATAACCATACACTCTGAAATTTAACACAAACTCAACACGTTATGTTTAACCTACTGGCTTATTGCTTTACGAATAAAATTACAAATTGTTCTATTTAGGGTTTACTCGAGCATTTGGTTACGTATATCACTTCCACAACAAACAACCAGTACATTTTCACAGGGTTCAAAAGCGAAATTCACAGGACTTCGTCAAAATGTTTTAAAAAACCAATCAAAGATATTAGGCTTATGATTTTATAGACAGACAATTTAAGAAAGGTGGTTTAATTTTGCAAAGAGATTATTATCCACCAGAGACCAACGGACGATGATTTAAATCACATGCTAGACCTTGCTTGTGAAGGGGAAAATATCCGTAAAACATGTACATCAAAGTGTAAAAAGTTTTTTCCTGGTCCAATTTGAGAATACTTCTGATTTTGACTAATATGCATTGCAACATAATATGTGTATTATGCTGAATTGGTTATTACGATTCCAGTTTATATCAAGCGCTAGCATTGCAAGTAAATTAAGTATTTGGAAAGTGTCAATCTATGTGTTGCATTCTTTTTCCTTTCTATTTTTGGTTTATTTGCTACGTTTTTTTTTTTTTTTTAATTTTGTGTTCTTTTGTTTCTTTTATTTCCAATCATTAACCTGCCAACAAATAATATAATGTAAACATATATATATATGTTTATATCAAGACAGTATTATAGACTAAGCATAAAAATGATGCGTACGTTTGAGAAACAGAAAGTGTTGTGCTACCTAGTATATATTTTAATTTGTCAGAAGAACACAAGTTTTAAATCAGAAAAAAAATCAGACGGTTCATATGATGACCCTCATTGCTGTTTGACTCAAATTCAGTCTTTCTGTGTACTATTAGCCATTCCATCTCTATATAGACCTTGGGTTGCGAGGCTGTTCTGTGTTACCCTTGGTACGCATGCCAAAAATACTCCTTGTAGCTAGAGTAGCATATGATAAAACTTAAAACATTAACATATAAAACATGAAAATAAATATCATGAAAATGTCTGTAAGTTTATTTTATGCATCAATTTTATATTTTCAAATAATATCCACTTATTATAATAAGCAAATGGCTATTGATTGGTGTATTCAATATTCGATGATGCTTATTTGAAAATGGCGAATAGTCAATGAATTTTGTCAGAGGATTACATTTCAAATGTTAATTCAAATTTATTCTTGTGGTTAACGTCTCTGATCGTCTGACAACCCTGATGAAGCACACGCATCTGTAAAGTAAAACTATTTCCGTCATCAAAATGTGCAGTAAAACTTCATGTATGTCTGGACAATTTTGGAGGAACAGATATATGTATTGAAATAAATGTTCTTAAAACAAACATGATAACGTGCTTTTCAAATCTCAATTGATTGAAACAACATGCTCATCTGGGACTCATACTAATTTACAATGCACTTATTTTACTATAAATAATTTTAAAAACAAGTTCTAATATAACGACCTATATATCGTCAACCAATTTAATCACAGAATATCTACTTTTAGAGCAGACACATTAATACACAAACTTGGCTGTTCCGGGTTACGGCCATCTTATTTATACGACCAGGTAAACTAAAATTTTGACAGAAAAATCCACGTCTTACGTAGGCCAAGCTTCAAATACAATACGGATATCTTTATGCTGATGCAAAATAAACAAATCAGTCCATTTCAGTTATTATTTTGATGTTAAATGTCATAAAACGAAAATTCCGCGAAATGATACTGTAGTCTATGGCAGCTAAACAAGGTGACGTCAATTGTATGCTTTCGGCGTCAAAGTAAACACCGGGCGTTTTCAGGCTTCTTGTATGCCTCAGAATGTAATAAAATTAGATAAAAAAAAAAGAGTTTATGTTGAAAAATGGATTTTTTATTTATTTATTATGGAATACTATGATATTATTTATAGTATTGTATGGGGGTAAAACGGAACAGCCAAAATAGTATCGTGTGTATAAGGCTTTCACAGTTTACAAAATTTCTGTATTTGTCCTATTATAATCGAAATAATTCATTGCAGCCGTAGATTTGTTTTCATTTGACCATGGGTTGGGCATTTATATTCGTATTTTTCTTACATACTTGACGTAACATACCTGCTTTATGAATACTAAGAAAATTTTATAACATACAAATTAACTTCAAATACTACAAGTCTTTAAAAGGCAGTAATTGAATTCGATAATTATACTGATTTTTACTGAATTGGTCGGAACTTAACACAATATTACTCATGACCAAAAACTCGATCTTAGTCTGAACCGTAATTTGTAATAAACTGACATTCAAAGGGATGTAACTTGTATTTTAGTACATATTTGCTGATTTTTATTTCCAATGTTTTCCTTTTTAAACTTTAGCAGAACCTGATTTATCAGTTTTGGGTTGTGGCCCGGATTTGTTTTAGTTAAATCGATTTATGACTATTGAACAGCGGTATACTACTATTGCCTTTATTCATCGGATGCAATATTATTTATTTGATTTTTGTCTTTTAGATATAATCATTGTATAAGTCAGTACATGTTTTCCTTTACGCTGGTAATGTTTCTTAAGTGATTTTTGAAATACTACTGATCGTCATGAATGTGCATGAAATATTTGCCACTGGACGTTATGCAAACATCAATCAGTCAATCAATTGAAACCCTGAAAGTCATCGAGCAATTATAATGATTGAAAGTTGCTAGCACAACAGAAAGTAACAATGTCTATAAAATATCGAAAAGAAAGCAACAAGAAGTATGGTATAGTTGTATAACACACATTTTAAATTGATTAACTAGATATTAACTGGTCAAGTATGACTTTGAATTGGTCGAGTATGATTCAGACATTAAGAACTATTTCAGAACAAGTTAAATACAGGTGAAATATAGTTCGAGGTTAGTCAAGACTGTTTCAGACGAGCCATGAACTATTTCAGATTGTTCAGTATGTTCAAAGTAAGGATTGAGAACAATTCAACACTGTCGAGTAGGATAAAGATGGGAGCAGTTTGTTAAGTTAAACAAGAAAATTTTGAACTTATTTAGAATGCTCGGATACAAATACTGCCAGTTTCAGACTTTATCTGTTTTGTTGTGAAATGAGTAGGGAATCAACGAATATCGGCACAGAGCAACGTCTGTTAACTTAGACAAGGAAATTTTAAACCAAAAACAAAGCGTAAACAGATTCACACATAAAGAATACACAGTTAAGTTCTACATATGCACAAACAAACAAGCACAATTAAAATCAATAGCAATTGAAAGAAATCTAATACAACGTATAAACAAAAGTGAAAATCCACGTAGTTTTGTTTGCTTTGTGTTCACATGATGTTTCAATTGATGTAGGTAGTAGATATTTCTGATTTGTCTGGATTATAACTATCATTAATCAGAATTATAATTTCTACAAGTAGATATTAGAATTCTAATTTATACTAGGATGTTTCTGGATCCTGCTTAATTCCAACATGTACTAGGATGTTTCTGGATGATACTTTTTTTCCGATTTGTACTGTGACATTTACATAGTTTTGGCAATTAATGTTTTAACAAAACTTGTAATTATTACCGGTGAAAGACTTTGACTGCATTCTGAAAGCCATCAACGATTACCTAAAGAGTATAGATACAACATCAAACGTCTCCTACATTCGAAACTTTACTGTTTTGTAAAATGCAAAACACCAATAACTTGTTTGTACATATAAAATAAATGAACAGTGTGTTTCCTTTTCATTGTTTAAAACCTCGCTGGTCTTCCACTTTAGATAATGTTTAAAACATTCATCCAATAATAAACATTGACAGACGACTTGAAAGTATCATAAACATAAAAGAGTATAAACGCCGTATCCTGTTCTTGTTCATCTTGATATGTTGACTACAAAGAAATCAACTGAGACATATGATATGTTTGTTGTCGGCCATGTCAATTCTTTGTTTGTTTCTTTTGGAACGAAGAATGTAAGTGTGTTTTATTGTAATTTGTTTTGGATTTGTGTTTCTTTTTTGCGGTAAAATGAATTTTTACCTACAAGGCACATTTCCTGTTCTTGTATAACCTGAAATAGATACATACAAATCTAAATCCCTTTAAGAAACAGATTATACGATTATACTATACAATTTTGTTTCAACGTTCCTTTTCAGTAGGACGTTAAGCAACTAATTATCAACCTTTTTAGTAGGGATGTATATCATGTATATCGAACAGCAATACACAAGGTAAATTTAGCTAATGTTATCAGTACTGAAAAAGATAAACAAAATTAAGACGGTACTTTTCTGGCGACAATGTAATTTTGAACCTTTAGAATTCCTCAGTACATTTTATACGGTTTAACGAAAAGTACAAGAGTCTTTGATTGTTTTCATTTGTGTACAATACGAATACGATTTTTTTCCTGGATTTTTAAGTAGTATACATTTTGTTTACGTATAAAGCATTCAGGTAGTATTCTTTGGAACCGCCTGGTGGTTGTGTGGTAGATTGTGAATGTATAGGCTACATCCTCGACTGGGTTAAATATAATAATTAGAGTTATTTCTTCAAAGCATGCGTCATTGAGGAATTGTAGCATAGACCGATATAAAGTGTCGGAATAAAAGGTCCAGATTACTATAAACTAATTTTTATTCATGATCAAAGGTGAAAAACAGTAATTTATTGAAGTGTCGGGTTTTTTTTTTTTCGGTGTAACAAACATCTTTACGCTGATATTCTTACAAATACAATGACGAAAATCATTCTAGGGTAGAGGATAGTTATTGAAAGAGAGTCTGACAAGGGGTTAGGGTCCCTCATTTCATTATTTCTTATTTTTATACCATTGGTTTCTATTCCTAATTAATTTTGCCCATTGTTCCCTATTCTTTATATGTTAGCACCCTTTTATTCTCTTTTCTTTATATTTATTGTCTATTTTTTTCTATTCTTTATTTTTTGCCCTTTATTCTGCACTTTTTGTCCATTATTCCCTATTCTGTAAACCCCATCGAGAACTCATAAAGAATTTCAATATGTAAAATGAAGCTGATTAGCAAGCTTGAAAATTACGTCCCATTGTTATATTCAAAAAATGTTATATGTTAAAAGACAAATATTTTGTAGTGAGGGCATATTTTATATACTTTTGAATAAACTGCCGGCCATTTGTTTAAGGTTTTCGAGGTAAAAAGATTTATGACACTAGTAAATGTAATGATATGCAAAACTGATAGCGTGCAGATGAACCCCTCTGAAAAGCATGCTATATGGAATAGGTTTTACTCGTGGTTGAAGGCCTTACGATTACATGCAGTTGTTTACATCGCTGTTCTTTGTTTACGGTCAAACGTTGCGTCATTGGTAGTCACTATTTGAACTCTGTTTTGAATGTACAGCACACGCTTATATTTCTGTGCTTTTTAAATTTTATTTGAAAAATTAACAAACTACTTTGGATGTTTAGAAATACACTATTGACCGTATTTCTTTTTTTGTACAAAGTGTATAGGTCCACGATTTACATTTTATTTATTTTGGCCATTGTTCTCTATTCTATACATTTTTGCACCGTTTTATTTTTATTTTCTTTATATTTATTGCCTATTTTTCTCTATTATTTTCCCCCTATTATTTTCTATTCTGAAAACCCCATCCAGACCCTCATAAAGAATTTAGATATGTAAAATCAACTTTCCGTTTTTGAATGTACAGCACACACTTTTTTGCTTTTAAAATGTTATGTTAAAATTAACAAACTACTCTGTATGTTTAGACAAACACAACTGACCGTATTTCTTTTTTCGTAGAAAGTGTATAGGTCTACGGTTTGCATCGCTTCAAAATTGATTGGCACGGCTTGTTGAAATCGGAAAAAGATGCTCTCAGAGACGTTCGTGTTCTAATTTTGTCAAAAATGAAGAACTCGCACTCTTCTATAGAAACATGCATAAAACATGCACACTGTTAAAGTGCCGAGCCCCTTCAGTAATATCACCATTACTTGTATAACATATATGAAATACATATAGTTAACAACTTGTTTAAAGTGCACAAGACGTTACTACAAGTATCAATAAAACAATACTTTGTTCATAGTTCTTCATAATTATCAACCGTTGTCCAAAATATATGTGTTTACTTGATTTCATTTGTCTTTTCATTAGTGTGTGGTACAGAATAATTAGCCATTAAATCATAGAACAATAATATGTGTGATATTCTAATATTCCTAAAGCAACACTCAATAGATAATAGCATTTGTGAATTCGTGTTAGAGCAATTCATAAACACGTTTCATAACATAAACAAGAGGTAGAGTAATGTCAAGCAAAAGTTTAGCGCAATAAAACCAGGTTCAATCCACCATTTTCTACATAAGAAAATGCCTGTACCAAGTCTGTCAATGGCCATTATAAATTTAAAAAAAATGTTTGTTCTTAGATTTTTTTTATATAAATATCGCTGATAGAAAAATGCAGGTTTTAGAGCAAATGCAATGCAATTTTCGATAAAATTATTATTATTTCAAGAGGCATAACTCTTTTAAAAATATTTGATCGGCACTGACTTTCGAAATGGTCCAAGACAATGCTGATATAAACCTTCAATATAAATTATTTAAAGATCCAGCAAAATGTGTACACGTGAGAGCGCAATTTTCCATATAATTAATATTTCCTTGGAGCATAACTCTTTTAAAAGTAATTGATTGTTACTGATTTTCAAACTTGTCAGCGACAATGCTGTTATAAACCTAATATATAAGTTGTATACAAATCTGGCAAAAAATGTACACCATAAAGAGCTTACAAGACCGGACGGACAAACGGAAGGAAGGAAGGACGGACGCCCAATATTTCTATGTCCCCACAACGCGTAGCGCGGGGCACAAAATTCCAACGAGTTCTTAAATTCATTTTTAATTTAGATTCATATTGATTTGCACTTTGGTATTCGGGGATGGGTGTGTTTTTGGTGTTTTGAGTTGGACATCATGTACAGGTACAGCTGATAAAAAACGCACCTTTTCACAAATGGGGTGACAAAATGACTCAAAGACGAATAGCAAAGGTGCCTTTTGGAGGATGGACCTATTGCTCACATAGGCGTCGGGAAAAACCCGAGAGATTTCGCAATAAGGAGTTTTTACAACAACTATACAACTGTTTATGTAAATTAAAAGGGTTGTTATTTCTTTTTGTGCATATACGAAATGTGGGATATACAATAAAACAGCAACTGGCTAATTAAGGATACACAAAAACAAATACATCTAGATAACACGTGACTAATGCAGGATGGACGAGTATTTTTTACTGCTAATTTGTAGTTTTAGTAGGTCCCTTGAATTGGAAAGTTAATAAGTATATTCAGTATGGCAAGTATTAAATCTATCAAATTAAAACATCAAATGTTCAACAAAAGTCAGATTTTAACTATATTATATAAACAGCAACATATTTCAGTCTCATCATATATGCTAATATGTGGTTTGCTCCCCTGACAAAATGCTGGGATCATATTGTTTTACCCGTGTCCGTTCGACAGTCCGCCCCACACTTGGTATATAGGGTTTATACGCCTGATTTCTTAGGACTACTGTTAAGCTTAAACTTTTAAGTTATGTACCATTTGTTAGTACATATACTAAAGATGCACATCGTGTCAGATTTTTTTTATGAAAGGATGACAGGTTGCTGAATTTAGCATTTTGATAATATATTGCTATATTCAGGGTGCATATATATTCTCAGGATAATTTTTTTTAATAATTTTCCACGAATGACAGAATGTTGAACTTTGTCTATTTAAGAGAAATTTTGCTCTTAGTTTGCAAGGTTTGTCCGACTAAATGATTTTCTTTATAATTTTCACAACAAACACAATATTTAACCTTTTTTGACGGCTGTATCAAATGTGTCTTTAAGACACAACTATTTCAAATTGTATACGGTATCGACCTAAAAAAAATTATGAAATATTTGCCACTGGACGTTAAGAAACCATCAATCAATCAGTTCAAATTGTACTTCAACATCATTATTTACCAAATCAAATTGTTGAAGCACTTAATTTAATTCATGCATGGAAACATCGGTATCATCACCATTGTCTAATTTGGTAGGGTTAACTTAAAGATTCAGTTTTTAAAAGCTAAATGTGCACCCGGTTAGGACGAAATAAAATAAACTCGATCGAATGTTATGTTGAATTATGAAATTTACGACAGGGGAAATGAAAATAGAATAACAGAGTATTTAACCTTTGTTGACGACTGCACACAACTATTTTTAGATCCCGTTACATAGGTCTTTTCAATACCTCTGAATAAAAATAATGTTATCCTGTATTCAGTAACGTCACACGTTTTCTGTCAAATTCTAAGCGTATCGGTCAACTTTGAAGCAATGTATCTAAAAAACAAGGATGGGGACATATGTGTTTCTATACATGCATGGATTCAGTATACAATCCTGGATATTATGTTAGTTTTTAGTCTTTCTCCGTATATAAGAACATAGCAATTGTATGTTAAATGAGTTACCTTCGCTGAATAAAGAATTTATTATTATTATTATTATTATTATTATTATTATTATTATTATTATAGCAATCCATTGAAAATCTAAAAATAAGTTAATAAAAAAACATTTTCCCTATATGTTTAGGTAAATTTGTTGCCAAAATTTACGTTTTCTTATAAAAATTACAAAAAAAACAAAAATGATGACCCCTATTTTTTATTTCATATTCTGATGTAGCTCGATTCAAAATACCAGTGTGCAAAAAATTTTAGAAATCGGGAGATATGCCATTCGGTATCGTATTACCTTAATCATTGCGAAAAGTTAAAACAAATACAAAAGAACTAGAGTTTGGTGCATTTTATAAAATATAGCTTATATTGGATTCCTAGAATGAAGTTGTATATCAGTACCCATTCATTTGCCTTATTGTGATGACTCAACACTTTTTTCAACACAGTATTGGCCTCGGTGAATAATTTCTATTCGTGTTGATAGAAATCAAATGTACTAATCAAAAGCTTTAAAATATTGAAATATAACTGAACTGATTGATTTTGATTTCCCGTGCTATCTTCAGTATAGGGAAAACGGTAGTATTTATTCTTTCATAATATTTTCTAAATTTAATACTTTTTATAATAAAAACCTGGACAAAACAGTTATGTGTGGTACTAGTACTTTATCATTCTGCTTTAGAATTTGAAGTCAAATAGTATAATGACTAACTTCCAACGGAGCTTGTTTATGGTATCCATGCCTACCGTCATTTTACATCAAATTTATGATAATTTGGAAGTCTCTTCAAATAATTCTCAAGAAAATATTTCAATGGGTTTCAAAATTTATATTGTAAATATACACACTGCAGTTATTCATGAATAAATAAAAAAATATATTATACCCTTACATCCAATCACAGCGCTACTAAGTTGACTTCCTTCACCTGCCTTGGGTACACAAAAGGCCAACCTAAAGCTGGGAAATAGAATTCTACTTTTTCCCTATAAGATAAACCTTGGACTCCCTCAGAAAAGCAATTGCAGTGCCTCTGTACTGTGCAAACAGGGAATCAAGCTTCATGAAAATCAATGCATATGAAGTTACAATGCTTTATTTTTTTATGAACATAGTTGTATCAACTATTTGTCTATCGACTATTTATATTTTGTACATTAAACATTTGTAAAACGTTTTAGATGTGATATTATACAACATACACTTTTCATCAACGTACATTGTATACCATTATATTAACATGTTATTACCCTAAATTTGCTATTTGCTTCATTGTAAACTTTAACAGATACAATGTATTTTGTCTACAATAAAAGAGTTACGTTAACTACTAAATATATAACGAGGAATACAATACAGTGACCAATGTTTCGTAATTAAAATAAACGACTATCTATTAACATGCATGTTCGGTATTAACATGCTTTCACATAAATGTCAAATTATCTAAAAAGAAAATCAATACTTTGAATTAAAATGCCAGGCATGCATCAATGTGTAAAAAGGTTAGGTGTTTGTTTTACCAAAAAGGACCAAAAAGAATGGCAGATTCATCTAAGGTCAACTTTACCTGAGGAAGTTTTACCTAAAGTTTCTTAACAGATCATGACTCTTAATACATTTCGTGCGTCTGACGAGTTTTATGAAAGGACCGTATAAATGACGCTTGCCAAAATATGCAATTCCATACAAATTCATATGACAGAAATGCATGAGATGTCAAGAAAATATCAGTCGAAAACAAACAAAACTGTACTTCCTAGAAAGACACACATTGATGAGACGATGGATGCATTTAGAGGATATGATAATCAGGTCGACATCCATGATCATGTATCGTATTTTATCCCCCTCCCTTTTTCAGTTTATTCCTAACAACAAATTATCGATTTGTTTATAATTATCGTTGAATTATTCACGTTGTACACTAAGCATACTTCACTGTTTTTTCAAAAAAGTTGTATGTACATGTACTCAGAGAACAATACATATTACAATTAAAAAACACATTAAACATGACAAGTGCTTGTTTATCTCAAGGAAAACTGATGTATGTTAAACGGCAGTTGTACTATGTTTATTTTTTTTATGTGTCATTCATGGGAGAATGCATAATAGGTATATGATAAAGAAAGATATTTGCTACTTACATATTCAAACGTTGACCGCTAAAATATGAAATAAGAAAAAAATGTTCGCTTAGGAAACATTATAACAATTGTTAATGGGATTTTGAACAGATATATCATGTTATGGAGGGGTATTTGCGAAAAATACCAGTCAAGGGACTGTAAAATTTCCCGAGCCGCTAGGCGAGGGAAAGTCGGTCCCAAGACTAGTATTTTTCGCAAATACCCCTCCATAACATGATATATCTGTTTAATTACACTGAATAGATTTGGATTGAAACTAATTCATTAACATGTTTATGCATAATTTTGAGGATAAGAGGAATTTATCATAGAACCGCGGGAATTATACATGTACTAATACGCGTTAGCTCGCTTTTTTATGTAACGTCATATCCGAAAAATTTTGGCGGGAAAATGCTCGAGAGGGTAAAAAAGGAATATCCAAAATGGCAAATACCATGGTATTTGAGGCAAATTCACCGGCAGTGGTGAAAAACAGGCAAATTCGTTTGAAATGAGGAAAAAATATTAGAATATGCGAAAAATACACTGGCTATCAACCAATTTAAATCGGGCTTTCTTATATAAGGTGTAATTAGTATAAATATTGACTTATACCATTAATCACATACTGTAAATTCCGAAATGGTTGCTCGAACAAAAGACGAATTGTATTGGATTGAGTTTAGCTAATTCTGCATACAAATAATGCTATCAAAGGGTAAAGTCCGAATTCTTTTTCCGTCGCAATATACGCAATAATAAATACATCGCAAATGTTTCAGAATTTACAGAAATACATTACAGTTTAAAATGAAATATGATTATTTAGGTTCATGCAAATTTATTGATATAAGCGTGAAAATAGTGATATATTAAAAAAAAAAAAACAATGACAATGTATGTTTCAATAGTTGTCTGCATTGTTTAACTAAACAATATAAATACTGAACAAATCATTCATAACGTCTTCTGCTCAGTAGCTGTTATGTTTAGAAATTTCTAATAAAATGATATAAGCAATACATTTTTTTTCTATTTCAAACGTCAAGTCACCTCGAATGTGCTTATTCATTGTTTTTTGGATATCAATCTTGACCGATTATGTAAATTTTATATCAATTAAAATGTTCAGTGTTTAAACAAGTGCACCGATGTAGACATTTTTAAATTGGCTCCCCAGGACTCGGTGGATTTAGTAAATATTTTAGTGAAGCTCTATAATCGTCTACATTTAAGTTCATCCATGTATTTCTACCAATTAAGATATATAATTTAAATTCAAGCCCTAATCAAAAAGTATTTTATACTTTAGAGTGCATATTTTCTCTTATTCTATGTATGATATTAATGCATACTTCAGAGAACAATGGGCTTAAAACATTTAAAATTGACAAAAGGACTTTACGAGCCTCTATTTTACAGAGTAAGTATAATAACAGAGATTCTCACAATCACAAGTTCTACGGGAAAAAAGAAACTTATAAATAATAAAAAAAAAAAACAGGAGAAATAAAAAGAAAACCATTAAAATTTTAAATTTGTCAGTTTGCCTAGACACTACATAACTCGTGCGGCAATCATTTGTCTGCTGCACTGGGAGTAGAGTACAGAACGTTAATGTTTTACAAATACTCAATTATTTTATATAGGTAAAAGAAGTTATAGAACGGCGTATATTGGAATAATCATTAAGTATTAAACAGCATCGTGTATTATATAAGAGAACAACAAAAGTCCACTACTTAGTGATAATACGAGACCGAACATAGATTATTAGCTCCAATGCATGAATGTGATGACTAGTGTAAAGGTAAACATACAGTTATTTCTGTCATTTGTGCTTTAAAGAAAAGCATATTTGGTTTGAAGTCTACTAACGGTAGTCGTACAGTACTTTTAGAGAGAACTTGAAGTGAATTTAATGACATTCACCTTGATTGTCTCCGAAAAGCCCATATATGTCCAACCGTCTGTAAGTCTGAAAAAATACTGAACAATTGATTACCAATGATGAACCATGCTATCGGGACGGTTATTTGTTTGTCCTTTTCTCTCTCGTTATCTGTTGATTATTTTCTAAAGCTTTCACTGCAGTTCCCAAGCTTATCAGGATTTTATTTTGTTCTTTCAATTGCTGATGAATTTTCATTTTGCTAAACATGTATATGCATTTGTATTTAAAAATGTGTAATAACATTAGTTGAGTGTTTGTCTTTTTTTTTTTTTTTTTTTTGACTTACAATAAGCATAAAAATACTTACAGTGCTCCATAGCTAGAAAAGAAAACGCACTTTAGAGCTCATACAATATCGGGAAATAGTTCAATCACGTGATGACATTTCAGAAAAAAAACAACAGTAAAAAGCATGGCAATGCTGGCCCTCCTATAAGCCTTTTTATATTTATTGCTATAATCGTGTTTTTAAAGGACTTGAACATATATATCAGGTTTGAGCACAAATCGAAATTATATTAACTAAAAAAACAAAAGCAGGCATATAGATCTATATGAAACTCAATTCGCAATTTTTTTTCTCACAAAAAATCGGTAAACAATTTTTGATTTAAAAAATCCACCTTTCTACTTAAGAAATAATTCATGGAAGCCATAGATTTGTTGGAAATTTACACATTGCCTGGGCCGTTATATTCGAATTTTATCCTGAGCGTTAGCGAGGGATAACATTAACAAAACAAAAACACCAATCAATCAATCAATTAAAGAATTAAAGGTTACGAAATAATTACACGAAAGCACACTATCAAATAAAGGAAGTTGTTCAGTTGCTTATGACAAAATGTAAATGGTTCTACAATTACTCAAGGAAGCGAAAAACTATAACTGTGTGTCACTACCGAAAAAAATAATTGAGATAACAGACATATTCAAACAGAAATCTACGGAAGCCCTGGAGTAACATGTAAAAAAAAAATTACAACTTGTGCGCACAAGTTACACGTGTTCTAATTGACATGCGCTAATTTTGCTAAGAAGGCTTATTTATGGAACGCCGTAACTGCCTAATGCGAACATATGATTATATATGCACTTACTTTTCAATATCTGCACATACTTTTTCTATATATGCACATACTTTTCCTATATATGCACATAGTTTACTTTATATGCACATACATTTTCTACATATGCACATACTTATTCTACATATGAACGTAGGTCTTCATCTGCATACTTATCTCAATATGGACGCCTCCGGGTGCGGGAATTTCTCGCTGTATTGAAGACCTATTGGTGACCTTCTGTTGTTGTCTGTTCTGTGGTCGGGTTGTTGTCTCTTTGACACATTCCCATTTCCATTCTCAATTTTATTTATAGTTTTCAATGTGAGAATTACCATTCATATGATACTTTTTTGTTGTTTTTCCAGACTGAAATAAAGCTCCCAATATCATAAGAAGAATGTTTATTAAGTATTTCTTAACGATGTATGTTGCTCAGTTTAAAAATAACAAACTTTTTATATTACTGCACATGTTTTGGGGGTTGTATAATGGTATAGCGCTGTTGCCTTCATCTGTAGTCACTTGTTTTTCATGCCATAACTTTGTATTAGCCGATTTGTTTGTATTAAATTTTAACACAAGGATTCTTACCACACGTTGGAACTGATTTTAGTGGTTGTTGTCCCAACTGTTCAGTGATAAAAGTTAAAAAGTTGTAAAAAAGCATTTTTATAAAACTTAGTTTAAATTGCCTATTTCTTTACCAATTTTAATGGGTTTTTAAAGTCTTCAGTATAGATCTGTAAATGTAAATTGTTTTCTATTATTATGATGTAGTAGAAGAGACCAATTAAAGAGGGGAGAATTTAAATTTGTGTTTAATGCCCCGCCGCTAGGTCAACGGGGTATTAAGTATTATTCTTGACAGTAGATCTTTCCGTCTGTTCTCCCATCCGTCCATTTTTTTTCGGCACTCTGACTTAAGTTTGCCTCTTCCTAATTTGATGAAGTCCATACACAAAAGTAAGAACTATATAACACGCAGACAGAGTTCGAATGTGGGCCGTGCGTCATTTATCGTCCTTGAGTTATGCCCTTTTTAACTTGAAAAATTGCATTTATTTTGGTTTCCGCACTCTGTCGTTAGTTTGCCTTATCCAAATTTAATAAAAACTCACACACAATGTTACAAATAACAACAGGCAAAGATCGAATTTGGACAGTAATTCACTTTCTACAATTATGCCCCTTTATAACTTGGAAAATTGAAAAGCTTGAGCGGGGGCATTTGCGTCCTCATACACATTCTTCTTTTATTGTGATGTTATGTTTTTTGTTAAAACACTAGTAGCAGCAGTATGCAATTTGTCTCTGTGGGAATAATCTATTCACAATGAATGGAAAATGATTTACTTAGTTTCTCTCTCGCCTGGGACGAAATCGCAGAGTGAGACATAGGTATTAATATCCAGCGACGGCATAAACTATTTGTATACAGCTTTATATTTCCAAAGATAGAAGACCTGGATGCTTCATACTTTGTATGTAGATACCTTATGTTTCGAGGTTTCCGTCTGTCATATGTCCATTGGCATTGACCTAATGTAAAAGGTACAGCGACTGCTTGAACAAAATTATAGTTTTTTGTCATGTGAATTTCTCACTTATTATGAGTAATAGGATCATAACTACATTTGGTATATGGGTTCCTTGCAATATCCGTTAGACATGGTTCACCTGACCTTGACCTCATTTAATGGATAAGTAATTAAGGTTAAAATTACGTAATTAGGTCCGTTTATCAGATGTTATAAGGCAGTGGGTCAACAATATGTGGTACATGTCAGTCTGGCAGGTTTTATCTGACCTTGACCTCATTTTCATAGTTCATTGGTCAATGTTAAGTTTTCCTTGTTAAGTCTGTTTATTAGATACTATAACCAATAGGTAAACTATATTTGGTGCAAGGAATAATTGTAAGGTGGACATGTCTGTCTGTAATGCATCATCTGACCTTGACCTCATTTTCTTGGTTCATTGGTCAGTGTTAAGTTTTCATGGTTTGGTTTGTTTCTTTGATACTATAAGCAAAAGGTCAACTATATGTCCATTCTTGTGTAAATAATACATGTTTGTCGGGAATATATTCTGTGATTAGGATTATAGGAGGCAATTGGTCATTTATCACACTCCAACTGAAAATGTCCCATTAGAATAGATTTTTCTAAAAAGAGTGTTAAAGAATGGCCCATTGAATTTCTGAATGTCATTAGAAAGTTGCCAATTATCAAAACTTTAATCACAATCCAAATATCATGGTAATATATATAGCCTGAATGTATATTAATGGTTTAAAACTATTGAATAATTAAAAAATTCTGGCCAGTTCAGATAACATATTTATTTTTTCAAACTTTGCCAGAAAAAAGAAAAATCGTTTAAAACCTTACAAAAAGTCAGGTATTGTTTTTCAGCCTTGAAAATCACAAACTTTCATCAAAATTTACCGTTTCAAATTTCCAAATTTTCCAAAATGTTTGGCTTACAGACATTGGAAAAAAAGAAAATTTTTGGACAAAATTCATTTGTTTCTACAAAACCATCTACAGTCTCTTTTTGTATTACTTTGTGGTGTTTAAGTAGAAATTGTATGGTCCCAATGTTAATTCTTGTCAAGATTTAAAGGAATTTAAGTATTATGCAGTATGGGACAATAATTCTTGGGAATAATTTTTTTCAACAGTCTAGGAATTAACCGAAGGACAGACCATACTACAACACTGTTGCTTTAAACCATAACTATCACGGTTCAATGATGTGAAGCGTCGGTCTTTTATAATTCATTGGAGCAAATTCACCCCGAGGCTTTAAAAATTCGTGTGAAGATGTAAATATTTGTGTTTCAACTGATAACCTGTTTTTTTTCAAAATGGACTGACTTACACATAAAAGCTTATCAAAAATAAAGTTATTCTTCATAGCTGGATTTTTACGAAAGCAAATCGTAATCAAAGGAAGCTAAATTTTGTTACTCACATTTTTGTTTTTATATGAATGGAGCATATTATTTTATAAGAGGTTTAATATAAGGTCGTCAAAATTATCTCAAACTATTATAGCTAAAATGTCTAGTTCAGAGAGTCTTTCCAGACCATCAAGTGAGGCAGATTTTGACACGAAATACAGTTTGTCATATAAAAGATCAAGGCGTTCGATTTGAAATATAACAGCGGAATTAAAATGACAGATGTTAAACGACATTTGTACTGATGAAAGTTATTTGTCCATACAACCGAACTCCTTACTTTATTGTAGCTTATAGCACATGTACACAAGCGACCCGTTAGCTCTTTAAGATATACAAAAAGAATGATTTACCGTTAATGTACACAGAAAAGTAAATAGTTGAAGTAGCAGTAGAAAAATCGCTGGATAAAAGCACTTTTCAGTTTTGCGATCGTTTCGAATTCATTGACAAAAACAAATTTTAAATCAAGTTTGTATTCCTTAACTATGATACATTAAAGATGCAATTTACTTGTAAACAAAACTATCTAATCGTAGATAATTGCTAAGAAAACAAGCTGGCAAATTGAATTTATGGTGCTTAGAAATATATCACTCGTACGATTCAATTTTGAAAATTATTAATTGAACAATAGTAATAAACTATTTCCTAATCTTCTAAATGAATAGATCTATTCACAAAATAGGTTCAAGACGTTTCTCGTATACGTTCCAACAATTGTATTTTGAATTGTGACGTTTTGATCTGGGAGTTTTTATCCGTTTATCAAAGGTTGTCTAGTAATTTCAACATTAAATTATTTTTATTTAGAAATAAAATTTTATTTTAATTAACTTATAATTCAAATAAATTATAATTATACTTAATTCAAATTATATAGTATAGATCTAAGTTTATATTTCATATAAATTTTAACAATTTATAATTAATACAAGACGATAAATGTATGATAATCTTATATTTGTTAATATAGATAAGTCAAAATAGTTATAAATTTGAACAATATATATTTAACTAAATTAACTAGTCAATTTCAATAATTGTTAAACAGATATATAGCATGCTCAAATATAACTAAATTATAATTTTCAAATTAATTTAATAAATCTATTATAAATTTTATCTAATAACAAAACAATATTTCACGTTACATAGAATGCAACTAATTATAAATTGATAGCAATTGATATTACCTGAAATTTATAAACTTAATATATCATATAAAAGTATATAATACGTATATGAAAACTATAATATTCAAATAAATGTTGTATAAATTTGTAAATTAAAAGTACTTAATTATATACACAACTGGAGAATATTATATATTCAATATAAATTTACTTAAACAATTTATTAGTTTTTGATAAATTTATATTAAATTTCATATTTTAAATATTCAATGCTTTTATATGATGAATAATATTTGTATCAATTTGCATTTATTCTATAGTCAATTTATATAAAGATACTTTTGAATTATAATACATTATATTAAAGATTTAGCAATCATTATCTATTAAGATACTCAAATTAAATGTTAAATTTTAATATTATTGAAGATATTAAATTAAGAAATTCTAATGTAATTTAAACGGTAAACATTCCAAATATTTATAATTTATAATTTTAAAATTAATTATTAATTTAGTACATTTATAATTGATCTACAATGTTTTACTACATGTTTTTAATAAGTGATTAATTGTACAAATATCATGATAATTTCAATTTAAATAACTTTTCATAAATTGATCTTTATTTGAATAAATGGTAATTGTGTATATACGACAATATTAGTGAATTATACAAGTCATTATAAAATTATTAAACATTGATTATTTTAAATAAAAAACTAAATTTTAAATAAAGATATAATTTATTTAAGAAAATGTCGTTTATGTATGTTATCATATATAATGATTAATATATTAAAGATCATTACTATGAATTCTAAACTTATTTTATTAGATTCTATTAATTTATTAAGATTATTATAAAATATTGTGAATATAGCTTAAAGAATATTTAATTTTATTAAGCTGAAACTTTATCAATAATTTTAAAGTATTCTATGCAATAATATTGAATATAATAATGTTTAAATTAAACCAATTAAGAATCTGATGTAATAACAAATACATAACTAAAATCTGATTGGGTTTATAATTGTAACTTACGAATTAATATCCAAAATTAAATTAACATAATGTATTATAAATGAATTTATAATATTACAATATTTATAAAATTTATAAATATTAACGAATTACTGATCGAATAATATAATTTATCAATTTCATAGAACTTTTATTTAATTTGATTAAGACATGTTAAAATATTAAATTTGAATTGATACTATAAATCGTTATTTATTGAATAAATTTCTTCTAATTTCATAATACTTAAAATTTCTAAAAAATGAAACATCATGATTTTAATACAGTAATGAACTTGTAAAATATTAATTGTCATCAACTATTTTAAATTAACTGTAAATTATTTATATTAATTTTGTAAATTGTTAAATTGTATTATTAACTAATAATCTAAACTAATGTCTACTATAATTATGTTGCTGAAATGTATTACATCGAGATATCATACATGTCATAAATATCTAATGTTATCATTCGAATATACATTCATGACTATCAAAGATTTCAACTACTGCATAATAGTATGAATATTTATGTAACTGTTACAGATGTATTATATGTATTAAAATCATAGGCAAAGTTCATATAAACATTAAATGCATAAGATATCATTAAGTATAACTGAATGATCTACAGAACATTTAATGTATGTCTAGACATTAGCATGTCATAATATATAAGCTCTAAACTATGCTAAAATTATCTAGAGCTAATGTCATATGCACTAATTAACTATCAAGAAAATTTTATTGATTCAAATCAGTTTGATCAATTTAGATATTGTCAACACTAAGTATATTCAGATATATAACATGACATATAGTATTAATATCAATTCACAATTTAAATTAATGATGTACTAGTATCATTACTGATCATTGAACATTTTATTAATTGTATTAATACTAAAATGAAAATTTAAGTACAAAATTATAACGTATCTTATCACATGACATAAGTATTAACTTTAAATGATTTATTGATTATGATACAAATAGCTACTTACAGTAATATTATAAGTAATGTTAACTATGAAATAATAACATAGTTTACAATTATTAATCTTAGAATTAATGATAATTAATTGAATAAATGTTATGAGATAATTATCTAATTTAATGAATTCCATAATGATATATAAAATGTCATATTCGATTATATGTATTCCATAATATCTATAATATTTATAACTTGTTAAATGATATGCTTTACTCAGTTCATTACTATGTTACAATCAGTTACAGCATGATAAATGATAGACGATGAATATTTGAAGATTATAATTCTCTAAGGTTGCTCAATGAATAATTCAATAAAACATGTTAATGTTTAATATTGCTTTGAAAACTAATATTCATATCTATTTCATATATTCATGAACATCTTAGCTACGATTTCTGATAGACTTTGACTATGTAATAGACTTGTAAAGTTGTTCAAATACATCGTAAGTAAAACCTAATTGAATTGAGTATTAACGTCATTATAGATACGAAATATTTTAAAATGCATTACATAATCGAATCAAGCGAACAGACTCATGTAAGACTAATAGTTAAATTGTCAATACTAAATCAACTATAAGACACTAGCATACGTATACCATTACGTTAGAAAAATAGTATGTGATTAAACTAGAAATCAGATTCAAAACGTAGATTCTGAAACTGTTATTAAGTTTTGATCTTAAATATTAATTATAACTACAGATGAAATCTAATACACGTAATGATCAATCTAACTATAAATTCAAATTACAATAACATAATCATATTATATCTAGTATCTAATATACGAACTAGTGATTATCTTTAACTTATGAACATATACATTAAGTAACGATCTATATGATGACAGATGTAATCATTTAAACATAGATGAATGTCATGATTAAATACATAGTGTACTAAATTTTAAATGTATTTAATTTTATATCATGAACATTTTAGATCATTCATGTAAATTACTGACATTTAATTAACTAATGTGAATATAGTAATTATGAAATTAATGATCTTGTCTAAATTTAGTAGATTATAATTCTTAATTGTAATCATTGCATGTTCATTAGATTTCTACTGATGTAACATATTCAATAATTGTATCTATTTCATGATAATTCTTTAATTGTCATAGTCGTAACTTTTAATAAGCGTAGTTGTACTGTTAATAGTATTCAGACTATAGCTAGATTTGATCGTGAATCATCAGGATTGACTTATTGTATAACTTGATTATTCACAACTTGATTACAATACAGTAGTTCATTATTGATATGATGCTAAATTGATAACTTATTAGATATGTAAGTAATCAATGTATATTATACAACATAGTATTAAATACATTATGATGAATTCATATCATATCAATTAATGACTTTAATTATTAAAGATACTGTTTATATGAAATTATCTATCACTAAATGTAAATATTAATTCTTGATTATTCCTTAGGTATAATTTAATTTATTTAATATGATCATTTCAGAAGTGATTTGCTAATTATTATATAATAGAAAATAGTATACAATATGTATAATACAGTACATTAATATTGATAAAACTTGAACAGCTTAATTCTTAATTATAAAGATTACTAAGATGAATTGATTGAATGTAAATCTAATATGCAATATATCATTCATTGAAAAAATGTTTGAATAACTGTAATATATATAATTTTAATATAATGATATAAACGATAATTTATACATATCGTTTAATCTAAATATGTAATCTTACAACATATTATTAATGTATAGTAATGATTCTATTTACATTATTAATTTTAATCTAATATATACATATTCTTCTTGAAATAAAATGGTATACTTTAAATAGAATAATAATTAATAAAATGAAATGATATGTTATATGTTACTAATTTGAATATATTTACTAAATATGATAAATTATGTAACTAAATGTATTAGTAATTAATGACTACAAAATTTACTATATCTTCATATGATAGAGTAAATACAACTATCTACATAGAATTAAATGCATTAGCATAATAATTACACAATTTAAAAATTTACATAACTAGTACTGATCTTGCAATGTCAAGATTGATTAGAACTTAATATAACATGATTATCAAATTGATTAGAATAAGTCATAATATTACATAGTCATATATGACTTAATTAAGTAAATAAGCATATTGCTAAATAATAGATATGATTATATATAAAATATATAACTAACTAATGAAAAAAATAACTATTGTAAAATAATGATATTATATAATGATTATAATATAACTATAGTATAAATCATGACAATATACAACAATGACTAATTAAAATCAAATTATAAATTTATTGTATTTATACATATTCTATAGTGTAACATGAGTACATAAGATCTAATTAATGATTAGAATAAATGTATTTTATTCATTTATACACTTATTGATCAACTATGATAATAACGATGATTAACAATTAATAGAATTAACTGATTATACAATCATTCTATACTAGAAATAATTTACTGTTAACGACATTTGATTAGTTAACTATTATTAGTATGTACGCTATTCGTAATTAAATTGATTCATTTGTATTATGTTTATCTGTAACTTAAAGTTCTGTATTTGACTCTAATATGATTGAACATCAATAGTACAGCAAACCAACAAAATTCAAAAAAGTCATCTGGAGGTCAATATACGATCTTTAACAATATTAGTTTATTGTTATATGATGACAAATCTGATATATCCTTGTTTTAGATAATACCATTCCTAATGGTTACATTACCGAATTTGTCGCTAAATACCTATACTTCATAATATATAAATTTCTATCTATAAGCCATCTTCATATTTGAAAGTCGAAAGTTAAAAATAGTGACGTAAAAAACGGACATAACTCATATGTTATCTAAACGTACATTCACGAATCGAATGTGTAATGTGTAAAATTAACTTTCACTGAATTAAACAAAAATTGGTGAGTATGTTGACTGCATCTATCCGAATGAACTTGAAATAAAGGATAGCATAGCTAAGTCTGCCTCATATCTGGACTTAGACTCTCAAAATTGACAATGAGGGTCAATTAAGAACTAAACTTTACGATAAATAGATAATGTCAACTCAATTCTAAATGTGAACGTTGAAAGCCCGTGAAGCAACTTCCCACCAACATCTGCTTACGGAGTATATGACTTCCCGTTGATCCAACATTCCAGGGTTTGCGTTTCCTACCACGTTTTATTTGAATGAGGGTTACTGCTTACAAGAACCTATTGCATCAAGGGTTTCAAGTGGTCAAGTTGAGTCGTCCTTTCAAAAGTTCAACGAACGCCATCATGGTTCAGTTGGCTATCATAGGATATCTGTGTAACATATGACAACCAAAATGTTCCAATTGTCACCACAATCGCGTCATCTTATTATCAATTGTGACATTACCGAACGCGAAATATTTACGGATTTATACTTGCTTGAGCGACTCGAGGGAAGCCGCATGTAGAGCAGGAAGTTCTTACCCTTCCGCAAGACTTTGGTTCACACCCGGTTTTTGATTTCGTTCGTGTTGCTCAGTCTTCGGTTTTCTATATAATGTTTGCTATTGTTGGATGCATTTTCGTCGCTATTATTTTTCGTCATAGTTTGTCTGTTTTGATTGGACACGCGATTTTCAAATGCATCCTTGGTATCCTCTCTTTTTTTTTTTCTAAAGTCTATACCTAAAACTAATATTAAAGTCTCATTTCGAGACGCCTCTTTTATATTGACACTTTGGTCAACATCACATTAATGACTGACGTGACGTTTTGTTAAGTCTTGGAAAGTGAATACAGTTGTGTTTGTATTGATTAATTTTCAGACCAAACCATTTTTGTAAGGTGCACCTTCATTTATTTTGATATACACATGAAGAGATGTTGTATGATTTCTAATAAAACAACTATTCACCAGAAATCAAAGGACAAGGAAAGTATCATCTGGATACTTCCTTATAACTATAAGTCAACTATAGTAATGATATACCATTCTAATCAAAATATGAATGAAAGGAGATGGGGTTAAACACTTATGGACATCAATTATAGGTACAGAAACCCAACGTAAACAATTACAAAAGATTTCTAAATGCATCTGACATTTTTTAACAACAGACATTTTTGAAGCTCTAATTCGTTCTGAATCTTAAAATTTGTGAATAGATTGAACAAAAATTATCAATGAATTGCACATTACCTCATATAAAACGAAATTTAAGATAAGAATTGAAACAACCACGAACGAGGTGATTTTTCTCTTCAGTGACAGTTCTAAACATGTGAAATACCTAGTTTTCATTTTTGTTTAAAAATCCAAAAAAGTTATTATTTAGATTTATTCCTGGTTTTTCAACTTAAATACAGATATTAAATTCAAATACATCATGCAAACAAGGAAACGTATTTCCTATCTTTATGAAGACAAATGTATTAAGTACATCAACATGATCAAGGAAATGATTATTAAATTAGCAACTTTACTTGGCGTAATTGTAGACCTTAAAATGTCCGAAAGAAAATGACAAAAAAATATTTAAACATGTTCAAGTTATACAGAATCAAGAAGATAGATTTATATTAATTGTAATTACAACTGAAACGAGGGTTTGTCTACTCTTTAAGACTTTAAATCTAGTTTAATCTCATCACATGTTGTGTCTTTAACACTTTAGAATATCTTATTCAGGTATTGTATTTGTTTTTACGTCTATGTTTTGGAGTTGCGGGTGTTTGTGACTGGTGTGATGAGTTGTACTTATATGTTTGGTTATCCTGTTTATTCATTATATTAGTGGCACTTTAACAAAAACAGTTGGAAGGACCAACCAATTACGTAGCTGGAGTTCATCCCCCAAAATACTGGTACGGTTGTCTTTTCTTATCGCCGATTGTGACATTTTGACTGAGTGTTTATTAGTATGTTGGGCGATGGGTGAATAGCAGGAGACGCCTACATTGTCGACGCATCCTGTTCTGTTGAGTTTCCCTCAATTTTTGTTTGCTACCTTCATTTGTCTTCATAATCGATTGATGAGCTTTAAATATCGGTAAAAAAGCCATGTCTGCTTATTTTTCAAAAGGGGTATTCAATTTTTAAATGGATTTCAACGAATAAAAAACGTAAATTTTCAGCGATTAACTGCATCAATGTTATTCCATCTTATCTCAATAGTTGTTAATACTAGACTGCTGACAGCGTCGAAAGGAATTTCCACCAGACGTGTCGTCGACACAAGGATTGTACAAAGTCGTCAAAGATTCGTATACTGAGCTTTTGATATTGTTACTACATGTATTTACTCGTTTCGCCAACCAAGTAAGATAACCTAGCTCAGAGTAAATAAAGTCGTAGCAAAAAGAAAGTAATATCTATTTACACTCGAGTTTCAGTTGTTGTAAACATATTTAATCTAGCAGCTGTTAATAAAACCAAGACATAATAGATATAAAAGCACTCCTCTTTAAATGTCGATGTGAAATCCAAATAGTATTACATATTAAACGAAATGATAAATATTGATCATTCTTCTAAATGTTTAAATACGATTGTTAGAAGTTTCTTTTTGAATCATGGACATGCAGCAATAAGGACATTGTCTTTTTTGCATAACGCTGTAAATACCTAATGAAAGCCAATTACAACTGTAACAGGTAATGATGAACTCGTCTCAAATATGTACAATGTGTTAATTGTGACGACAAATATTCATCGTTGAATTATTATTATTAGGTATTGCAATATAGGGAATCATCTTCCGGTAACGAATATGACAATGTTATGGTTATGAGCAATACTATAGGGAATGTATCTGACCGTGATAATACTGCTCTCAAGGAAGGAGATAGGACAGTCATGATGGGGACACATGAGATACCTGCTCCAATAAAGGAAGATCAAAAGAAATGTGAAGGTGATTTTTAAATGTTGAAATATCAAAATGAATGGTAAAATTGAATTTACCGTAGTATTCTAAACGTAGATTGCTCAAATTTGGCATATAAAAAAAAGTGTACAAAATGCATATATATTGCCATTAGTGAATCAGGTCTATCAAACAAATGACCAAACAAATAGAAATCGTATTTGAGTATAAACTGTTCCGCAATTTCAGCGCTTTATAGCAATGGTATCATCATTTCATCAGTAGTAAGTACTTCTGTTCTGACATGATTTATAAAAACTTTTATTAAATTGTCCGTAGAAGAAATTGGAAACAAGTAAACAGCGGATGTTCAAAGACCCTCAGGATAAAATTTATCTGAGATTAATTCGGTAAACAAATATGTCCCTTGTAATCATTTAGCTCCTCACATATTCAGATATATTTATACATTTTTGGTTTTCAAATGGTAATTAAGGTACAACGCCACGCAGTACATTTTTGTATGTTATTTCATTCAAAATGCATGTATAATTTGTTGAAGGATGTATTATATCCAACAGATAGTGAATTCGACCTCATTCTAATTTATCCTTGTATATCTATATGAATTTTTTTTTGTAACCTGATACAATATAGAAAAAAAAAACTGTTTTGTTATCTACCTTTTCTTATAGTTGGACACATTGAAATCTATGAATGTTTGTGCATAAGTAAAACCGATAAAACTTAATTGTAGATTCCAATATGAGCGAGCTTAGAGGAATGTGATTTACTCTATTATATAATATTAAAGTTTTAAGAACTTCGATGAAACTTTCAGAACTATCACAAGAATTATCGTTCAGCTATTCAAAAATTCCACGAATAAACGGATCAAACTTCAAAGAAGAGAGGAGAAAGATACCAAAGGGACAATCAAACTCATTAGTCGAAAATAAACTGACATCCCCATGGCTAAAAAAGAAAAAGACAAACAGACAAACAATAGTACACAAAACACAACATAGAAAACTAAAGACTGATCAACACAGACAACCAAAACACTGGGGGTGATCTCTGGTGCTCCGGTAAGGTAAGCAGATCCTGCTCCACATGTGGCACCCGTCGTGTTGCTCATGTAAATACAAACCCGGTAATAATTTTAATTCGGTAGGTCACATTCGGGGAGAAGGGGACGGGATTGTAGTTACAACATTTGGAACATTCAAGAACTAAGGCCTTTTAAAGCGGACTATACGGTATGGGTTTTTCTCATTGTTGAATGCCGTACTGTTGCCTATGATTGCTCACATCCACTTCATTTGAACATTGATGGACAGTTGTAACATTACAATACGATGCTTGTAGCAGGACGAAAAAAAAATTGGAAGACTAACAAAATGGATATTTATTTGAAAATTTGAAACAAAATGTCCAACGGAATTGTATTGACACAGTTTCTTTCAGATTAATAGTGATTACTTTGAGCCCCAAATTTTCAAAAACATACACAGTTTTTGATTAATTGTGTGAAGACGAATAAGTTTACTTTACATCTGATGAATTTTGTAAAAATCTCTCAGATTTATCATAAAGACACTTTTTACACAATTATACATATTTAGTTTCAATTAAATATTCACAGTTGAACACAACAATGTAAATATTTGCATTACAAATAACAGGGGATATTCAATACAGTCATCACTAAAGAAAATAATAGAGAAAGCAGAACAGAACATCAATTACATTAATTGAGAGCTATAATTTACCATTAACATCGTAAAAAGGATTCATTCCTAGAGAAACGATCAAGAAATAGCAATATGTAATGTCAATAAAGAAGAAAGAAGGACGGCGTTGCGGGATGCAAACTTTTGTTATGAATGCTTCAAATGTAGTTTAAGTTTTTAACTCTTACTCACCTTTCAGTGAACACTTAAGAAAAGCTGCTAGGTGTCTTGAATGATTCTGTGTAAATATTGAATTTTCATTTTTTCTTTTCAGAAGCAAACCATTTAATTGAAGGTAAATGCTCTTCTTCTAATTTGTTATGTCTAACGTGTCCGAACAAAACTAATCACAAAAGGAAACACATGTCAGTTATCGTTAGTTATTGTAACATGTGTAATATATCTGAATTCTATTTTCAATTCAAAAAACTTCTTTGATGGACGATTATACCTCACTTTTGTCTTAATACCAGGATGATTTATTTTAGAAAATATGGAATCATCTTCCGGTAAGGATTATGACAACATAACGGATTGGACCAAACATATAGGAATATATCTGACTGTGATGATCAAGCTCTCAGGGAAGTAGATAAGACAGTCAACATAGGAACACATGAGATACGTGCACCAGTTAACCAAGATCAAAGGAAATGTGAAGGTGATTTTTAAAGTTTGAAAATTGAATTAAGATGGATGGGGTGTCTTAACTTAAATCCTTAGAATTTTTGATAATTTGTCAAAATGTAGTTTTTATCATGCTTTTTTCCAAAATATAATAAAAAGTATGGGTCACCGGACTTTTTTCACGCTACAGGTTGTGCAAAATTGTCAGATTTTGTATAGATTATGCATGGAAAATCCATATTTGTGTGATAAAAAAAGAAAACTACACCATAGAATTTTAAGATAAAATGTGAGAAGATAGCTCTTATAACATGCTTTCAGATAAAAAAAAGAAGAAAAATGGGGTCACTGGACTTGTTTTCTTGAAACGTATTAAAATAGGTAAATTCACAACACTTTCTATTATAAAATTACTTTATCTGAGTTATCTCCCCTACAATCTGAGTTATCTCCCTTATGTGGCAAAGTTGAAATAAAATGAATCAAACAAAATATTTTGTTTTTTAGGAAATACAGCCGGAAATATGATAAAACACACGATTTTCTATATTAACATGAAAAGTCTTACACATGAATTACATACTACTCTCAAAATGTGCACATTTCATTTAAGATCTAGACCAATTGTTATCTGCTACTTCAAAATCCAAGATGGAGGAAGACACCCAGCCACCTTAACTGTATTATTCTAAACGTAGATTGTAGAAATTTGACATATCAAAAAAGTGTGTAAAATGCATATTTATTGCCAATAGTGAAGCAAGTGCAATCAACGAATCGATTAATCCAAAAAAAAATCAAATTTAGATATGATACTTTCCCGCAAATTCATTAATTTATATCAACGGTATCATCAGCTCAGCAGTCACTGCTTCTGTACTCACATGATTTATAACATACTTTGATAAAATTGTCCGTTGATGAAATGGGATACTTTTAAAAAGCGAATGTTCCAACAGCTCAGGCAAAGTTTATCTGAGATGAATTCGGTTAAGGATGTTTGCTACTGTTTCAAAATTACAAACGTCGTAAAAGACTGTTGAAAATTGATATTATATAAATAAGGAAACTAAACAAGCAGAAAAAATGAAGGGTCCGAGACCTTGTTTTCCAGATATATAAGCCATTGAAAATTGGCGGGAATTTATTTTCTCTTTTCTCTTTTAAAACTATGAAAAAGGTGTTCATGTTAAATGTATGAAAAATCTAAAGAGAACCGCTTCCCTTCAAATTTTCAATTGATGATGTCTCAAAAACTAGAACTAACATTTTTTTCTAATTTTTAAGTTCCCTTATCCATATTCTATCATCTATAACAGTCTTTTAAAAACCTTGTTATTTTGAAACAGAGGAGCAAACATCCTTAAACATTTTATGTCTATTTTTGTCATGTAGAAAATATGGAATTATCTTCCGGTAACAAATATGACAACGTTACGGATTGGACCAAACATATAGGAAAATATCTGACCGTGATGATCAAACTAATAGGGAAGTAAATAAGACAGTCAACAAAGGAACACATGAGATACTAGCACCAGTTAACCAAGATCAAAGGAAATGTGAAGGTGATTTTTAAAGGTTTGAAATATCAAAATGAATGGTACAATTAAATTATTACATTGGTTGCAATGAATTACATAGATTTCCCAGTGAAATAAAAACCGATAATTTCACATGTGAAATAAACGTGGTTATGTCACTCCCCTGACGTCATACAACAATAGGCGTTACCAAGACGTCGATACCGTCGGATCAAAACAAATTGTGAATGCATAGAGAAAGATATAGTTCCTTACATTTTCTACTTTAACTTCATATAAAAAGCCATTTGGCAATGTAATAAAAAGAATAACTAATCAAAGAATTGAAATATCGAAATATATTCAACTCGTGACCGAACAACACTGATAATTAACTCATGCGCTACGCGCATTCGTGAATTAATGTGTTGTTCGGTCACCCGTTGAATATTTTTCTCTATTTGAATTGTTCGATTAGTTATTCTATAATTAACCGTTGTATTATAAACGTGTAGATTTTTCAAATTTGACATATCAAAAAGAGTGTAAAATATGCATATATATTGCCAATAGTGAAGCAAGTTCAATCAACGAAATGATCAATCCAAAAAAAATTCAATTTGCATATAATACTTTCCCGCAATTTCATTAATTTATAGCAATGGTATCATCAGCTCAGTAGTCACTGCTTCTGTACTGACATGATTTATAACATACTTTGATAAAATTGTCCGTTGATGAAATGGGATACTTTTAAAAAGCGAACGTTCCAACAGCTCAGGCAAAGTTTATCTGAGTGAAGTCGATTAAGGATGTTTGCGACTCTGTTTCAAAATAACAAGCTTTTTGAAAGACTGTTACAAAAAGATATTATATAAATAATGAAACTAAACAAACAGATAAAAATGAAGGGTTCGTGACCTTGTTTTCCAGATATAAGCCATTTAAAATTGGCGTGAAATTCTTTTCTCTTTTTCTCTTTAAAAAACTATGAAAAAGTTGTCAATGTTAAATGTATGAAAAAACTAGAGAGAACCACTTCCCTTCAAATTTTCAAATGATTTTGTCTCAAAAACTAGAACTATCATTTTTTTCTAATTTTTAAGTTCCCTTATTCATATTCCATCACTCTATAACAATGTATCAAAAACCTTGTTATTTGGAAACAGAGGAGCGAACATCCTTAAACATTTTATGTTCATTTTTTCATGTAGAAAATATGGAATTATCTTCGGCTAACAAATATGACAACGTTACGGATTGGACCAAACATATAAGAGAAATATCTGACCGTGATGATCAAACTAACAGGGAAGTAAATAAGACAGTCAACAAAGGACAACATGAGATACTAGCACCAGTTAACCAAGATCAAAGGAAATGTGAAGGTGATTTTTAAAGGTTTGAAATATCAAAATGAATGGTAAAATGGAATTAACCGTTGTATTCTAAACGTACAGATTTTTCAAATTTGACATATCAAAAAGAGTGTACAAAATGCATATATATTGCCAATAGTGAAGCAAGTGTAATCAACGAAATGATCAATCCAAAAATACGCAATTAGTATATGATACTTTCCCGCAATTTCATTAATTTATAGCAATGGTATCATCAGCTCAGTAGTCACTGCTTCTGTACTGACATGATTTATAACATATTTTTATTAAATTGTCCGTTAATGAGATGGGAAACTTAAAAAAGCGGATGTTTCAACATCCTCAGGATAAAGTATATCTGAGATGAATTCAGGTAAACATTTTATGTCTATTTTTGTCATATAGCTCATCACGTATTCAGATATTTATACATTCTTGGTTTTCTGGTGATTATTTTGGTACAAAGCCACGCGGTAGATATTTGTTTGTTATCTCCCTCAAAATGCCTGTATCATTTGTCAACGGATGTAAGATATCCAACAACTAATGAATTTATCATGTTTTTATTCATCCATGTATTGATGAAAATCTTGAAATATTGTTGTGACTTGGTACAACATAAACTCAAGTTATGTAATTTGTCTCCCTATTGTGATCACACGTTTATTTTTTTTAAATCTTAATGATCTGAAAATGCTGTAAAAGAATAAAAACTTCATTGTAGATTCCAATATGAGCAAACTTAGAGGTACGTTGTTTACTGTTTTATATTACAGAATCATTTAACGAACTTTGATTCAACCTGTCTCACAATACTTAGCATTTAGCTTTTAAAATTTACCCAAGGATAAACGGATCAACCATTATAGAACTAAACTTACTACTAAATTGATTCTTGTTGTTACATCAAATTGTATTTTTAAAGACTAGAAAAATAAGCGTTTATTTGAAAATTTGAAACAAAACTCTAACGGAATTTTCTTTCAAATTAGAATTGACTCCTTTTAGTCTCAAAATTCCGAAACCATACCCAACCTTTGATTAATTATGTTCAGACGACGGAATATTTTCATTAAAATCTGTTGAATTTTGTAAAATCTATCAGGTTAAATAAAAAAAAAAACACTTATGTAGTCATGTATGTTTAGCTTCCATCATAATCTTATACTTTAGGTCTGCACTACAAATAAATACAGAGGACATCGGAGCTCTCATTCATAAAACTTACCTCAGTACACAGAGTACAAAATATGTGCTCGAAACACGAAATCCAGTATTTCGAATGGTTGAATTCAGAGTCTGAGTACCATAATCTCACTCGAAATGGTTATGACCGCAAGGCCAGATATAGTCATCACCAAAGAACACTTTGCAGAAAACAGAACGGAACTTCAATGAGCTCATTGATTAGAGTGCTATAATTTGCCCTATAATATCGTAAGAGGATTCACTCCTAATGAAACGAACAAGAAACAAGCGGATATAACACAATATGTAATGTCGGTAAGCAAGAAAAGAGACAGGGTTGGAGAATGCAAATTGTAACATAAAAATTAAACAGTCATTGCTTCAAATGAAGTTTTAGTTTTCAAAATTCACTGACCTCGAGGAGAATAGTTCACGCGTATGGAAAGCTGTTCGGTGATTTGAATAATAATATTTGACAACTTTTCAACATTTAACAAATAGCTTTTCTTTTTCAGAAGTGAAACATCTAATTGAAGGTAAATGCTCTTATTTTGTATTTGTAATGATTTAAGTGTTAGAATAAAAATAACAACACAAGGAAACACATATAAGTTATTGTTAGTTACTGTAGTCTATCTTCATACAATTTTCTTGCAGGTACTTGACATATGTGTGTGGAAGATCTTTGATAGTCCAAGATTGTTATACCTAACTTTTTTTCTAATCCTTGGATAATTTATTAGAGCTAGCCCTTTGTATAATGACTCCTTAAGGATAAACATGTATGTTGATCTATAATTATCGGTTTGGTTTTTGGGTTTGGGTTGCTATATCCTTTCGGATGAAGGAGGAGTTATAAGAATCATAAATTGTTTGTGTGTGATACACTTCCGCATCTATTTATTCCAAACTTTCAAAAATATGTTAATTTTATTATAAATGAACAGGTTGATATAATCTGAATACTTTAGTGCAGAAAGATCTCCAGTGAAATTACTACGTCGTCATAAACATGTCGAAATTAACGTATTTCACCTAAAATGACAATTTCACAAATAGTTTTTTACTCAAAATATTTATGAGCAATCATTTTACCCAAAAAGATATCATACACACATTTATATCTTTGTAAAAATCTTTTTGTTGCAGAATATCTTCTTTGATAAAGCTGTTTCTGATATCAAAATATCTATGACAATATAAGGCTATTCTGGCTGATTTTGCTGTTTTGCCCTAAATTGTAGAAGTTGAAAGCCTTAATCCCAATATTTATAACACAATGATAAAATATAAACAAGTTTGTCTTACAGACTAATGTCTTATCAACATCTGAAAATTGTTATTCATAATACTTAATGATTTTCGAATTCAAGGGTCCAAAAATGGGCCATATCATAACGTCTCTGTCTAGGTATGGACGGACATTCAAAGTCTCAAATAATAGCTGGACTATATATAAGTTCACCGAATCTGATATGATTTGATAAAATAATAATTATTTTATTAAATTGCTACAAGATGATTTCCTTCTAATTTTTTACAAAACATCAAAACAAAAACCAACAAAAAACAAAAGTCCGTAGAATTTGTCTAATATGTACTGAGTCGGGAAGAATATAAATTCAACTATTTATTAAACTGGAAAAATTAGTATTCACATGTATGTCTTGTAAACTTGCTTTTACGATGCGTAGCTATTAACTAGTTTCCACACTACATACCATCTCTAAATGGTAGATGGTGGCTATGACTAGTCGGTTGTTACTTTCTATAGACTGTAACAAGAAAATTTTTCTATATTTTGTTTACGAAATTTCCTCTATATTTTTTTTTTTTTCTTCTTTAGATTCGATAACAGAACTTTTTCAAAGCTCAGTGCCAAGAAAGGATGTTGGTATGTATTACATGTATAACTTTCGGCCATTTTATATACATCGACCTGGGAAAATACATCTTTATGTTTTAGTTATATCAAACAGATCTTGCAAATACTACTATCGAGCGAATATGTGGGTCCGTATCAATGATATGATCTACAGAAACAAGTGTTATTAGGAAAATATGGGAGTAGGCATCATTAAAATATCAATAAAAAAAGTATTAAAAAAACTCCAAAGCAAATTCAACAGAACGACAGGACAATAACTGTCATATTCCTGACTTGCTACAGGCATTTCCAAAAGAAAATGATTTGTTAAACCTGTTTTGATAGGTATATCCATTTCAATACATTTAGCGATAATAGGATACATTACTAACATGATTGAAGAACTACTCCTTTTTTTAAGTGGATTAACTGTTCTAAAACTCCAATCAAAACACGTTAAACTGATAACCGGACTAAGGTATTGGTCTTTATCATTAACATATGATATTAAGAATTCTTTTAAGCAGGCTATATTTGTCTATATACTAAAAGATATTTGTCTTTATATTAAAATTATATCACAGTCCGCCTATCCAGGATGCTATATTTTCTGTATCACTTGATCACAGTTATAAGACATTATGAAAATAAAAACATGTGGTGTGATTGCCAATGATACAACTATCCACCAAAGACCACAAGACTTATATGTAAGCAACTATAGGTCACCGTATGGCCTTCGACATTGTTTGTATTAAAAACATGATATTAAAAATACGTTTAACCTGTGAAATTATGATAAAGGTTCGAAATGATATGATAATGGTTTCATAACTACACCGAACACGGAAAGATGACGGGATATATCAGTATTTTGATTTTAGAAATACACTGATTCGGGGATATGTGGGGTTATGTCTCATTTACATAGCACGTTTGCATTTACATATATCTGCGATAAGATGAAAATATGTTTGACTAACACATTACAACTATGTTTTTTTTATAAATATTTCACAAATGTATCTAAGTGAAAAACATTGTGGAATTTTTTGCTAGGATTTTACAACTGCATCTAGTTGTGGATGCGAATCATTGATATTATTCAAGAATATCATCTATTCCATATAAACTTAGTGTTCCTTTGAATAAACCTCAGAAATTCACACTAATGGTCGTAGATAGTTCGAAACTTATTTTTCTTTTCATTGCTAAACGTCATTTCTTTCTGCGACTGCTTATGAAGTCTTTGCACTTTAGTCGTTGGTGGTTTATGATTGATATGTTTGTGGGGAAAAATAGAGGCAACAGTAGTATACCGGTGCTCAAAACTAAGAGGAAAACTGACATTTTAAGAAAAAAATGGTGAGTTGAACCTGGTTTTATGGCTAGCCAAACCTCCCGCTTTTATTGCAATGTTAAAAAATATCGCTAAAATGACGACACTACGTGACAGAAATACAGCACAAACACACGCAAGAACACTCATCACGTAGAGACGCACAAACAAATAATATAATTGTCGACACAACATGCAAACCGCGAACATCTTCCATAAACGACAGACGCCACAGGACATCACAAACAGTGACGCACGTTTATGTAACGAAGATGTAATCTTGAACTTCACACAAATATTTTCACAACACCAGTCCAAACAATTTTCACGACAATGATGGTATTGAAAGGCTATTTTATAATTTATACTACAAACGATAAGACATAACACATTATCCAACCGAAACCAAAACAGAAACATCAAAAATAAATACATGAATGTTGAATGTATAAAATACCGAGACACGTCGTATAGCAGTGCAAATTCACACTCGATATAACAGTCATATTCGGGAATAGGTCACGTTCTGTACTTACCAGACAGACGACATAGATGTTAAACCACAATCTAAGACGTGGTAAAAATGTCATTAGTTAGTTTAAACACAGACACATCGTATAGATCAACCAATTCGTGGTGGTGTCCATACAATTTACGGAGTGTCATTTTTAATCTTTCCTCCTCATAACTCTGTTGGAGCAGTTTCTGCGTAAGGAGCACTCTCCTGTATACGAATTCTGTATAGTGTGAACATGCACGAGCATATCTTATCAATTGAGAAATGGGAAATTGATAATTGGGAAGTTGAAATCATCCCGTTTGTCATAGATTTTAGTGTGAAAACATTGTTTTTAATTTATACCGCCTCTGTGGTCTCCTGGTAGCGTATTCGTCTCATAAGCGGATGGTCGTGGGTTCAACACCCGGTCGGGTCAAACCAAAGATTTTAAAATTGGTATTTGATTACAATTATCATAAAGAAGGTAGAGCAAAGCCTGGTCTGTACGAAGTCTGAATAGCGTGTCCGGACATGATAACATGTCTTCCTGCGGACTTCACTTCATTTGAACTCCGGTGGATAGTTGTCTCATTGGCAGTTATACCACATCACCTAATTTTGTCATGTGTTGTTCTTGTTGCTGTTTTCTTTTTGTGCGAATTTGGTGTGGAACGGAGATATTTGATAGTTTTTGTTTTTTCCACACGTTTTAACATTTGGAAAACTTTATTCAATAGACACCTATCTATTGTTATTTATGTCATTTGATTGACGGATACCGAGGATATCAATTTAATAATTGCAAATGACCTGGAAATCAGATAGAAATGGATTTATTTAAAGAGACCTATTTGTTTTTCTTCCGCCACGTATCCATGTGTTACTAAGACAATTTTTTGGTAATAATGTTATACACTATGGGGAATGAAAATTACTCTCATTGTTCAATTTCGCCGTTAATAGACTAAATTAGACAGAAAAGGACGTCTGGCCTCTAGTTTAGTCTATTATCTCATAGAATTAAGACCTGCAGCACAGCTAACATATCACCAGACTGTAATTAATTAATACAAATGCATTATGTGTATTTTAGGTTTACATGCAGGAAGAGTCTTCGATAGGGAGTATTTTTCAAGAAAGACAATGATGATGAGGAATAAACATTTAGTTATGAGGCCAATAGTCAGTTTCGACATTTAAATCACACTGTTGTTAATGTACAACAAATGAAACCCGTTAGTTTGTTTTAGATATTAAATTGTCTGCTACCAATGGAAATTACTCTTCTACTTTTGAATTTGTTAAAGAGACAAAAGTCGAAGCATAGACAACAATATTCAAGTTCACATTGGTATACTAAAAGTTGCATTAAAATCAAAAACGTATATATACATTGTATCCATATAAATGAATATGTTTATCTGATAGTAATACTATTCGTTGTAACGAAAACGGATAACTTCTTTTATTTACAAATAGAACTTTTGATCACATTTGCATAATCTTCAAAATGTATGTGTATATGTTGTCCTACGTTGACACTAAAAATGGTTAATTACTTATAGAATGCTTTGCAAGTGTTTAGAGTAAATGACTAATATCTATGACACAAGAATTAGAATGGTAGGACTACATTAATTTTACTATTGCCACAACCGCCTAAACCTTTCATTTGTCTTCAAAACATTAAGCTGGCGTTCAGCCTTGGTCAGATGTATGGTTCCTTGAAGGAATTTCAGCAAAAATTTTTAGCTAAACACCTGAAATGTATTTTCTGATGCATCAAAATTGTAACCGTGTTCATGTTATTAAAATGGAACATGCACATTGTATTACATGAGTGTATGCTGTCGTAAAAGCCACTCACATCCAGTATAAAACTAACATCAATTGACCATTTTGTCTAAAGAAAAGTATACGGAAGAGAAAAATGTACAGAATCGATGATTAATGATAAAATATATGGCGGAATAGAAGAAACAAAATCAACCTAAAAAACTATATGAATATTATAATGGAAAAATTATGTGAGTCAAAACATCTTTACATAAAATATTGAATATAAAAAAAAAAAAAACAATTCCTTGTCGAAATAGTTTGCTATACCCCAACCCTGAAAGAGGACGATTGCAACCAATTGATACAACTTGCCTACTTGTACTTTTAATATATTAAGGCTGTGGTGTTTGCCAGTAAGTAAGAATAATTTTAAATCTTTACAATGAAGAAACTTGTTCGTCATTTTTTTATTTTCTCCATAATTATGTTAGCAGAATTAGCTGTGCATTAAACATGTAAAATGCATTTGTATGAATATACCTAATTCTGCTTCACCACAAAATTGATATAAATGTGTATTTCGATGATATTTGTAATATATACCATCAAAAGACAAAAAAACTGCCTGTTTAAATTCATGGTTGTGATGTTACACTATTGCGCATTTGTTTGCACCTGTCCTAAGTCAGGAACCTGATGTTCAGTGGTGTCGTTTGTTGATGTGATTCATAAGTATTTCTCGTTTCTCGTTTTTTATATAGATTAGACCGTTGGTTTTCCTGTTTGAATGGTTTTACACCAGTCATTTTTGGGGCCCTTTATAGCTTGCTGTTCGGTGTGAGCCAAGGCTCCGTGTTGAAGGCCGTATTTTGACCTATAATGGTTTACTTTTACAAATTGTGACTTAGATGGAGGGTTGTCTCATTGGCACTCATACTACATCTTCCTATATATATTTTCCTTCTTTTTACAATTTATAAATTCCCTAAAATATGTTTGAAACAAAAACTAAACTTTAAGTAAACTTCTTGGTACAGTTATAAATAATCATATACATTCACAATGTTATCAAATAATCAAACATTTAACAAATTAACTTCGAATCTTTAAGCTCTGGCCGTTAATTCGGCTCAGCTAATTAAACTTAATTTAATTTGTTGACGTTATATTAATATGCAACAATGCACGTTAACGTTTGCTTTAGTTTTGAATAATGGCCAACAACAGAATAAAGATAAAACGGCATCGTTAAACTTGACATCGTCCATAAAAGTATTATACATTGAGCTGATCTTCATAATTTCATGCATTCATTTTGCTTTTGGACAGACGATGTCAGCGTAGACAAACTAGCTGGCATGTCAGTAACTGCTAGTAGTCCTTTGTTAATTCATGTTGATCATTGTCATTTTGCTTAGTTTCTGCTGTTACCTATTCTAACATCGGACTCAGACCTCTTTTAAACTGAGTTTTACTATGCGTATTGCTGTATTTTTGTTTATTCCACATTGGCTAGAGGTATAGGGGGAGGGTTGAGTCTCGCAAAACATGTTTAACCCAGTCGCATTTTTGCACCTGTCCCAAGTCAGGAACCTCTGGCGTTTGTAAGTCATGTATGTTTTTTTTAATTTTGGTTCGTTCATAAGTTTCGAAGTTTTGTGTGACGTCCATTTTCTCTGAACCAGTATTCATTTTTTTTAGGGCAGCTAAAGCCCGCCTCTCGGTGCGGGATTTTCTCGCTGTGTTGAAGACCCATTGGTGGCCTTGTGCTGTTTTCTGCTCTTTGGTTGAGTTGTTGTCTCTTTGACACATTCCTAGTTTCTATTCTCAATTTTATTGAAGTAAAATCAACCAAGAAGCAGTCAAAATAAGGAATAAAATACCAAGAAGGTAACTTATAAACAAACTTCGAGAACAGACTAGCAATACCATGGCCAACAGATTAGATGGTTGCAATGGCTTATATAAAGAATCTTCATTTTGTCCTGATCATATAACATATACGATATCAAATGGTTAGTTAGATTCTCTCTTTCGAAAAAAGTAAAATAACAAAAAGACCGAACTCCAAGGAATATTCACAACGGAAAGTCCCTGACCAAATGGCAAAATCAAAAGCTCAATCATATCAAACGAATAGAAATCACTCTTTCTAAAACTGCTATAGTAATTCTTTCAAACGTTGAAATTCAATTCTAGTGTTTTCTGTTCTTATGATACCAGTATACGGCTGAGTTGTACGAATTTTGTCCTATTCCTGTTTGTTCCCTGTTAATGGATCAGATTGGTTTTGATTCTTTATGTGTGAAGTTTTATCCCCAACATTAAAGCACAGTTGATTCTAAAATTTAATTTGCTTGGTTTGTTTTCTTTCTAACCGATCAATATTAGTTTTGATTCCGTCGAACACCACAAAATGAGACTAGTTAAGAGTACCTATCGTCCGGCGATGTGTTTCTTTGTCTGACAGCACGTCATACATTTTCGTAAGATATCTCTGGGCGTAATCATAAAAGATTTTGATTTGAAAAGACAATCCTGGATATATGTATTTCATCCACAAGAAGGTAGCATTATTCTAATTTTTTTAAAAAGATTTCCTTTCAATTTGGTGAAAGGGGTTGTCTCAAGCAGTAGGTGAATATTCTTTTCAGCTCATCTCAAAACGTAATTATGAATGTTAGCTTTTCACAATTCAAAATCAAAAAACGATGATGACAAGTTTGTGCAATCGACAAAATATTTTATGGAGATATAACAAATTTCGACCAAGTAAATTAAAGACCATCTGACAAATTAGATGTGTTTCAGGTGTATAGTTAACAGCGGAACTGTAGCTCCTAGGTACTTATGATATTCTTTTGATAATCTGCAAACCATAGATATACGGACTATTTCTATTTTAAAACGTTCGGAATTGCGACCCATTCAGGTCGTATTTATTTCCAAAAATTGCATTGTTTATCGCGCTTGCGTACATGTTTTAGTATCGTTTTAATAACAGTGTGGTCAAGATCATATCTTGGCGAGCTCAGATCACCGATTTACTGGGTCAGATTAGTTGAACGTTCGTCTGTAACGCCCACTTATCACGTCGTACTTATGATAGACATTTAAACCGTAGGGTCGCCACAGTTTTTAACACCTGAATCAATTTAATTCGAAAAACTAGTACAGGAATAAACCTTGTGTTTTGATTAATATTGAATACTTAAAAACATTCGTTACTGGCGTGTAATTATATATGATATCGCACGTTCTTTAAACATGAAAATTATATAACTAGCTTTAAAAGTTACAATGCACGTGTTGGCTATTATCTTTTTCGGACGTCAAAGCGATTTAATAATTGCGGTTTTCTAATTTTTTCACTTAGTACCTTTTAATTTTTATCTTGTCTAAAATTTTATTTGAGAACTAATGCATGATCAACTTGCAATTACAAAACATAGATAAAATATACTTTCGTACGGTCTTTTCGTATCTGCAAGATGTTGGACAGTAAAAAGCTATTTGGACCAAGCCTTATGAATTTGCATTTACTCTATGAAATAGGTTTAATGTACTGTTTGGTGTACAGGAAACTGGAACTTTTCTGTACTTGTTAAAAACCCTTGGCAGCAGAAACGTATTAATGATTATGCACAGACTATTCTTCCTGTGTGCGTGTGTTTTTGGTTGTTTTTTTTATATTGGGGAGGGGGGGGGTCATGCACATACCTGAACATTACTTTTTTATTTTTAGGGTCGAAAATTACGTCCTTACTTTACAAAGAAACGAAACAACTATTCGCGAATATGAGCGTAGAACTAAATATATATCGTGTTCTGTAAATGTAAATGTAAATACAAGAAAAAGTAGAAAAATATATATATAGTCCGTCATTCAGTGGATTGGTCAATCGCCAAAAAAATATGCTTAGTTTGGAAACAAACACTAATACATGCATTGAAGGGAGCATAAGTATGCTAAATAATATAAGGAAATGTGTCCGACCTGTTAAATGCAGCTATTTTGTTGATTTGAAAAACGAATTGACAGGTCACAGCAATTAAATTTAGAGTTGTACTTACTTCTTTTTCAATTTGCGTTTCAGTATCTATCCAGGAATTGAATGTCTTCACAGTACCTTTTATATTAGAGTAATCATACGAGAGCACCCAGTCTAAATGTTATGATTACACTATTACGGGTGATGTTGACCTAATAACCTGTACAATCACGTGTTACAGTTGACCAGTTTATTCTTGTGCACTTGATTTATTATTCCAAAACAGATGTATTGTGAACATATCATTAAATTCATGGATAGATATTGAAATACAAAAAAAGAAGTGAGCACAATTTTAAATTGTAAGGGGGCGACCATTCATGATTCAGTTAAAATAAAGGAGGTGATGGATGTGCAAGCCTTTGAAATCAGCATGGAAAAAAAATAGAAATAAACATTTACGCAGAATTGTCTGAAATATGCGTCCTCATATAACAAAAAAATAGTTGAGTAAGACCAAATTCATTGAAATTACCTGCTTCATTTTTAATAAAAGAATATAGATCCCGTTACTTTTATTATACGTGTTCAGGTAATAACAAATTTTAAAATAAATATCAATGTTTCAACAAAAGCTACTCTGAATAACTAATTGAAAATAAAGACGATTTTTCACAAGAGAAATGCTAATGGACCTCTAAAACATTTAAGCCAACCCAGCACCATGTACCTGTAAAAAAACACGATATTTGTATGGTCATAGATGTATAAACACATACATCTATGGTATGGTGCGTTTGATATCTGACCTAATATAATATCCGACTCAAATCAACGTTAATTTTGCACATGCATAAGACCGGATTCATATGCTTCTTGATATTTCTTCGGCTGGAATTAAAATTTGTTCCGTTCAAAAATTTTGTAGCCCAGAGGTTTAAAATGATTTTTATGAAGGTCCGGGGTTCTTATTACCAACAGTAATAATAATCTTAGTATGAAAATTGATCGTATATTAATTACTCTACATCAACTCGTACGAATAAATGTTTTCGTATTTGTTTTAATGAGCCACAGAACGTTTGTGCAAGAAAAAGCATAACATTTTTTCTCTCGATTACTTGGTGATTTCACCTCTGAATATACTCATTCTTTCAAAAGAAACTACTTGCTGTGAGTATATAAACATATTCAAACCAAATTCCTATAAATTTTTATGCAAAAACCTTAATTTCATTAATGGGCATGTGTAAAGATAGTAATTACGTACATCCCCATTGAGAGGCCCCTGGCATACTGCAATTGCGTGAAGTCTTTGTTGTCGACAGCCAGTGACGGACACAATAACATTTAAATACCAGGTGTCCATGTCCACACTGTTATTTAAATCATTCTATAAATAAATGGAACAACTTCGATAGTGGGACAATCCTTTTAGAAAAATCAAGTTAACTCTTTCAGTTTGTTTTAATAGCATGCTTTATAATTAAAAAAATTATGTACACATTACGTGAAAATTGCGAAACTTATCAATCAAATTAAATTTTACAGTTTTTTTAATAGTTCATCTTGAGAGTTATGTTTTTAACTTGCAATGGATAATTCATGTTTTATTATCACATTAAGTGATACATTATGTGAGAATTACGAAAAACTATGTTCAATGACAATATACATAAATATATAACTTTTATCCATCAAAGTCATACATCAATGTATGTTGTTATCAATCTTAGTGTGGTGTTTGATATACCATGAAGGTCTCTGTTCAGTTTTGTGACATTTTAATAGCTTAAAAGTGCAACATATATACAATGATATATAGACCATTGTTTTTTTTCTTCATTTGTAAAGCTTAGAAGTAGATAAGATATTCCACAGCTTGCATTTCCTACTATGATTTGCTTGATAAATGGTTGTTGTTAACAAAGAAGCAATCAAACCAAGAGTTTAAAGTGGTGAAGTTGAAATCATCCCTTCGAAAATGTTACGGACGGCCGTTTTGGAATATCTAGTTCACAGAGAATGACGGATATGTTCCAATTGTCGTAACCACTACAACGTCTTCTTTTCCTTGAACGTGATCTAAAAATCAAATCATCACCGGGTTTGTACTCACATGAGCAACACGACGTGTACCAGTGTTTATCCTTCCAGCGCACCTGAGATTCACCCTGTTGGGTTCGTGTTGTTTATTCTTTCGTTGTGTTTGTATACTGCTGTTTGTCTTATTGGTTGATTTTAGTTTTATTTGCCATGGCATTGTCAGTTTGTTTTGGACGAATGAGTTTTGTATCTTTCGCCTCTCTTTTATTTATTCAACTGTGGAAACCATTTTAAATTAATTAATAAATGTCCAACATGCATGGCTTTGTTTCCTTAGGTTTTCTTGTTAAATATTTTAGCCAGAGCTTCATTGAAGAAGCATTAATTTTCGAAATCTGCATCTGGTGTAGTAAAATTTTTACCGTTTAATGATGTCAAACCAAACCCGCTCAAGATGAAATGTCATATATTATTTTTAATATCTACATTTCTTGTGTATTTATGAAAGGTTTTTACGAGACGTTACAAATAAGGCAGATTTTGACTTTTTACTGGATAAATTTCTTTTGAGAATATCGTGATAACTTTATTTCTAAACATGAGTAATGCTAAATTAAAAATAAAATTATTTTGTAGTCAATCATTCATGTCGTTCAACATTTTAAATGAAATAAACTCATCATAGATACCAGGATGGAAATTTCGTACGCCAGATGTGCGTTTCATCTACAAAAGACTCATCAGTGACGCTCGAATCAAAATTTTTAAAATGCAAAAAATTAAGAATTTGAAGGGCATTGAGGCCCCATAATTTCTAAAGTTTTGCCAAATTGTATGCAAGTGAAGTATTTCATATTAAGGATGTTGTTAGGTGAAATTAAAAAAATCTAGAACTTGAAATTGATACTATTAGTCAGAAGAGCATAAGTGAAGGAATAAAATAAGCTTAAAATATTGATAGGTTGTGGAACTCCTATTTGAGATTTTTGATTTTTTTTAAATTTCGGGAAAAGGCTGACTCGAACTTTTACGTTTTAGCATTGACATTATTTGAGTCTCAAATCGAAAAAAAAAATCTAGAATCTGCTAAAATTTTGGCAATGACCTTTTTTGAGCTACTGAAGTCTTCTCTTGCTTAATGGGGCAAAACATTTTACCCTGTATCGTAGGAAAAAACCCAAGGAGTCCGAACATCTGACAAAAATTTCTAAATCTGACCTGACTACATTCTTAATGGTAATCATTGTTAAACAACTGTGAACCCATTAACCGTAATTGGTATTTTATTATTTATCTAAATAAAAGGTAGTTTGAGAATATGCCTTTTTTTAAAGACAACATAATGGATAAGAGCTATGCACCATTGTTATAATTAGACAAAGAAACTGCTAGACGTTTTTGCACTTAATGTTGTATTTTTTCAAGTGAATTCCATCTTTAACGCATCAAGTGAATGACATAAAAATTTTAATTCATGCTTAAAATCACTTGGCCTAATTCTTGTCCATTATGAGTTTTCACTTATGTATTTGTATTTAATTTGTATCTTTTAAATCTGGTCAGTTTCTCTGGTTAATACTAAAATTTATAATATACTTAGTACTAAATACAGATAAATGAATGTCCAGTACAATCAGTGACAATCGTGCTGTATCAGCCATCCGTGATGAAATTGATATCAGTCACGGTTGCAAAGGTTTAATCAATCCTCTAATATATATGTAACACTCTCAAATGTGTCCATTCCCCAACCGTGTCCGATTCCCCCAAACGTGTCTATTTCACCCGAACGTGTCCTCAAAATCCAAATCACCAAAAGGTGTCCGATTTCACTTCCCCAAACGTGTCCAATAATTGTTGTTCGCCAAAACGTGTTCACTTTAAACACAACAAGGTTTAAAAACTTTTAGCGCTAAGGCTTAAATTAAAATATTGTTTGTTTGCAGTTTACCGACCGACCTTCGAAAATCCGCCCGACTGTGAACATTTTATTGCTTTTAATTTGAAGAAATTATTTTTAATACTTCTATGGACTCGATCCGGAATTTTGGGTCGTTTCCGGAATTGATTTCAAGTCTAGGTCAATTACATGTTTGAAGTTCGGTTTTTCTTCCCTTCCTGGCAAGCGTTCATCGGACCCTAAAATGATAAAACACATGGAGATTGTTTTCAGGTGGCACGGTAGTATTTCCTGGCCCATAAGGGATAATGATAGCCTTTTTAGGATTTTCACCACTTTCTAACACTGCCAAAAATTCTACATACACAGTTAACTGAAGTACTTTCATTATACTAATCAGAAATAAATTTGAATATGTATCATGACCGTTTACTTTTTTGCTATTTTTAAAACCTAAGGCCACTAGTGATTTTAGGTCTTTTATCATGCAATGAATACAAAATTAAAAATTCTCAAAATTCATTTTCACCTGTATGTAAAATTATTTCATATTTTTCTACACCTGATTCATCCCTCAGTTTGGGAAAGTATGTTCAGTTGATACTGTATTTTTTGTCCAATCACACTGTTCAGATACATTGACTTAAGTAGGGTACACAAAAGAGCAACCTAAATTCCGGAATGTAAATACTACCGTGCTACCTTCAGGTATCCACGAAGTCACGGAGGAGTACTTTATTCTATCGTCTTCTGTCAATTTTAAGACAAATAATACAAGGAAAAGTTTCACAGTAAACTGTTTATACTGATTCAGGCAGAATTGCACACGGAATGATGTCTTCGATGATATCATTGACGATGATGCAGCGGATATTCATAAAACCGACACGATAACAGTTTCTGTCTCAAACAAATCGGATACAGAATCTTTTGAGACTGACTGTATGGAACCAATATCAGAGGTTCAACAATTCGACAGTAGCCTGGAGTATGCCATATTTTCTTTAAATCATCGTGGAGACGATAAAGATGAAACTATCCTCCGTGACTTCATTTATACCTGTAAACACGCCTGTACGGTGGAAGGACGCATTTGAAATGTTAAATCAATAAGAAGCCACACAAACTACACAAAGATGTGGAGAAAATAAATGGTTGGCTTGAAAAATAAATATATTCTCTCTGTATCAAATCTATCTTCGATTGCAATGAGTATGCTCCTTTAGGATAAAGGGGCTGTCCCGCTCATTGCAATTATTTTCTCTCTTACAATATTAGATATACCCAAACTGTGTGGCCTGTGTGAATTGAATTAAAATATGTCCTTAGCTAGGAGCTGTGCTGCCAATTTTTGTATGCAGTCAAAACATTTCAGTACAGACCATTTACTTTTAATGGGGTGCTGTGGATTTCACCCCAAAGCTAATCTTAAGATTTTTGTTTGTTTTAATTAAAGCCTGGCATCAACATATCTTTCCAAATATAACCTTTATAACAGTCAGATGTCTAATATATTTTTTATGTTGTCTTTTTTTTTCAATTGAGGAAGATTCAATGGTTGATTTTTTTTTTAACACACTCCTAAATTGTCTTTTGAATCTTTGATATCTACATTTTTCTGATGCAAAAACATTCTAGTAAAGATGCAAATATGTCAGTGAATATGTTTCTTTACAACAATTCTAGTCATTCCTTGTTTATAAGTGTTCCAGTATTTCATAATACCATAAATTTATGTCATAAATTGTATAATGACACTATGTTAAGTTTTCAGTTTTGGTTAAACAGGTGTTTACCTGAAAATGCCTGTTCATTTCACGTTGGTTTTCATTGTTTGTTGTTTTAAAATGTTTTTCTTCACAAGAAACTTGGTTTGTGTTAAACTGCTTGTTTAAACTTTATTCTGGCTGATAAAATAAAATATTTTTCCTACCTACCGAACCTGCAGTCTGAAGGTACAGTCGGAAAACTGCAAACAAACATATTTTTAAGGTTGGCCTAATATGTCCTCAGCGACGTCAATAACGTTTACGGTATTTTACCGAAGAGACATAGACAAGAATAACTACGCATGTATCATAAGTATCCCTGATACCAGCCTCATAATTTATAATCGTTTGAAAAACATGTATTACTTAAAGGTAACGTTAAAGTACGTTAAAACAGTATGCATAACTTACAAGATATGAGTATAAGTCATTTTAAATGTGCATCATCTTTTAACTGTCACATTACGTTAAATTTATTGTTAGCAAGGTAATAATCGACTTACAGAAAATAATTTATTAACTGATTATTGCTTGTTTAACATTTTGTGGCAATTATTTCATGCATATTTAGGGCAAAAGATTAATTGCTTGTTGGATGCTTCAGTCTGTTTATGTCCAGTGGCAAATATTTCATGCATGTTAAGGACAACATATTTACAACAAAATAAATAGGTAGGACACGTTTTTGCGTTTTAAAGATATGGACATCACTGATTTTTCACAAAAGGACACGTTCAGGCTTCAATTGGGCGTTTTTAATGAAACGACCACAATTGGGTGTTCATAAAAATGACACGTTTTGGCGCCCTTTCCAACTAGATATGTTTGTGCAGTTCAGTGACGTCATGTGGACACGTTTGGGAGAATCAGACACGTTTGGGGGGATGGACACGTTTCTGCCTGTTACATATATAACGTCATGTTTCGTGACAAAAACCCATCTTAACCAGATGTGCATGAGGTACATGTATATAATAAAGTGTTTATGTTAAATACTATATGGCTTTTTCAATAATACACAACGTATAAACTCTCAATCAGTATAATCTCTCGATTAGAGATCTTAAAATTATATTGGTGTCTCGGGTTGATACAAGCCATATTCTATTCTCTATTTATTGTAAAAATAGTGGTGGCAACAAAAGCTCAGAGAAATTATGAATGTACTACAGTGCTGTAGTAAGCTTGTTCATACATCTTTGTTTGTATATTACCCGTAAACTAACACAGATAGCTTTTTAAAACATCAAAGTTTCTTAGTCACTGAAACTGCATAACCAATTTGCTGAGAACATGACAGGAATAATATACTATGACAATTATAGAATAGGCAAAAGACAGATCAGAGTTCAGGGCTTATGTATTTAAAATAATTGTGGAAAAGAGGCAATTCTTGTGTCTGATTGATCTTTGTATTTCTGACACTCCAAACTCTTATTTCAAATTTTCTAGAAACGAATTGGATTGATGGTATCTAGGAGGCATTTACAAACCTTAAGTAGGAAAGAGTGACAACAGATTGCCAAAAGGAATAAAAGCCGAACACACAAACAATAGTGCATAATATAATGTAAATTAAGAAATTATTGCGAGGTTTTTATCAATGAGAGGTTTTTATAAATGCGAATAATGCAATTGGATGAGTATCGCAATAATAAGAACTCGCATTGTTATATCCGATACATACATCTGTACGCAGATTTTCCTTAAATCACAATAATTCAACTCGCATTTTCTTCATACATCGCAATAATAAATGCACGCAAAAATTTCTGTATCATACACAGAAAACTACACAGTGAACAGAAACCAAACAGGGGAGCATTAAAGTATGCCTTTAGGTAAGCAGTTCATTGAAAATTGTGACACCACCTCTGTTTTGCTCATGTCAATAGATAGTTTATGGTTCGTAAAATTCGATGGTTGAATATTCGAGATTTAGGGCCGGACTATGGCTAGAGTGAAAGGGATATGGCAGATATACTCCTTAACGTTTAACTAAAAACATAATGACATTCGTAAAACTTGGAAAAGACTACTTAAACTCTACCATAAAACAATTGGTTAAATAGTTGCTATGTTAGTATCCAGTCCTCTCTTATATTCATCATATATCAATTTCGAGATAATAACCTCAAATTGTTATGATGCTTGAAATTTGCAATATTAAACAGAAATTAAAATGGCAAAATTAAAATAATCTATTTTGTCATAAAGCATAGTTTGAATCGACTCTTGATATCCATATTTCTGGTAATAGTAACGATTTGAAACAGACCTTACTCTATCTGTGGTAGTGTTTATTTGAAATTAAATTGGGTAATGACGATCAAAATAGTCACAAAGCGCTGAATTATTCAGCTATATAAAACATCATCTCTATGGCGGGACGTGAAATTAAAGGATAATTTTTTAATTGATTTTATACCCCGGTATGAGTTGTATGCCTCATATCTATAAAGGAAAAAGTTGCCAATAAGAGAAATATAATATAGTTGGTTCCTATTTTCTTCAATATTAACGTATATATATAACAATACGAGTGCATATTGTACGGTTTTCATCAAAATTTGGTAAAGTACATAAATTTAGTTTTGTTAAAAGATTGCGCTAAAGAATAACATCCTAAATATCATTATTTTACACACAAACTTTTGGTGAATTGTGGTTAAGACCTACTTTTTCGAAGCAATTAGATGTTATTTTAAGTAACACCTTTTAAGTTTTTAATATCCCTTCTGTCACTTTAATTCTCTGTAATGGCAGATTTTATGACATGATTTCATGATTTAATGTCATACGTCTATGTTAATTAGTGTCGGTCGAATAGATAACTAAAGAATAACTATAGTAGCATTCCTAATATTGTAAGCATTGCAAAATGGTTTGCAAAGAAATGTGAAGTATAAAAGTAAAATATTTCCATGTCAAAACTAACAGAATATGTGAAATAAATATATAATTGAGCTGCATTGGATAGAAATCGCCCTAATGCAAGTGCACGTATACATGAACATGAATAAGGCTTTGATTGATTTTCTGACATTCAAAAACGAAATAAAAGATGAATGTTGGTCTGTTTTGTAGGATTCTTATATCAACTCAAATTTCAAACAGTTACATACTTTGCATAGAGATTATTTCAACACGAAATATGTCAATATATGTATTGATATTCATTTGCATAAGGTCGATTTCTATCCGACGCAGCTCATGTTCTTTTCATCCCTCAGTTGTTTTTTTTTTTTTTTTTTTACCTTGATGCTTTTCTTCTTAATCGAATTACGCAATTTCGACATCGTTAAACTACTGTCCTTTAATTTAGTGAGGAACCTTTATATAAAAAAATCGCATCGAATATTATGGTACGCCGAACGTCATTCGTTTCGTCAACAAAATAATCATCAGTGACGCTCGAATCAAACAGAACAGCATTAAGCTTGTAAGTTTTAAACCATCCAATAATGTGATGACGGTGGAATGATAAGAATTACACACAGAACATAAATCAAAGATATGATGTCTACGCATGCAACAGGTCTATCTGTAGTCAGATGCGCTACATGTATAAGCCAATTATTTGCAATGTATAGAAAACATAAAATGGATATGGGCATAAAACTACAGTAGGACAACTTAGAGCAATCACAATTGTTCGTATTTGTCTGATGAAGTTGCAATGGGGCAACCATAAGTTAAGATCAACACAGATCAACACAGATCAACACAGGAAATGTTCTAACAATATATTCATTAAATACTAAAGTTGTGGCTACTGAGTACATTGTGCTCCGCTTACTGACAGACTCAAACCTTCCAGTTAAAAGAATGATGTGATTTCATAGCGCACATCAGGTATTTTTAGGAAAATCTATATCAGGTACATGCGTGACTAAACATTCTGAAGGTTGCACTTTGTAAATATAGCTGTTTCACAAACCACGACTCTTTAGGGGGATATAAAATATTCATAGATATTTTTTTTGTTTACCTACTGGTTCCCAGATATGATCTCTATGTTTCATCTCGAAGAGACATAACTTGGGAATGTTACCAGTAAATAAACACATGCATAGCGGTCAAATTGAAATCTGTGGAAGACCCAAAGTGAAAGGAGGGGTAATAAAGAATTTTAGTAGAAGTTAGGGGCATATAAATATTGAAAATACGCCGCACAGCCCTATATTTTGACCTTTGTAAAAAATAGTAGTGCATATGAGCTTTCCATTCTAGGATATAATTTTTTACGAAACTTCATAGTAAACATTGTACAATTTTAGCCGTAAAGGGAGTTCCTATGGGAAATTGCATGGTCTATATTTACAGAATTGCAACATGAAATGAGAAAGAATAAAACTTTTATGACCATACACACCCAAAGAGTCTCTTCTAATCTCAGTTTCATAACAGGTGCATTAAATGTGACGTCCATTTTTTCACTGAACTAGTATACATTTTTGTTTAAGGGCCAGCTGAAGCCCTCCTCCGGGTGTGGGATTTTCTCGCTGTGTTGAAGACCCATTGGTGGCCTTGGGCTGTTTTCTGCTGTTTGGTGGGGTTGTTGTCTCTTTGGCACATTTCCCATTTTCATTCTCAATTTCATCACTTCATGGAATGGAAATAAACAACAAATTAGTTTATCTACACCACACAACTTTCGACACATTGGCTACTTATTAAACGATTGATATACAAGCACAAATACCGACCCAGTGCTAGTATAAACGACTAACCCGGGACATGTGTAAAACATATGTACATACTGTAAAATGCAGTCTGGCAGGACATGACTTATCACATCAAAAGAGATAAAGGACACCAGGTATTCATCTGTGAGTATTCAAAGTTTCTAAAATCTTATATGACTAAATAAATTCTCTTTTCTCATTGGCTAAAAGCATACGGAGTCTTCTTTAATTAAACATAATATTCACCGCGGAAAAATCACGACAGGTTAATATAAGGTTTGGAACAGCTAACGTGTACCAAAAACTAGATATTCCAAGGCAACGTCAATGACGTAGATTTATGACGTCATTCAAATTTTCGTTTTTTTTTTTTTTTCTTTTTCTTGTTTTCGGTGTATCTTTCATAGTACTCTTTATTAAATATTTCAACTTATGAAAGTTAACAACTGCAAAAGCAGATTATATATCAAGTTGGCATAAAAATAAGGAGCAGTTCTAAAAACTGTCTTGAGCAAATACTACAAAATTAAGGGAGGATAAAAAGTCATATAATAGAACAATTGTTGATTCTTGATTTCAGTTGATACAATGATGCATCAACCCAAAACATATGATATTTATCCTCGGTCTTTGGCCTCGGCGAATATCATATCTCTGGGGTTGATAAATCATTGTATCAACTTCATCAAAAGTCAATAATTGTATAGTATTACAAGTAATCAGGTTTCTCAGATTCAAATATCACTGAGTAAAAACCAAAACAGATTAAATGTAAAGACGGCAGTACCAGTATATGGTGTGCTTCCGACGCGCGTTAATCGAAAAACCTTGTTGAAAACCATCTAATCTAAATAGATGACAGCTAACTGCAAGGATGTATAACTTCCCATTAAGTGAGGAGCTTATGACCAAAAATTTATGCTCAACATGTATCTTTTCTTTTTCCTAAAATATGTCTTCTTGTATATAGACACTGTACTATACATCGAAATGGATATGACAAATGTAATTCTTTTTTTTATTACAAAATTTGACAAGTTAGATAAATTAAGTCCGTATAATTTTTGCAAATGAAAGATAAAGAGAAAAATACATGTAAAGTATCATTTTATGGATATTAATGATGTTATTTTGCTATACTATTATAAAACAATGCATCAAGCATATAACATATATTTCTCAAATGAAAGATTTGTGAACTAAACTATTTTCAAAACATACAATATGCTTAAATTTGTTGTCTTTAAAACTGTCACAATATTTCATTCATATTGGAAAAAAATAGTATGACAGCAATATATAAATTACACTGCGCACGCCTCTTTATGAAACATATTTCATAGTATGGTTAAATAACATCAATTGGCTATCTATATCGTTAGCTGGGGTAGTGTGACACACAGAGAAAAGGCGAAAATTAAGCCATGTCAGAAAGGATGCTTTTAATTGCCATTACTACCATCAGTTCAATCAATGCAGGTATATTTGTTCATTTTTTTTTATCACAAATTCTACTTTCGTATTATATAACATAAACAATCTTTTAAGCATACCTAGAATTTTATAAAAAAAAAGATAGAAGTATATTAGTCATAGTTTAAGCTTTGACAGTTATCGTAGATCGATGAAATATTTTGCCAAATGTATTTGCATGAATTGTATGTTAAGGTTGATCCTTTCGATGAACACTTCATGCTTTTTTAACATGTTTCATTGGTTCAAAGAAAGGGCATTGAACAATTAGCGGTGTGCTCTTCAATACATACAGATTATATATATAGATAAGAATAAATGGAATGGAAGAAAAATAAATACCGTTTAAGAGAGATTTTCTTTTATTTTGGTTATGTAAGATTTTATTTTCTATTAAAATTGTGTCAACCATTTAATCGTAAAAAACCAGTAAAATACAAATTAGTGATACAAATTCATAATATCAAACGTTATACACATTCTGTTAGTGCTATAGTGCATTGTATGTCAACAAATATTAAACAGTTTTTATTTAGAGTTTTTAAATTTCTGAATAGCTAGTAATATTGTAATAGTTTGAGGTAACTCTACCATTTTCAACTTGTTTCTAACTGTGATAATGTTAATGTGTGTTATAGCAGAGCATTTGTTTTTAAAAAATGACCTGCAGAATACGATTAGTGGGATGGGAAATAGAATCCATTCTTTAACATGCAGATTCACTCCCCGGACATTAGCCCGGTTCCCTATCTTTTATCTGTTTGGCTCTGATATCCGTATGTTACAAGGGAGAGAACCAGCCTACATGGACATTCGAAGAATTTTGAATTAATCATCTAGTGTATTATATAACATACGGGTCGTAAGCCTGTAATCACAATGATTCAGTGGTTGTCGTTGGTTCATGTCTGTCATATTGAGGTTTCGTAAATTGTATTGTTACAAATTAGGCCGTTGGTTATCTCGTTAGAATTGTTTCATATTTTCATGTCGGTGCCATTTTAAGCTGACAATACAGTATGGATTTTTCTCGTTGTTGAAGGCCGTACGGTACCTATATGCTTTTATCTTCGTAAATTTGCACTATAGTGGAGAGTTGTCTCATTGGCAATCATACCACATCTTTTTATTTTTACTATAATATTTTGTATGCTAGTTTTGCATGTCTGAACTATGTTATAAAATTTATATATTTTTTTGCTATCATACCTAACTGCATAAGGAAATATAAACTAAATATAGATAAATTGTCATATTTAGAATGCAGTGCTTTTCCTTTTCTTAATTTGAGAAATAAAGTTGTTGAAAAGTTTTAATCAAATAATCCACTTATAAATAAAGTTTGTCGTTGCATGTTTCTGTAAGATATTTTGCATATAACTCTAAGGTTAAATTAATAATGTTAACAAATATATTAATAATCATATCTAAAAGTTTATTTAAAAGATAAATGATTTTCACTTTTATCTATTTTAAAGTTTTGTATAACTTGAACAAAAATAAATCTTTTTTCCATTTATTAAAATGTGTCAAATGTTTACATAGCATCCGTATAGAATGTTATTTTTCCTGTAAATTGTGTCTCAATACATACTTAAAATATTCTAGGTTTGAGAAATAAAAGAGCCGATATACATTATTCCACTATTCATATTAATTATAAATAATGAAATGAAAAAGAGCGGGAATTTCTCTGCAATAAAATATTTTAGCCTTTGCATTGTGCAACTTTGGTTGTAATTGGCAAAGGATGAAAACTTCAGCATTTCCTGACTTAAAATTTCTTTAACTTGTTTTTCATCCGTTACGTACTCTGGTTCGTTTCATAAGGGCATAATAAATACCAGGGCATAATAAATACCAGGTCATAATAAATACCAGGGGATAATAAATACCAGGGGATAATAAATACCAGGGGATATATACCAGGGGATAATAAATACCAGGGGATAATAAATACCATGGGATAATAAATACCAGGGGATAATAAATACCAGGGCATAATAAATACCAGGGGATAGTAAATACCAGGGATAATAAATACCAAGGCATAAAAATACCAGGGGATAATAAAAACTATATTAATAAGAAATACTAAGAAATACACGAACAAAAGAATGAAGAGTACAAGAAAAACAACAGGTACAGGCATTTTCCGAGGAAAATGGTGGATTAAGCCTGATTTTATAGCTACCTGAACCTCCCATATGTATAACATTTGTTTATGGGTCCGTTATATTAACAAAACCAGATAAGCAACACGAGCAGACATAATACTTTAATGTGAAAACAATTGCAATCCAGCAGCCAAAATTGTATAAACATACATTACATATATACCGTTTCTTATTTGATCTATTTCATTCATTTTATTACAGTGATAAAAAAACAAGTAAGAAGTACAATTAGAATAACCAATACGATCAAAAATTCAATGTAGAATTAATGCAATAATTCAAAGTTGATATAATAAATCAATGACTGATTATCTATAAAATTAAATTATAATATTCAATTCAAGATCATCAAAAAGAAAGTCTAAATGATTATAATCAAAGTATACAATTAAATTCTTTCAATGAAGTAATCATTATATCAATTAGTAATTCATCAATGAATTATTAAACATGTAGACATGTATCAACGATCTTTTGATCTATTGTAATTTATCTAACTAGTAATTAAATTCGATTAGATTATCTTTTCGTAACTTCTATATTCATCGTATACTTTTAACTTGATACTATGTACGTATTGTTTTTAGATCTTGTTATCTAATCAATGATTTAATACTCTGAATTTCAAGATTCATACTATCATAATATCTATTGACTGTTATTATTAGATTCTAAGTACTTATCATATTAATGTACTGATCAGATTAAAGTTATCTAGTCATATATATCTTGTATCAATTAGAATTGATCATTGATATTAAGATATATAAATTATCTAAATTTCTACTTTTACATAGATTGTATATTCTTTATATTCACTAGTTATGTTATTTAATTAATCATCAGATCAATTACGTGATTATTGTCAGATTTAGATGTTACCACATACTAGATGTTTGATCATTGAAGTCATAGTTGTAAGTGAATTATTATCTGATCAATGTATTATGTTAAATTGATTCGATCTTATTGGCATATATCAGTTATGTATAGTTATCATCAGTTATTAATATTAAATATTGAATCAACATGTATGAATAAGTAAATATCAATCCAGTGTTATTATTAAACTTAGACATTTAATGTGTTATGAATAACGTAACATTGCTTGTAATCATTTGATTATGATGCTTTTAACTTAATTATCAAATATTGAATTTATTTTAAAATCGTTTGTCATTGTCGATTTATAAGTAATTATTTATTGCATTTATCGTTTATTGAGTAATATTAATGTTATAATATATGTATAGTATACGATTTATAGCATCATATGCTATGTTGATCTATGTGAAATATACTGTATGTATATACTAAATGTATAGTATTCGCTTAATATAATTTATTTTATATAGATATAATTGATAATACTATATAAAATATATTATGACTATCTAAGATTGATATTTAGATGAAATAATACTGTTAATGTAAATTACGACGTTATGATATATAACTTTAGATAACGATTAATATGATTATTGACTATTATCAATAATTTATAATTGTATTTGATACATAACAATTATTACTATAAGATTAACTAATTTTCAGATAATTAGATATTAGCAGTCTGATAAATATTTACATTTGTAATAATCTAATTCATAATAGTTAATTCTATATTACTTATATTATGTATGTACTAATAATTTATAATTCTGATAAGAATGTCATTAGACTTATTACAGTGAAATGTTATCAGATATATTAATACTATTCATTCGTATTTATTATTCAATATACATATGTAATATGTAATATATAAGAATGAAGATTAATCTATATCATTATATCATTATATAAATTATACGTACATGATATATTAAGTAATATGTGATGTATATTAATTTAGAATATCTTAAATTTATTGACATTGACTATTAAACATCATTAACAATTCTGAATTTTATTTTAATTAGATAGTATATTAGTACACTAATTAAATGCAGTTTTAGTTAAACTATCAATTAAATATAATATTAACGACATAATCATGACATCAATGTAATTTATTGAACATAGCATACATTAATTCATGATCAATTATAATACATATCTGATATTTTTAACAAGTTGTACTTAGTTTATCATTGACTATATAATTTGAGTTCTATATCTTAAATAAATATGTAAATGTTATACTAGTTTCATATTTATATGATAAATCATTGATTAGATCATAATATGTACTAAGTAATTATCATACATATAAGTTTTATGAAAATATCTTTCAGTACTAATGATTTGCTTAACATAATATTCAAATTTTGTATTTATTGAAATTATGCATGAAGTATTTAATACTAATTGTTTACATATTATAATTAAATCAATATTTAGATCTCAGTGTTTAATTTCACTATACTTAAATTTATAACTGATTATTTATAGTCTATAGTTATAACAGTCTATGACTTTACATATATTAACTATATAACTAGATCGATTGTAACATGACGTTTTTATAATGTAAACGTTTTAATGATTATTAAATATTTCATATTTCATTACATTAAAATTAATTCTAAATTATATTCGTACATTCATTATAGATGATCATTTTGATTATAATGTATGTTAATATCAGTAATATGAATTCAATTACAAATTCTTAATGAATTTATTACTGATAGATTCAACATTAAACTTTATACTATTATTAACTAGTAATGTATAATAATGTGTTGAAATTCATTAATATAAATGTAAATTTGAATTTATACATGTTACAAGTTCAATCATAACATTAATGTATTTGAAAAGATATTACTAATTTTAAATGTAGTAATAGTTCATAAGTATAGTATTAATCTAATCTTATTATGATTTTATTACATAATTATTCAATATATTTAATGTATTGTATAATCTAAATACTTTAACATTAATTGCATTAATTTAGATGATTACTTATGTATTATATTAGAAATTTCATAGGATAAATTGAATTTAATCATGCATTATGAATTATGTAACTGAATTATATATTTATTTAATAATTTAGTTAGACTTTTTAATTTAAATACATTACTAAAAATAATTTATAGATTCCATAACTAATGTATTTATACTTAAAATAATTTGAAACTTCATTAATATTAATTTTTAATCAATGCATAATCTGATTTGACTAAATGTATGTACTATTTATTCAATAACTAGTATTTACAATCGTGAATTAATGTTATTCATGCAATTCGTATAAAGTGATTCCTAAGATTTCATAATGCTTATGTAGTCTTAATTTATGATATCTTATAGATATAATATCTTGTATAATCAATAGTCGTATAATGCTTTAACATACAATATTATAATACAGTCAATATTTATTTATGAAATATCTTAACGATTTGATATCTTAAGTATATTATTTAAAATTGATTAATTCGAATCATTAAACTTGACAAATTTCAATTTACTTACAATTAATTTGATAGTTCAATTACTATTTAATTTAAAATCAAACTAGTTATTATCCAAATGTTAATAATCATATTAAATTCTAAAAATCTTACATTATATATTTTGTAAATAATCAATCAGTTAAAATTAGTATTACTTAAATCTAGATATTTAATATTTACAATCAAATATTCGATTATTAATGTTTATATTAAAGTATATGAATATTAATGCATTTTTAGTAGATAAATTTAAATTAATATTAATATGTATCTAATGATTCACTATATTAACTATTACATCGATACGTTTAGTCACATGTAATTTCAATGGAATATTTGACTCATTGACATCATTGCTAATTGGATTTCGTATATCAATTTTAGAATTTATTGATCATCTTAAGATTATGTATAATTGTAAATTAAGCTATAAGAATATTCACAAAATTGTTATAGTTTATATAAATATCTTAATTAATTCATATATATTAATAATGAAAATCATTTAATTTATATACTAATACGATTATTTATGACTAATAAGAAAATATACTTATATGTAGACATTTAATTGAAGCATTTATTATGTAAAAGTATCACATATGAATTTAAATCTTTACACATTGATTAAAATTGTTATGTAAGACATAATATATTTGTTAACATATTCTAAATATTAGCATTATTGAATTCTATTCTCAATGTAATAATTAATTATCATAATCAATTTGTAAATAATTACTCAATTCATTTAATCTATTTATAAATATATTTATAAAAAGTATTAACAATTTATACATGTTTAATTTAAAATAAATATTTAAAAATTTTATATTAAATAATAAATTTATTTTAATTTATTTCAAAAGAATTTTAATATCGAATTTCATTATAATAAAATTTCTTAACATTCAAAATAAAAATTTATACTTAGAAAATTAATCTTAATTTTATAATTTTTTATAACATTTAAAATATAATTATATTACTTTAAGTTTTAAAATTTTTAAAATATAAGTAGATTAAAAATTAAATTAATTTTATTTCATAAAATTATTCATTATAAATAAATCTTGATGACATTAATTCATTTAATTTCTGATAAATAAAAATCTAATAATCAAAATTTATTAAAATTTAATTCAAATTAAATTACAAATTTTAAATTGTTTAATATTACTAAATAATTATTATTCTTAATTAACTTTAAATAAAATTATTAATTATATTAATAAAAATTAATTTAAATATTATAACTATTTAAGTAATTATTTTATTAAATTAATTTTAAATAATTAAAATATAAATTAAAGAATTTAAATTAAATAATTAATAATAATTGAATTATCTAAGTAAAAAATTATTATACTAAAATCATCTTTACTAAATTAAACTCGATAATCATGAATTACAATATTCAATTAACATTAGTTAATTTAAAAAAAGCTTTAGATAGATATTTTCAATAATAATTAAAAATTAGAAAATTTATATTAATATTTTTTTAAATTCAAAATTTTAAATATTAAAAACATTTGTTAAAATTATTATATTAACAGTATATTTCTTAAATTAATTTTACAAATTCGATAGAATTTTCGTTAATGCAAACTAATTTAAATAAATAATAATTGTTAAATTTTATGTGATTTAAATATGTACGTTTAAAGCATTTTGAAAAGTCATGATCAAAAATTAATTTATTATTTATTCAAAGTCTTATAAATTTCATATCACAATTTATTTTAAATTATTTTAATAAGTATTTATACGTCTCACAAATGTTCGGATGAATACCTAAAACTGGTGGATTGTCTGTTACATGAAATAAATGCCGTTGTTAAAACTGTCACATGTAAATGTATACTGCTACAGTCATACTTGCTATAAATGTCACCAATTCAAAGGCCATTTCTCTCATAAGGTCAGTTTTCGCTGGTCCTAGTAGTGAAGTTTATACGCAGGCTTGACTTTATTTTAAACAATTTATTTCCTGTAAAGCGCTTTTAATAAAATAATTACAATCGGTCATATCATGACAAAATGATGAACTATTATTTTTTGCTATTTTGCAGCGATTGGTTGCAATCGTCCTCTTGGTTGTTCAACAAACTATTATGACAAGGAATGTAGTGGATGTGAACCCTACGCAGACGATGGAATGTGCTGTAAAGGGTGTAAAAATTATTAAAACTTGGATGATATTTTACAAGTTAAGCGTTTAATGAGTATTATTATACTAGTGGAGTTGTTTTCTCTGTAGTGTTTTTTTTTTTTTTTTTTTTTACTTTTTTTTACCATGGTGTTGTCAGTTTCGTTCGACTAATCAGTTTTAGATATCCCTTTGTATCTGCCGCTTCTTTTTATTGTATTGTTTGATTGACTGTCATGTTCTTAAACAATACTATATCATCTGAATCGGTTTCTTGGATTGTATGAAAACTAGAGAAATTTATTACATTATTAACGTCACCATCGGTATTTGTTCCTGTACATTTCAAAACAACCAGCCGAATAAAGATTGCAATTTGACGAAGTAATTAAAACAATACAATGGTCAGAAGACCGCTTCGGACTCACAAGTTTATAAAGTGTTATTTTCATGTTGTAAACAACTATGGGTCACCTTACGGCCTCCGACAATGAGAAAAAAACTATACCACATACTAAGCTAAAAACGGCCACAACATGACAAATGTAAAACACTTTAAACGAGTCTGATGTATGTACAATAAAAAAGGAAAACCTATGATGATAACCAGCGACCAACTACAACAAGGCTCCTGACTTGGTCTATCTCATAACTTGACTTGCACATAGAAATGACAGTCAAGGTCTACTGAAAAATTTCTACAAGATAGACATATATTTTCTCAATGTGAACTTTCTGTTCGTATGTTTTAACATTTCAGCATCACCAGCTTTTAAAGTATATATCGCAGACAATATTCCAGAGCTTGTGTTTTCTATCAGTCTCTTCTCGATAGATGATTGCTGTATTAATATAAGGAACCTATTAAACAAAGAGCTCATAGCGCAAAAGTGTGAGTCAATTTCTACGAAATTTATTGATAAAAAAGATATGCTTCATTCGTCAAAGCAACATCCAAGATTCCTTTCTTTATTTATAACTATCAATTAATGTGTCTTTGAACACCCGTGTTTACTACTGACCAAATAGTCCAGAACCTTTAGCAGCATAAGATGTCAACCCCAAGTTTGAGACTTGGTTTTCTTCCGCTTAATGTTTTAGTGGAATGAAAATCTTCTTTGGCAATGGCGTTGGACTTATCCAAATACATTGAAATACAAAATGTAGGCCACAGTTACCTACTTTTTAGTGAATGCTGACATACATACTAAGTTTCATCTAAATATTACTGTACGAGATCAAATAATGAGTTTAGGAATCTCACTTACATTTAGGCTGAGGTCTGATACTAATTATAGTTTAAAGTAGTAAGCTGCAGCTGATTGAGATTAGCCATTATTCCATTAACTGAACTAATTCTGATCTGTGTCCTCTATTGGCCGAAGTTGAATGGAATGACAGCTAGAGGATAGTCTCTATGATGACATAACTGAGCTAATAAACGACCTGATACCAGTTAAACAAACAAGCAGCCAAGGAGGATGCATGTACTTTTATTAAGGCGATGGTGATAGGGGATAAATTTTAATGCATCATTTAACCATAATTAATAAATGGAAAATGTTGACCTATTACTCCAGGATGTATATATACACCAGTTTTAATATATGATTATGTGGTAAAGTGGTATTTTAGGATATTTGTATTTTATATATAAGTTTGATTATTTCTATAATTTTAATCTAACTTTATTATTTCAGAAGATATTATTATTAATACAATAGTATTATATTATTGCATGGTTAAACTATACGGAGTGTAAATTTCAGGTTCGCTCAGGTGTGACTTTTATACTACAGTATTAATAATAATATCTTCTGAAATAATAAATTTAAATTAAAGATATAGAAATAATCAAACTTATATATAAAATACAAATATCCTAAAATACCACTTTACCACACACTCCCCCAGCTGTAAAATGCCGTCCCGTCATTTCCAGCTAGTGGTGGTTGACAATGTCCAAGATGGTCCTTGCTGCATCTCTTTCTAAACCAGTTGCTTTAAATAATGGCGTCTGGGCCAAAGACGAGATGTGTTCAGCTTTCTGTCGCCACTCTGGAATACTAGTTGGTCCAGCAACAGCCATACTTGTCTCGAACTGTCCGGATCGAAACCAAGCAGGTGGTTATCGTTCCCATCCAGAACGTCTGAGTTCTACCGGTGGTAATTCGTCAGCATCCTGAGGTACATCATCATCATCAATCGTAGTATCTTCTGATAAAATACTCTCAGCATCCTCGGAAGCGCTTCCAGTAGGTTCAGTCTCTTCAATCTGGGCGTCCCCAGAAAGACTGGTAACCTCATCAATGCACATTCATTATGATTAGATTTGGTATTTAGATGTATTCATGAAACAATAGAATTGGAGATCACTTTTTCCGACTTAATGAAATTATATATTATTTTTTTATTATTGAAATGCTTGGAAAAGTAAACAGTTTCCTTGTTCATAATTGTTAACATATTGGTTCAAAGCTATATAGTTATTTGATTATATTACATCCATTAATATAATGTATTGTTATTACAGGGTAATATTTTGGATTACGATATAAACTTAGAAATAAAGAATTGAGAACTAATCAATACCAATAAAACCTAATAAAACCACCTGATAAAAGTCACACCTGAGCGAACTTGAAATTTACATTCCGTACAGTTTAACCATGCAATAATATAATACTACAGTATTAATAATAATATCTTCTGAAATAATGAAGTTAGATTAAAAATATAGAAATAATCACACTTATTTATAAAATACAAATATCCTAAAATACCACTTTACCACAATTATCATATGAATTAGATATATTAACTTAAACTAAAGTAGAGAATTATTTGACAAATGAGCTTCTTCTCATTGCACACAGTAGGATTACCTTAGATGCACCTTTATGTACAAAGTTGTAGTTCAAGCTATTCTCAAGATTTAATTATGATAAAAGAAGTGCATATAAACAAATAAGGTGCTCAAATAGTTTCTTCTTCAAACTAAATATGAACTGCTGTTTACTTACCAACCTGCCCTCTTATTTGATCCACAACTTTACATAATTTCTGATTACAAAAAAAAATATATGTAGTAATAACATAAATAAAGGCAACAGTAGTATACCACTGTTCAATAGTCATAAATCGATTAAGCGGAAAAAAAAAAGAAAAAAAAACGGGTCACAAACAAAAACCGAGAGAAACACAACAGCTATAAGAGGAAAACAACGGAATAACAGAAACACTGAACTGCTACAAAAATAAACACCAACATACATAGAAACGGATAATATGATAGCAACTGCCTTATTTCTGACTTGGTACAGGACATTTCAAGAAAAAATGGTGGGTTGAACTTGGTTTTATGGCAAGCCAAACTTCCCGCTTATATGGCAATGTTAAAAATACCGCTAAAATGACAACATTACGTGACAGGAATACAGTACAAATAAAACACCCAGGACAGAGAACTACATAAATAAATAATATAATAGTACATTGCAACATGTAAACCACAGAATAACAACGGACACCTCCTATAAATTCACGAACAGTACAACAGTACAGCACTTTAGAATTATGAACTATGAGTCACACGAATGTATCAACGCCACAAAAAGTGACGTATTTTTTGTGACGTTTATTTTATCACAGGTAAACTTCTAAAAATAGAATATAAATTTAGGATTGAGTTTGTAATGGTGTTATTTTATGTATTTTCTAACCATTACAAGAATATTAATATAGAATTGTATTTGTAATGGTGTATTTATTTGTATTTTCTAACCATGTCGGTTTTTCTTCTAAATTAAAACTGTGTAAAAAACAAATAAATCCTGTGCATATAGTTGCTTCAAACTAAAAATCATATAAATGAACTAGCTGATTAAATATCTTAACTTTTACATACACATAGAAAATAAAAATAGAATTCAAACAACAAACGATAAGACATAACACAATATCGAACATGACCTACAAAAGAAACATCATAACTAAATACATGAATGTTGGATGTATAAATACTGAGACACGTCTAATAGCAATGCGAATTTACACTCGGCAAAACAGTCATATTCAGGAATAGGTCACGTAGATGGTAAACCACAATCTAAGACGTGGTAAAAATGTCGTTAGTTAGTTTAGAAACAGACACATAGATCAACCAATTTGGGATGGTGTCCATAAAATTTGCGGAGTGTCATTTTTAATCTCTCCTCCTCATAACTCTGTTGGAGCAGTTTCTGCGTAAGGAGTACACTCCTGTATATGTAGTCCGTATAGTGTGAATATGCGCGAGCATAACGTCTCAACTGAGATATGTAAACACCACACAATGGGGCAGAGGGTATGTTACTGCTGAGAAATGGAAAATTGATAATTGGGAAGTTGAAATCGTCCCGTTTGTCATAGATTTTAGTGTGAAGTCGTCCATCTGTGTCAATATTGAGGAAAATATCAAGGTATGAAGCAGTCCTTCTAGTATCCTTAATTTCAAGTTCACTGGGATATATGAGATGTAAGTACTGACTGAAATATGGTTTATTCAGTGATAGGACATCATCAATATATCTGAAAATAAAATCAAAGAATTTCGAAAGGTGCTTTTTCTTTTTGTCTTTTAGAAGATTCTGAATGAATTATGCTTCATACGAGTACAAAAACAAATCGGCCAGTAGGGGTGCACAATTAGTACCCATTGGAATACCGATTATCTGTTGAAATATCAATCCTCCAAACTCAACAAATATATTATCGATCAAAAAGTCCAGCATTTTGATAATATCATCTTCAGTGTATTTTCTGATGGAATCAGTGTGATTCTTCACAAAATAAGAATTATTATAACCCAAAACAAGAAATTTATATCGATTCCAAAAGATATATTGATAAAGGGTATCAAGTTAATGCACCAGACGCGCATTTGCATTTGGTGCATTAAAACTCTTTCAGTTTGTTTTAATAGCATGTTTTGTATCGTATAAGTACACACTGCGTGAAAATAAAGAAACATCAATCAAATTACTTTTTCAGTTTGTTTTAACAGTTCATCTTGAGTGGGAATGTTTTCAATTTGCAATGGATAGGTCATATTTTATTATCACATTCAGTATACATTATGTGAAAATTACGGAACACCAAGATTAATGACAACATAAATCAATATATAACTTTCAATTATCCAAGTTATATATCAATTTATGTTGTCGTAAATCTTATTCTTTGATATACCTTGACGGTCTCTGTTCAACTTTTCGACATTTTAATAGTTTAAAAACTTATCCAATTATATTTGAAACCTTTGCTTTTTTACACATTTGTACAGCGAAGAACTTGATACGATATTCCAAAGCTTGCATGTTACATCATGATTTGCTTGATACAGGGTTGCTGGGAACAAGGAAGATATTAAACCAAGATTTCCAAGTGGTGAAGTTGAAATCATCCTTTCGAAAATTTTACAGAATGCATCACGAGTTTGTTGACCATTTTGAAATGTCTGTTTCAAGGACGACGACGGATATTTTCATTTGTCGTAACCATAATAATGTCTTCTTTTCATCGGATAATACTATCGAATTATACTTATCACCGAAATTGTACTTACACGAGGAACATGACGGGTGTCACATAAGAAGCAGGATATTCTTACCCTTCCGAAGAACCTGAGATCATCCCCGATTTTTGGTGGGGCTCGTATTTTGCAGTCTTTGTTTTTCTTTTTGTGTTTTGTATACTGTTGTTTGTCTTTTGGTAGTTTTTAGTTTTTTGCCATCATCATTGCATTTTCAGTTTGTTTTAAACTAGTGAGTTTGGATCTCGGTATTTGGTAACTTTTACCTCTCTTTTATATATCCAAATGAGAAAATCATTTTAAATTTATTAATGAATGTTCATCATGAATGACTTTGTTTGTTAGGTTTTTGCTTTCAAATAATGTGGTCCAAAGCATCACCGAAGAGGAACTGATTTTCGAAATGCGCATCTGATGCAGTAAAATTGGTACCTTTTAATGTAGTCAGACTAAAATCTCTCGAGATTTATTTTCCTTTCTTTTTTTTTTTTTTTTTTTGGGGTTTAATTCTACATTCTTCATATTTGCACCAATAGCTCATCAAACGTTTTACCCCAGTGTTTTATAAAAGGTTTTTACGAAACGTTTTAGGTAGGCAGATTTTGTGTGTTTACCGGATGATTTTCTTTTGGTGATTTTATCATAACTTTATTACTAAACATGATTAATGATAGAATCAAAAAAGGATATGTTTTGGTTAATTATTTATGTCAGTTAACATGTTAAATAAAAATTTATGCAAGTAAAGTATTTGGTATTGTGTATTAATGGTACTCATATTAAACAACTGTGAACCTATTAACAATTATAATAATTACTATTTTATTTTGCTTAATCTTATCTATTATCAGTTTTTGCATATGTATTTTAGCTCAACTGGTCCCAAGGACCACATGCGCTTTTGTCACAACTTGAACTATGTCGTCTGTCGTCGTCCGTCGTCCGATAGATTTTGCACAGATCATCTCCTCTGAAAATACAAGGCAAAATTTAACCAAATTTGACCACAATCATTAATGGGGTACCTCGTTTTAAAAAATGCATCCGATGATTCTGCCTGACGATTGACATGGTCGACATGGCTAAAATAGTACTTAGTAGTAACATGCATTTTGTGTCTATAATCTTGAAAACTGCTATAGATAGAGATAATCTGGCGAGGTAAAAATTTTCAAAATGAAGAAATCTTAATTTTGTTTATGAAATCAAAACTGTCAGACTAATATTCATATGAGTATTTGGTCTTAAACGACGAGTTTACCTTTTTTTGAATTTTTGCCTCTTATCTCGAAAACTATAATAGATAGACGGAAACTTTATACGGCAAAAATGATCAGCTAGATAAGATCTACAAATAAGTTAAATAACCAAAAATTGTTAGTTGACTCCTTGTTGAGGTAATTGGCCTTTAATGACGATCTGTACTGTGTTGTGCCTATTTTGTTAAAAACTATAATAGATAATAGATAATTTTTATCAGCAAAAAAGATCAACAAGACAAGATCAACAAACAAGGCAGTGGATCAAAATCGTTGGTTGACTCCTTATCAAAGATAATCCCTTTAATGTCGAATTTTCCCATTTTTTTGCATATTTGTCTATTATATTGAAACTACACTATATAGATAGAAACATTGAATAACAAAATGATCAGCAAGACCAGATCTTCAAAACATCCGTAAGGCCGAAATCCTCAGCCGAATTGTTATAAGAGTTATTGTCCTTTAACGATAATTGTTAAAATTGTTTGTCTATAATCTTAAAAAGCTATAAAAGGTAAACAAACTTTACAAAGGAAAATGATCAGGAGGATCGTATCTTCATATGTCTGAATAAAAGTATAACAAAATACCGACCTCCAAGGTAAATAAAAAAGGGGAAGTCCATAAAAACTGACAAAATCAAACGTTATCAACCAACGGAACGAGTGAAACACAACTGTCAAATTCCTGACTTGGAAATTGCCAGTTAACTATTTCTAGAGTTGTTCCCCTTTAATGAGGATTTTTTTTTTACTAAAAAGTGGCCATTGTTGAAGATACAGGTGAGCGACACATGCTCCTTAGAGCCTCTGATTATTCAATTTGTACCGTTTAAATCTATTCAGTTTTTGTGATTTATACTGAAATCTATTGTCAAAAGCTCGGGGAAATAATGAATGTTCTACACCAGTTACAATGTTTTGAAGGACTTGTAGTTTACATTTTAGTGTTGTATTAAGCTTATTCATACCCCTCTGTTTGACATCACCCGCTATATACATGTACACATGGCATGTCAGTTTCCTGAAGACCTAATGGAAATCAAATTTGTATCTTGTCTGAAACTCTAATTACCATCGGACATCAAAAATCAATAACGTACACAAAATCTTTATTGTTAAGCCATGACTTCTGGTAATAAAAACCTGGCTGATTCGGACAATCCCTCTTTGAGAGTGCATTATCAAACAAAAATTATATTTCTTTTTAATTAAGAAAAAACATCACACGATTATCGTATGGTTATTAAAAATTGTTGATATGCAGATCATAATGTTCCGATTGTTTTGGGTTTTTTCGAAGCAGCAGCAGCCGATGTAGCAGTTAAAGAGCAAAACAGTTTTAAAAAATATTTTGTTTTCGTCTCTTCAATTGCCTTGGTAATATGACAAGAACATGCGAGGAATAATGTATGAACTTTCAATTATATATTTAACAACATAGCATTTATATTTAAAATTACTTTCTCTTATGGTTGTGGCCTGTTATATATTTCTTGCTTGGAGAGATATTTCTCGTATAACACTGTACGGAAGGTGATACGAAACAGTGATACGGAACATGCTTTAATTTGAATGGGTCATCCAGGATCATGAGAAGATATTGCAATTTTCCGATTGGCTGTTCGTGACGACTTCCAAAGGTTAATATGATTTATGTTTCGTCCATGGCAACGTAGATATGTGTTTTCTTCAATAATATTCAAAACGCTCACACTTTTCATCCGAAAATCTTCTTTTTGTCATATTTGACATTCTGAAGCGTGCAAAAAGTTTAAAAAAAAATGTTTGATGTTAAAGTTTGGCGACAGAACAGGACATATGACGTCACAATGGTAGGTGCAAAAGACAAAATCAACGATTCGCGGATAATTTTATTTATTCCAATGAGAATGTTGCTATCAACTCTCGTTATTTAGATTAAATAGTGATAATAAAATTAAATAATTCAAGTAGATATCAAGCGATATCCAATTCTCACTCGATATGAAACCTATAAGTGGACAAGAGGCAATTCTTATTTCTGACGCTTAGGACTCTAACATCAAATTTTTCTTGAAACAAATATTGCAGATGGTATCTAGAAAGCATTAAAAACCCTTAAGTAACAGATTGGCCAAAGGAATGAAAACCGAACAGACAAAAACAGATATTATTTCAAGGATTTTATTAATGCGAATAATGCGAGTATCCCAAAAATAAGAACTAGCATTCTGATATCCAAAACGTACATCTGTTCACTGAATTCGCAATAATAAATCTCGCATTTTCATCCTGTCTTAAAAAATCGCAATAATAAATGCACGCAATAATTTTTGAATAATGCATAGAAAATACACAGTGAACAGGAACCAAACAGAGGACCAACTAAGTATGCCTTTAGGTAAGCAGTCCAAGGGAAAATTATGACATCTCCGTTTTTCTCATGACACAGACATATTCTTTGATTAGCGGAATTCGATGATTTTTATACAAGATTGTGTGGACGAACTAAAGCTACAGTGAGGGAGTTTTGACAGATATTCCTTAACGATTAACCGAAACATGATGGCATTCGTAAATCTTGGAAGAGACTACTTAAACTCTACCATAAAACAATTGTTTAAATAGTTCCTATGTTAGTATCCAACCCTCTCTTAATTATCATATATAAATTTGGAGATAATTACCTCAAATTATTATGCTGCTTGAAATTTGCAATATAGAAATGGGAAATTTACAACGGAAAAATTAAAATAATCTATTTTGTCATAAAGCTTAGTTTGAATCGACTCTTGCAATCCATACTTCTGGTAATAGTAACGGTTTGATACATTTTGGTAGCTTTTAACAGAGAGTCACTTGTCCCCTTCCTTATTTTATCATGAAAAAAGAAAAACTGCGAGAAAGGAATTAGTCTTAATTTACATTACATGATAAATTCTACTTAGTATGTGAAGAAGCAACGGCAAAATTAAGCTATTGCTTGGTTATTTTTTAATTTATTTCCCTTTGGCTATGATGTTGTCTCTTACGTATGATTTCATTACCCTTGGTTTCTATTTATATTTTTATTCATGTACGTCAGTTCATGCCTTTTAGTCCGGGAACACAGTAATCGACTTTGATTTTCGTTGTCCTTTCTGTGGAAGGTGTATAACTTGCTATTTTTTTTCATACACCTTTCAAAGTTCTTAATATCTTATGCATAAAATAGTAAGTAAGAGGTTAAATTGGACTTTGAAATTTTAGGTAAAGAAGTAATTTGGTCCAATTGAAAAAGTCTGAAGCTCTCAAACTGAATTATAGACCCAGTAAACACAAAATCGTTCATATTTTGAGTTGTTTAGAGCTGGCTGAATTTTCTATAATTTTGATATAAAAGAGAGCGAAAGATACCAAAGATACCAAACTAATAAGTTGAAAACAAACTGACAATGCCATGGCAAAAAAACGAAAAACGACGAAAAGACAAATAGATATAAAAAGATGTGGTATGAGTGCCAATGAGACAACTCTCCATCCAAGTCAAAATTTATAAAAGTAAACCATTATAGGTCAAAGTACGGTCTTCAACACGGAGCCTAGGCTCACACCGAACAGTAAGCTATAAAGGGCCCCAAAAATTACTAGTGTAAAACCATTCAAACGGAAAAACCAACGGTCTAATCTATATAAATACGAGAAACAAGAAACACTTATGAACCACATCAACAAACGAGAACTACTGAACATCAGATTCTTGAATTAGGACAGGTGCAAACAAACAACAAAGAAAAGTAAGGACTGAGCAAAACAAACCCTACCAAAAACCACGGATGATCTCATGAGCTCCGGAAGGGTAGGCAGATACAGCTCCATATGTGGCATTGGTCGTGATGCTCATGTAAGTACAAATTTGTCCCAAAATTAGTAAAAGAGAGGCGAAAGATACCAAAGGGACATTCAAACTCATAAAGCTTATGAAAATAATGGTATTAATTATTTTTGGAGTGTTAAAAATTCTTTAGAGGTTTTAGATAAAATACATGCTTTTGATGGTCCTTATAATTCTGTTGACAGTTTTGATTTTTCTACTCTGTACACTACACTTCCACACAATCTTATAAAGAAAAAGTTTTTGTATTTGATAAAATGGTCTTTCGAAAAATCGCATTGTAATTTTATTTGCTGTAACTCGTTTAAAGCCTTTTTCTGTAACGAAAAAGGAAAGTATGCTAGATACACTTACTGGAAATGTGAAGATATGATTGAAGCTTTAAATTTTCTGCTAGATAACATTTATGTACGTTTCGGCGATAAAGTGTATCGTCAGGTAGTAGGTATTCCTATGGGCACTAACTGTGCCCCTTTAATAGCAGATTTATTTTTATATTGCTATGAATCTCAGTTTATGACCAAACTCAGTAAAGACCCATCATTGTTATATTTCGTTGATACATTCAACAATACCTACCATTATCTGGATGATATTTTTTCGTTAAATAATCCAGACTTCTCTAAATATACTTCCGAAATTTACTTTAACTAAATCTAACATAAACAGCAGCAGTTGCCCTTTTCTAGATTTAGACATTTCAATTTCTAACGGGAAACTACATACTAAAATTTACGACAAAAGAGACGATTTTTCATTTCCTATTGTTAATTTTCCATTTTTAGACGGCGATGTGCCTTTGGCTCCATTATACGGTGTTTATATATCCCAACTCGTTCGGTATGCCCGTGTGTGTTCTGATGTCATAGATTTTAACGAACGTAATCAATGCATCACTGGGAAATTATTGTGTCAGGGATTTCGATACCATAAATTACTAGATTAGATACAAAGATTTGATTAGTAAATTTGGCTATACCTGTAGAAAACTTATTAAAAATGGTATTTCACATCCTAAATTTTACGGTTATATTGTACTTAAAGCGAGGAAATCACTATGTGATCCGTGTAAACTCATCGAACCTTTAAACAAACTTATAAGTAAGGGTTATCGTACCAATATTGTAATTAGATCTCTGAATATAGTTTACATTGGCACTGTTATCGATTTTGTCATTAGCAAATTAAAACATAACTAAATTGTATCTTCTTTTGAGGCGGGATGTTTAGAGACACACACGTTAATTTTATCTCTAAAGAAGTATCCTACTACCTGTCGATACATTTACTTTTGGCATTGCACAAGTCATGTCTTCTCTGACTGTTCATGACGTTAAAATACTAAATCCCTGGGATGTGTTTTAGTTGATTTTAGTCTCTGATGCATGATTTTTATTATTAATTGTTTTTGGCTTTTAACTATCTGTCAGTAACTGCAGTACTTCAAATCGTACTTTCTTGTTAATTCGACCTGTTGATACTATTTGTAATACTTTTTGTTATTTTATATTAATATGGATCTTGTCTGTATACCAGCTTTGATTATTTGGAATATCTACTAATTTTCACTTCTTCATACTACATTTGTATGAACATCAAGATTATTCTCTTTAATTCTGTACAGGGAAGTTTTAGCTAGCTCTATAGTTTTGTTGTTGATATTCACCCCTTATGTATCTAGTGTTAAATTAGGTATTTATATGACAGACCTTTCTTTATATTCCTAATTATTGGAAGATTTTATATAGACAGAAGTAGTATACCTAAAACGACAAAGTTATTTTTCATTTACCTGTATATATTATGAAAACCGGTTTTTCAAAAGTGATTATTTTCTAAGGGTTAAATATTTCGCGGTGGTGTCTTGCCATGGCTTTGTTTGGACTTGTTTGTTTGCTTTTTGGCCTTGAATGTTTGTCCCTAATATTTTATTAACTATGTATTTACTTTCAGGTATCACAGATCGAATTTATTCGTTCATAGTGTGTTAATTTACGTTTTTTGATTGAGTTAAGCCTTCCAATTGATATTTTATCGTGTGTTTTTCTATGTTGTGATGTTATACTATTGTTTCAGAAAAAGGGAGACGGTTTGGTACCATTAAAACGTTTAATCCCGCTGCAAATGTTTGCACCTGTCCTAAGTCAGGAATCTGATGTACAGTAGTTGTCGTTTGTTTATGTAATTTATACGTGTTTCTCGTTTCTCGTTTTTTATATAGACTAGACCGTTGGTTTTCCCGTTTGAATGGTTTTACACTAGTAATTTTGGGGCCCTTTCTAGCTTGTTGTTCGGTGTGAGCCAAGGCTCCGTGTTGAAGGCCGTACATTGACCTATAATGGTTTACTTTTATTAATTGTTATTTGGATGGAGAGTTGTCTCATTGGCACTAACACCACATCTTCCTATATCTATCATAAGTCGAAAACAAACTGACAACGCCATGGCTAAAAACTGAAAAGACCTACAGACAAACAGACAAACAACAGTACACAAAACACACCATAGAAAACTAAAGACTGAGCAACACGGAACCCACCAAAACTGTAAACTACACTTTAAAAATCTTATTGAGATAGAGATTGTGCGATGTTTTAATTTGCATGTTTTGTTCTAAAGAAATGCACTACGGAATAACTGTGTTCCCGGACCTATAACTTCTCCAATCTTCTTGACTTGTGTAATATTTTCAATATGATTAGATATCCTATTAACAGATTAAATGCGAAGGAAAGTAAATAGAGGTAAATTTAATTTATTCTTATAATACATGAAAGCAAACACAAGGATACAAAACTGATACCATTAATCATGACCTGTTATTGTTACATTGCTATGATCATTAAAAATGCTGTTTAACGATATTCATTTTCTTTTAAATACTAAAGCGAAAACATTGTGAGAAAAAAATAATGAGGGAAATGACACTTTTTTAATTGCAACATATGTTTAGTGCCATCAAAAGACAGAGACCCAAGAGAACAAAAAGACACCATGAGTACAACGAACAGGTTCAAACAATAGATTCATGTCAATACCAAACCCCTGAAAAAAAATCTTAATTTTCCTTTAATGAAACTGACATAAATATCTTTCGGAAGAAAACATAGAATAAGACACAGATTGTAACAATAATTGATAATGATCCAGACTTGATTAAGTGTGGATGCATGCAACTACATGTCACCGTACGCCTATAGCAGTGAACAAAAGCCATACCGTATAATAAGCTATAAAAGGACCTGGCATTACAAAATATTAAACAATTCCAACGAGAAAGAACAAACGAAAAATAAATACAGGAGACAGCAACAACGATAAATGAATAAAAGATACGGCGATGTAACTAATGTTTATAAACTCTCAAACATTTCCCTTAACCACAAATAACAGACTGTAAAAGTCAGCTGCATCAGATTAGAAAAGATAAAGGACATCAGGTATCGATCTGTGAGTACTCAGAGTTACTAAAATCTAGTTTAAAGCCTTTAAAGTATTTAACACTTAATAATGAATAATTATTCATTTTCCCCACTAAAATATCAATGAATACACTACAACGGATTTAGTGTAATGACGACGAAAAGCTTGACAAAATTTAAATAAAATGCAAATATTCACATAAAACGTATCAAACATGCCATCAGCAAAACAATGTTTACTGGGCAAATGGTACCCTTGATGACTAATGATCCACGTAGTGGTTGAAACCAACAGAAGTTTTAGCAAATCATGACCAAATAGGATATAAAATGAATAGCTTAATTCATCAAATGTCAACTCTGTCTGAGGGAGTTGGATCTTAAGTTTCAAGGTAATTACCAAAGGAAAATTTTAGAAAGATATGGTATAAATCATTTCAGTACCTACATATTGACTACTGATCTGATGACTAGCAGTCCATCATCAGCGGAATAGTACACCCGACTCTCTTTCATGGAATTACCTTGATGAACAACGCCTTAACCTAAACATATGACAGCCAATTGCAATGATTTATATCTTCTCCATTACGATAATAGTGTGACCAAAAGGTTTATGCTTTACATGTATCTTTATTTCATTAGATACGACTCCTTTAATAAAGGAGACTGTACTTTATATCAAATTGACGAAAAAATCAAGCTATGTCATAAGTAATACTTTTTTGTACCAATAATTTGAAAAGCTGAAGTCTTTGGATAGACAAATTACGTCTTGATGGATTTTTCAAATAAAAGAGAAGAAAGCGAGAATAAATGTCACACTAAATAATATCAATCTAAATTCACTTGCATACCATTTTATGTTTATTAATGTAATTGTTTCCTATGCCATTATAAAAGTACGCATCTTAAGCGTATAAGATTTATTTCTCAAATGATTAATTTTAAACTAAAACATTTTTAAACGGAAACAATATGTTATTAATCATTGTCTTTGAACTGTCATACAATTTCATTTATTTTTGATAACAGATTGAATGAATCGGTTTGCATATATATATTACAGTTTGAACTGCGCATGCCTCTTTCATAATACATAAATGTGTAAATAACAATGGTAAACTACCAATATCGTAACCTGGGGTAGTATAAGACACAAATCAAAAGTGAACATAAAGCTATGGCAGTAAGGATGCTTTTAATCGCCATAATCACCATTAGTTCGTTCAATGCAGGTACGTTTTTCAATCATTTAAGCACAAGTTCTACATTTTGATTATATAACATAAGCAATCTTCAAATCATATTTAGATTTTTTTTTTAAAGAAAGAAAACTTATACTTATAAAAGATTCGAATAAGAATATGCCTCAATAATTTTTAGACAGTTATCGTACATTGATGATGAATTTGTTACTAATGTATTTGCATAATTTGAATTTAAAGATCTATCCTTTCGAATAACACTTCATTCTTTTAAAAGTTTCAGTGTTTCATGGATCGTGCATCAAACAGTAAGAAACGTGGTCTTACAATGCATAAAGATAATCAATATAGAATAAGATTTAATGGAATAGAAAAACTATAATATCACGCTGTGTTTAAAAGAGGGACGAAAGATACCAGAGGGACAGTCAAACTCATAGATCGAAAACAAACTGACAACGCCATGGCCAAAAATAAAAAGACAAACAGACAAATAATAGTACAGATGACACAACATAGAAAACTAAAAACTAAGCAACATGAACCCCACCAAAAACTGGGGGTGACCTCAGGTGCTCCGGAAGGGTAAGCAGATCCTGCTCCACATGTGGCACCGGTCGTGTTGCTTATGTTATTACAAATCCGGTAAATAGTCTAATTCGGTAAGTCACATTCGTGAAAAGGGAAGGGTATTGTAGTTACGACATAAGGAACATATCCGATATCATCTGTGAAACGGTTATTCCATAACGGTCAACCAACTCGTGATGGCGTCCGTAAAATTTACGAAGGATGATTTCAACTTCACCATTTGGAACTCTTGGTTTAATAGCTTCCTTGTGAGCAGCAATCCTCTATCAAGGAAATCATGATAGGAAACACAAGCCCGGGAATATCGTATCAATTGGGAGATATATACTCCGTAGGCAGGCGCTGCTGGAATGTTGCTACATAGAAATGGAAAGTTCACAATTGGGAAGCTGAAATCATCTCTTTTGTCGTAAAGTTTTGTTTTCAACCGACCCTCATTGTCAATTTCTAGATGTAAGTCAAGATATGAGGCAGACTTAACTGTATCTGTAGTATCCTTTATCTCTAGTTCGATGGGATAGATTCGTTCAACATAGTCACCAAATTTTGTATTATTTAGTGAGAGAACATCATCTATATAGCGGAACGTAGAGTTAAAGGATATTGCTAACTTCTTATCTATCCTTTATATTTAGTTCTGTATGATGTGTTTTTCGGTTAAAATTGTGTTAATAATCCGTTATTGAACATGCAGATTTACTTTCTGAACATTAAAACTCCTTTATCTAGTGCAAACTAATAATATGTTGTATGTTTCGTTTGCATCCGTGAAGAGATTATAGGATTTACATATATTATATTTTTTGTCTTTAAAGGGGCATACGCTACAAATGGGACAAAAAATAAGATAAGATTTTTTTTTGTTTCTAACACTTATAAAAGCGGAGTATTATTTATATATGAATAAGCTAAAAAATCGATAATGTATTATTGGCTTGCACGTCAATAATTCTACTCGTTTGAATTCGTATTTACGCAACCTTTTAATTTAACCTTCAGTGGAGATGGTGTGCGTGTGTTCATCATGGGGTTCATTCATTAAAAAGATAAGAATGTCAACATTCAAAAGTGAAACAAGGGATCCACCTTGAATAACATTTCGTTGATTGATCAGGCCCACAAAATATCTTTCTTATGCAGGTAAAACGATGATTTACATATATTGTAAACATATACAATGAAATTAAACAGACCTAGAAAAATCCGATTGCACGTGCTCGCTATCTTTTTTTATATTTGTTTATGTCGACATCGGAGTATTTGACCGTCGGCAGTCTTTGGGGTCATCTTGATAGATAATTAGATAAAATCTTGTCTAAAATACGTACGATATGCTGATACATTATAGAGCAATTATGTAAATTGTTTGTTCTGAACTTTTTGTAATTTGAATGTATGTTTTAGTATGTAATGAATAAAATACTCGAATTTCGTTCTAATCGTTGAACATGAATTTTATAGCTAATGCCATATTAACATGATTAAATGTTGTCTTAAAACATACTGTAAGTAGTCTATGCTGAAGTAATTATGAATTGATATAATCTATTGGACTGTTATATGAAATGAAATAAAAAGCGGATTTTCTCTGCATTAAAATGTTTTAGCCGTTGCACTGTGTAACTTTCGTTGTAACTTGCAAAAGAGTGGGGCATTATCAGTGCAACTGGACAGGATGAAAATTTCAGTGTTTCCTGTGGTCAATCAGTGTTTAAAGCAAAATTTCCAGGCGGATTTACGGAGAAAAGAGAATGTTGGCAGAAAAGAGGTTCATTTTATGTAATTCGGTAAGATTGTTCAATTTATTCACACAAACATTCTACCAGTATCTACACACATAATTACAAAAAGTCATGTCTTGAAATCAAGTGCAGCCGTTTTAAAACATTTTCACGTGTTTTTCGCCCTTTTAGAAAACACATATACTTTTTTTCATATTAGTGGCTTTTGACTCTAGATTATATAATTCTTCGACAGTTTACATACTCTATGGTAGGAAATTCTGGTACTCGGTCAAGTAAGAGCAACTAAAGGGAAAAAATGAACCTTAAAATCGGTGAAATTTGGGGAAAATAAACATTTTCTGATGGTTTTGTCCTGTATAGAAAAATAAAACAGTTTAATTTTGTTAAATTGCAAAAAAAAAAAAAATTACTATAAAAGTAGTCTATTATGTCAATTGTTTCGCTTGATAACGGTAGAACAAATACCTAAACCGTACAAATAGGAAAGAGAATAAGAAAACCAACGCCCAAAACAGTACCGAAAACCCTAAGATTGGACAACTTGAATTAAAACAAAACTGGCGTTATCTTAGGCATCCTTTTTTCGTGTGTAACTCCTTTGATAAGTCATGTTGCTTAATGATTAACATTTCATATTATTCTTGTAATTTCATTTTGCTGTGAAGATGTCATCATTAAAAACTAGTATTACTGTACATTTAACATTCATATAACTAGCTTTCTACCATGAAACTGTATCGACACCTTAAATTGACATGATAGATTGACCTACGCATCAATCGAGTACAAATTTACTTTGAGAAATATCTGTCCATAAGTTTGTCTTGTCATGGCATTAATTTATTTAATAATTTTAGTAGAAAGCACAAATGATTGCCGCTTAAAGCTATTACAGTATGAACAGACAACTACTAGTGCTTATGTACATAATGCTACATTTATTGATATAAATATGTTCTGAATATTGAACATAATATTATGCAGCTAACCTGTAAATTTTGGAACATGTAAAAAGTATTCACAAAAATAAAACGCCACGGTAAATTTAAAAAAGAAGAAAGCGATAAAAACTGACAAAACCGAACGATCGACTTTATCAACCAACGGAACGAGTGGACAACAACTGTCATAATGCTATCTTGACAAGAGATTATTATTCGTTGTTAAAGAGAGGCGAAAGATATCAAAGGAATATTCAAACTCATAAGTCGAAAATAAACTGACAACGCCATTGCCAAAAAGAAAAAGAACAAAAGACAAACAACACTACACCGGTTGTACACAAAACACAACATAGAAAAATAAACACTGAGCAATACGAACCTCATCAAAAACCGGGGTGATCTCATGTGCCCCGAAAGGGTATGCATATCCTGCTCTACATATGGTACCCGTCGTGTTGCTCATGTAAGTACAGATCCATAAGTCTAATTCGGTAGGTCACATTCTGGGAAAAGAGGACGGGATTGTAGTTACGACAGTTGGAACATATCCGTCGTCATCTTTGAAACAGATATTCCATAATGGTCAACCAACTCGTGAAGGGGACCGTAAAATTTTCGAAGGGATGATTTCAGCTTCACTATTTGGAATTCTTGGTTTAATAGCTTCCATATGAGAAGCAACCATCTATCAAGCAAATCATGATAAGTAATACAAGCCCTGGAATGTCGTATCAACTGTGAAATATATACTTCGTATGCATGCGCTGCTAAACTGTTGCTGCATACATGTAGAAATGGAAAGTTCACAATTGGATGCTGAAATCATCTCTTTTGTCGTTATGTTTTGATTTCAACCAATCCTTATTGTCAATTTCTAGATGTAAGTCAAGATATGAGGCAGACATAACTGTATCTGTTGTATCCTTTATCTGAAGGTCGATGGGATAGATGCGTTCATCACAGTCACCAAACTTTGAATTATTTAGTGAGAGTACATCATTTATATAGCGGAAAGTGAAGTTAAAGGATGATTCTATCTTCTTTTCTTTCTTCCTAAGAAGCTCCTGTATGAAGTCAGCTAAAGATCGCCCCTGTATATTGTTTTGTTTTGTTTTGTTAAGATTTTTAAAATCGGATAAGTATAAATAAATATGTATACCGATTCCATTGACAAGTTTTAAAACTGACACGCCAACCTGCTTAAATAGATCCAGTAGAAATTTATGTCCTAGGCTATGTGTTATATTATCTTATTTTTATTTCGAAGTCGTAATGGTAACGAATACAGATGCGTTAAAGAAATGGTTGTTAACAACGATTTTATATTCCACTACAAAACACCGTTTAGTAAGTATGATTGCTCTATTCTGGTCGGTTAATATAATTACCATAAGGAAAGCAATACATAAATAGGAAGAATAATAATCCCATAACACGTTGAAGTATGTATCGCTTCTTCACTCCACCCTCACACTCAAAACCAACTTCAAGGTGCAATTGAAAAATTGATATAGAGAGGTTTTGATATTTTCTTTTTGGGTTTTGTGCTTTACAATGGTATACTTTCCTACATATTGTCTCAAGTGAACTGATGAAGGACCAGATGTCATTTCCATTTGTCAAAGCGAAAGTTAAGCAACAATGTTTTTTTGAATACGAACAGTTGTTTAACTCTCTCCCTCTTAACGATTGTGTTTTTAGAGAAATGGCGTTAAGAAACGAAACATTTCTGAAACATTTCAACAGTTTTAATGAAGAAACACAGACAAAAATACTTCACATCATCAAATTTACAATTGATAGACATGACAAATTCAGCTTTCCATTATAAAAGTTAACAAAGATGTGGTCTCACGTATTTTTACGACAACCGAGTGACACAAATAACCGAAAGACATCTATAAAACAACATAAAGTCTTTTACAATAGATTCGTGTCTAGACAATATGACAAAGAGAGGCGAAAGATACCAAAGAAACAATCAAACTCATTAGCTGAAAAAACTAACAATGATATTGTAAAAAACGAAAAACGATCAAAAGCATACAATAATATAAAAAAACGCAACAAATAAAACTAAATACTGAGCAAGACGAACTCCAACAAAACCTATGGGTGATAGTAAAAGCTCTGGAAAGGTAAGCAGATCCTGCTTCACATTTGATACTCTAAATTGTGCATAGTTTATACAAGATTTAACAAACAAAAAAAACAATAAAAGATCAGCAATCCTTTTCAGATCTTAACACTTAATGCAACTATTTTATAAAAAGCTCAAAATCAATGAAAACAAACTCAAAGCATAAATCTTGCTGATAGAAAGCCACGTTATCTTAAAAACTATTATCAATTGGTTTACTTCATATAAGATAACATACATAAACGTGGCTAGAGTTGCATTACATTACACACACAAAAAACATTTTAGTATTGCCTCAGAATATAATTAAACGCAATCATGTTTATACCTACAATGTATCAGACACAATAATTGAGCAACAAATTTTATCTTTTCTATGGAGTTATACTCATTATGACTTATATTTTAATTCCCAAACAATGATGAAACCTCATTTAGAATTTTCATCAGAATAAGAATTAATGATAGAACTATGTATAAATGCGTTATTACAATGTACAAATCCCAACTTGGAAGGAGAAAAAGTTTGTTATACCAAACTCATAGATCTTCAACTGCTTAATCTTAGACTGAGTAGATATTCTGATTAACTGCACAGCTATACCATCTCAATGCTACTGTACGTCTTGTACTACGTTACAACCCTAGAACAAGCCGACAAGGAAAAGAATTACTAGACTAATGAAAGATATACATGTATATAGTTAAGTTGTATACATTGTAGGTGGTGTTGCCGTTGATTTCTCAAAAGGTCGAGCTCTAACCCTGATAAGGAACAATATAAATTTCCAAATGCATTAATGCAATTTTCACATTGTTGCTCGAATTTTAGGCATAATATATCAGTATATATATCAAATTTTCAAGTTCTTTTTTTAAAATGTTACTGACTAATGAAACTTGTATTTCTATGATTGAAATTGTACTTTTCAGGGTAAATATACACAATATATTATAAATTTATAATAAAACATAGATGTAACTAACTGTAACATTGAGTGTGTATATATTTTGCAGGAAAGTTTAAAAGTACTCCAAATTCTATCTGTGAGGTCTGCCATGGATTTATGCCTAAGCCTTTTCCATATGTAGGTAAGGACTAAATGACATTTATAGATAATGTGGAATTTTTCATATAAAATTATATGTATCCTACTAGAATTATCCATTTTAGGCACATAAATAGGTTTCAAAAGACAAAAGAGATGCTCATATAATTTACGATTATGGTTATATTTTTTAATTAGATGCTTATGGTGAAATGAAAATTCTGTCCATTTATTTTAATCTAAATTTCGATCGTCACTGCTAATATACTCAAGAATCAAACATTTTAGCAGAGGAAGCAGTTAAATTATTAAACGGGTGAAATTTAGAAAAAGCCAGGGGTCGCGAGAAAATAAAAAAAAAGTAAAGTTGAGTTTTATGACCTGAAAAATGCTGAATGTTGTTGGAAGAAAACATAATGTGACCTTATCAAGCGACAAAACATCTTCAGGATTTAAAATGATTCATAGGTATGGATATAAAGTAGTTATATGGTCCCTATTTTTCCTTCTTTGGTCGAATATATGCTTTCTAAAAAAACAGGTCCAATGTTTATCAACGTTAACTTATCAAAGTTTTGATTGCAAAAGTATATTATTACACATGTCTAAAAATACTTTTCTTTTTTATCTAATATGCATTGCTTTCTTGAAAGTTTAAGTAGGATAATTGTATCAGTATAGTTTCTAATGAACAAAAAATAATAAATGTCTGATTTATATCTTATCCCTTGTATACCTACTTATAGTTTTATCATTGAGTAATTCTGAAAAGTTGAATGCTGATTTATTGCGTCATTTATCTTTTTTTTTCTGTAAATTCCTGTTGGTTGCTATGTTATGTACTTAACCAACAAAAAAAAACCTGATAATACGAGTTTGTTACGGTGAATGAACTCCATTTTCTTATTACCGATAAATCATTGTACCAAAAACTACAAAAAATCATTTATTTTAGTTATTGTATTAGATTATTTCTTTACTTGCAGTCAGAGGCGTTCCGGGTAAGTAAAATTTAGGATTTGAATTCTAACTCAAATTTGTTTTATTATTTCTGTTTATATCCAACCTCAGTAATGTGTATGTACTTTATCAAATATGTGTATGTCTTGCTATTCATTGGAAAGAAAATATAAAGAACGAATGATTGCGTCAAAAATATTAATAAAAAAAAAAACAACAGACAAGAATAAGAAAAAGAAAAAAAAACTTTCATAAGAACAAGACAAAAGAAGCATCTTTCCATTTCTTACATTCATCCTACGTATAGTCAAGAATTGTTATAACGAAACATATTGTGCCAAAATACACAGTAAATTTTCGACAATTGGCAAGGCTAAATAACCAAAGACAATGCATACATGTAGACGGTATTGTATTAGACTATTCATATTTTATAACATACTACTTTTGTTTCTTAGATTTATTTGTTCTTCAAATTGGCCCTTTAAATGTAAATGTAATTTCCTTTCCCTTTCAGCATGGGTAGCACTAGCAGGTTTGTATTCAACATTTCATTTGTTTCATAATTCATTTGTTAAATAAATTTTGTATTTGCAAATGTTGGTACAAACAGAATAGACTGTTAGTACACACGTCTTGGAAGATCTTTAATGTGGATAATCAAAACTATCTCTATTTTCGTATAATTTAATTTCATATAACAATGAATATACGCTAAAGCTTTTGGCTTTATCAATTCAGTTTGTCTGAAATTGCCCTTAATGATCAGTACATATACCAAGCCTTTGATTCATTTCAAACTTCTAACTGATTTAACATTCGAACTGTTTTTATTCGAGAACATCTAAGTATCCTTCTGTCGCTGAAACGCTCGTTGTCTGGCGTTACAAATTAAAAGTCAGGTGTCTTGGATAACTTTTTTAACATCGACGAAAACTCCATTTTACCGAAAATTTAAATATACTGTATTCATAGTTTGATGCTTTGTTTGGTTCTTGTTGCTCAGTATTTACATGACTACGTGATGTTTTGTGTTTTTTTGTCATTTCGTTACCTTTCGTGTTTTGCCATGGCGTTGTCAATTTTACATCAACTGATGAGTTTCGAATGTCCGCTTGGTTTATCCAGCTTTTTTAAGGAGATAGTCAAAACAACAACAAAAGTGTATATAATAAAACAGAATGGAAATTAACATCTGTTCGATAGTTAATAGTGTCGAAATGTCATCTTAGCTGATACATGTCATCAATAAACAGTATTCTTTAATAAAGGTACTTGGTCTTATCGTTGAGCAAAAGCATGTAAGTATATCGAGGTCTGTTACTGTATATATTTGAAATAAACATGGAGACGAAAGACAAAACTTGAACTAAATAACAGCTCTGCAAAAGCTCAAAACGGATATCCATACTGATAAGACCCGCTGCAAAAACTTAAGCATCAAACGTCACAACAATTCATAGAAATTATCCAGTAGCGAGTGGGACAGGAACATGACAAGACCAGTAATAGAGTCTTAGAGAGAGTCAAAAGATACCAAAGGGATATTCAAACTCATAAATCGAAAACAAACTGAGAGTGCCATGGCAAAAAATGAAAAAACGAAGACTGGGCAAGACGTACCCACCAAAAAACCGGGAGTGATATCAGGTGTTCCACATGCACCCGTCGTGTTTCTCATGTAAGTACAAACCCGAATTACAAAGTCTAATTCGATAGGTCTAACAGTGGCAAAAAATCATCAAAGATACCAGTAAGAGTAACGATATATAAATTGATTATATTTATAGACAAGCAGGATAAAAGTTCTGTATAAATTTACGTTGTTTTGACCAAGCTGCCAACACTCATTTCATGAACGCGACTGACAAGTTTGGGTTTAGTTTCGATCAGAACAAAAGGGGTCTATGGGATAAGCATCACCATGGTCAGGTATTAGGGCAAAACGTTTAAAACCGCTGTATTTTTACCTTTAAACAAATTTATTAGTAAAGGTTATCTTACTAATGTTGTAATAAGATCTTCGAATATTGCTTACATTGGCACTAACATCGATTTTGTCATCAACAAATTAAAACATAACTAAATTTGTATTCGTGTCATATATCAAACTTATTCGTTCAGTGTATGTTATAGAGTGTCTTTTTATGTTGTCATTTAACACTACTGTCTCAGGTTAGGGTGACGGTTGACGCCTGTTAAAACGTTTAAACCCTCTGCATTTGTTATGCACCTGTCCTAAGTCAGGAGCCTGTTGTTCAGTGGTTGTCGTTTGTTGGTGTGGTTTATAGGTGTTTTCTCGTTTGTCGTTTTTTATATAGATTAGACCGTTGGTTTTCCTGTTTGAATTGTTTTAGACTAGTCATTTTTTGGGCCCTTTATAGCTTGCTGTTCGGTGTGAGCCAAGTCCGTTCTTTACCTTATAATTGTTAACTTTTTATACATTGTGACTTGGATGGAGAGTTGTCTCATTGGTACTCATACCACAGCTTCTTGTTTATATTGTGCAAATTTACTACCGATTATCTATTATTTTCTATCGTATATATTCTTGTTAATTTGCCGTTTGACAATAATTTTGTTCTTCGCTGACGAAATTTGTAAATATCAACTTAGATAGTCCTTCATTCCTTAATTTTCAACAAAAACCTTCATTTGATCTCACACGTTAATGATGATAACCATTGTATTTGTTTTGTGAAGCATGAATATGAAAACTGATTAATAACTTATTTGTTTATTTGCAGTCAAACCACCTCGTGAGTATAGTTATACATGTTATAATGTCGAAAATTCGTCATAATATCAAAACAAAAACAAACAGAACAAACAAACAATCAAGCAAAAACAAAACTACAGTTGAACATGCATGTTAACATTGATTTTTATCAAAACCGTAAGATTGATTCTAGTAGCTTAATTGAATCAACGACATATTTTAAATATTGGCTCATACACACTCTTTGATAAGTTTTGGATTTTAAAATAATTTGGCCTCAAGCTTCACTAAAGAGACATGAATTGTCGAATTGCGCATCAGATGCAGAAAAATTGGTACCGTTAATGGTAACCCAAAGAGGAAGAGTGATTTGTCTGGAAATACTACAATAAGATGATTTAGTGATCTCAGATACTTGCGCGGTAATATCAAAACCATCAAAATCGAACTTTACTTGGATTTTATGGTTAATAATATTGTCTTTAAGTTCAAAAGATTTGGTTACGCTGTATTTTCATTATCATCCAGAAACCGAATAAAATAAAACGTTTAATACCTCTTGAATAGTATATAAGTCTCATACATCAATATCGATAGTGACCTGTATTTAATGACATTGTGTTAAAATTTCTAGAATATTTATCAGGTGATACTTAAATTATTATCCGCAATCCAAACTTATGACGGATGCACGAACGGATACACTAATGAACGGACATGTTCATCACATTCCCTCGTTCATCTTTGAAGTTATATTTGAAAGTCGCATTAAGCAGATTACATTACAGGTCTCCACGGTGAATATAAGGCCTGTATTGAAATGTAAATGAAGCATAAGGAATGAATTCATCTAACAGCTAACAAAAACATTTAACACTTTATTAAATCATATGCAAATTATCGTTAGATGATACGTCTCAAAGATTGTCGGGTGAATACCTAAAACTTGTGGATTGCCTGTTACATGAATTTAATGCCTTTGTTACAAGTGTCACATTTAAATGTATACTACTACAGTCATATCTGCTATAAATATCACCTTCATTTGTCCAGTTGAAGTAATATCTATGCATTTCCAACCTCAATTCAAAGATCATCTCTCTTATAAAGTCAGTTTTCTCTGGTCCTAATAGTGAAATTTATATACAGTTTTGACTGTATTTGAAATAATTTATTTCGTGTAAAGCGCTTTAAATAAATAAAAAATAATTACAATCGTCATAGCATGACACAAAGTATGAACTATTATTTGTTTTTCTATTTTGCAGCAATTGGTTGCAATCGTCCTCTTGATTGTGCAACAAATTATTATGACAAGGAATGTAGTGGATGTGAACCCTACGCAGACGATGGAATGTGTTGTAAAGGGTGTAAAAAGTATTAAAATTTGAATAATATTATTATATTATTTTTGAACTAATTATGTAGGATCATCTTATCCTCCTAGAACACCTAATATCCCCCCTATTTTTGTGAGATTCAAGTTGATAAGTCTTAATGACAAAATTGATGGTATAGGTATTCTATCTAGTCCTTCTTGTAGCTCGGTGAATGTGATGAATATTTTCAATTCTACTCCTCGACGTAGACGCAGTCATGATCATCGTCATTATACATCAACTACTCTCCATGATGTCTCTATTAATGACCTGCTGCCATTTATACAAAAGCCGTTAGGTATTCATCACATTCGCACGAAGCTTTATTCATTACTCCTTTCAAAACTTCATTCTCTGTACAACTTATGTTTGGAAACCACTGTGACAAACCCTCATTCAAACCTATACAAACTTACAGCTATCATTTCGGATATTGTAAGTCACAGACTTTTCAAACCAGTTTGCATTGGAAAAGATGAAAAAGAGAAAAGATCATTTCTTAAACTTTCCTTTGCCAACAAAGGTCTCGATGCCATCAACTTGGGCAATATCCTTCATCATAAATTAGTTCACTCGAAAATACCTCCCTATTTTAAAGATCAGTCTGTACCTATCATTTCTTATACCTATACCAAACCAATTGCAAGAAACATTCTCAATTACAAACACGTGTTGCAGGATCTCAATATTGACGACTTCAAGTCTAAACCTCCAGATTGCACATGTGCTAGTTCCCATTCATATGGCCACGTTATTACTGGTGACCTAAACATTGTCAATAACACTTCTCTGCGAAATGTATTATACAAAGGCCCGAAATATCGTGAGCCTAAATCCATCAATTGGAAACACAACTTCAAAATACTGATGGATTCGGTCGTGGATTATGCCAGGTAATGGGCTAAATGCGAGAAAGAGGACGTATATACTCTTTCCGAATGGACTAAGGTTGTGAGGTTGTTAATACAAATCAGAATTAAGAAACTGAATGAGTCTATTAATACACATGCTATATCAATCTGTAAAGACCCAAATGTTGCTAAACACTTGTCCTACCTCCATGACAAATATGTTGTTGTCCCCGGAGATAAAGCCCCAAACAACATCGTTTTTGTGTGTAAATCACATTACATAAACTGCTTGATAAATGAATTAGGTATTGACAATTCACTTGGAAACTCAACATATACTTCCACGACACTTACTAAAGAGGAAATCCTAGATAATCATAGGTATGTTCTATGTTCCTTTGGAATTTCAACCAAAGATGAAGAATTGGATCTTCCATCACTGTATTGGATACCTAAACTACATAAATGTCCTTACAAACAACGGTATATTGCTGGGTCTTCCAAGTGCTCCACGAAGCCTCTTTCTAAATTATTAACACCAATTTTATCAGCAATCTAAGCCGGGCTTCAAAGTTATTGTGAAACTACCTATTCTAGAGGTGGTGTGAATCAGATGTGGATACTAAAACAACTCCAAAGATCTTTTAGAGTACTTACAATCTAAGACTCTTTCGTCTTGCAATAGTATTAAAACATTTGACTTTTCTTCACTTAACACAAGTATTCCCCATTCCAAACTAAAAGACAAATTGAAAGAGTTGGTCCTGTTTTGTTTCATAAAAAAGAATGGCAAACGTAGATACAAGTATCTTGTCTTAGGGAGGGATACATCCTACTTTGTAAAAAATCACTCTGATTCTAACAAAAAATTCTCTGAAACTGACATTATCAAAATGCTTGATTTCTAGATTGACAACATATTTGTTACGTTCGGAGGACGTGTTTTTCAACAAACAATCGGCATTCCCATGGGAACCAATTGTGCCCCTCTTCTTGCCAAATTGTTCCTTTATTCATATGAGGCTGATTTCATACAGGAACTTCTTAGGAAGAAAGAAAAGAAGTTAGCAGTATCCTTTAACTTTACTCTCCGTTACATAGATGATGTTCTCTCACTAAATAATTCAAAATTTGGTGACTATGTTGAACGCATCTATCCCATCGAACTTGAGATAAAGGATACAACAGATACAGTTAAGTCGGTCCCATATCTTGACTTACATCTAGAAATTGACAATGAGGGTCGGTTGAAAACAAAACTTTATGACAAAAGAGATGATTTCAGCTTCCTAATTGTGAACTTTCCATTCTTATGTAGCAACATTCCAGCAGCGCCTGAATACGGAGTATATATCTCCCAGTTGATACGATACTCCAAAGCTTGTATTTCCTATCATGATTTGCTTGATAGAGGGTTGCTGCTCACAAGGAAGCTATTAAACCAAGAGTTCCAAGTGGTGAAGTTGAAATCATCCCTTCGTAAATTTTACGGACGCCATCACGAGTTGGTTGACCTTTACGGAATATCCGTTTCACAGATGATAGCGGATATGTTCCTAATGTCGTAACTACAATCCCGTCCCCTTTTCCCGAATGTGACCTACCGAATTAGACTTATTACCGGGTTTGTAATAACATGAGCAACACGACGGGTGCCACATGTGGAGCAGGATCTGCTTACCCTTCCGGAGCCCCCGAGATCACCCCCAGTTTTTGATGGGGTTCGTGTTGCTCAGTCTTTAGTTTTCTATGTTGTGTTTTGTGTACTATTGTTTGTCTGTTGGTCTTTTTCATTTTTAGCCATGGCGTTTTCAGTTTATTTTCGACTTATGAGTTTGAATGTCCCTTTGGTATCTTTGGTATCTTTCGCCTCTCTTTAGTTTTTCTTTGTAGTGTTTTTTTCTTTATTTTTATGTTGTTTTTTTTTCATCTCCCGTTTTTTGTCATGGTTTTGTCAGTTTCGTTCGACTTATCAGTTTTGGATATCCCCTTGGTATCTTTACCATCGATAATTGTTGCTGTACATTTCATAACAATAAGAAATAAAGATTATAAGTTGACAAAGTTATGACAAAACAATGATCAGAAAACTCCTTCAGGCGCACAAGGTTATAAGTGTTAATTTCATGTTCTGGAAATGTTGGTATTCTAGTTATTCAATTGTTTTTGAACTCATATGAAGCAGAATTCATTCGGAACTTTCTCAAAGACAAAAAGAGAAAAAAACATCTTGGAAAGTTCATTAATTTTACTTTCAGATATATTGATGATGTTGTCACTCAATAACTCACATTTCAATCAGTGCTTACATTTCATATATCATAGTGAACTTGAGAATAACGATACACCAGAAAGTAGAAGGTCTGCTTCATATCTTAAATTTCCTTGATATTTGCACAGATGGACGACTTCAAACTAGAGTCTATTACAAACCTGATGATTTAAACTTTCTAATTTTCAACCTCCTATTTTGCAACTGGAGCATAACCACTGATCCATTGTTGATCGTTTACATGTTTCAGTTAATATGTAACGCACGTGTATGTTCACATTTTATTAACAGGGGTATGCTCTGAACACAAAAACTGCTCCAATAGAGCTTTGAGGAACTGCAATGGACACAACATAAATTGTACGGTAAACATCACGAATCAGTTGATCGATACGATTTGGCGGTGCCTCAACTCACTAGCAACATGTTTTCCCGTCTTAGATCTTTAGATACCAGTATAGTCGTTTGATCTGTTATTTTACGGATTGTGCTTATTTCCGATTGTGACATTTTGACTGAGTGTGAATTCGCATGACGGGTGATGCATTCATGGCAGGTGACGCTTACTGTGTCGACGCACACAGTCTTGATTCTTATGGAGTTCATGTGATTTCCTCAGATTCTTTTAACTTTATTTGTCTCTTTCTGATCGACTATTGGGATTTGAACAAAGGCAAACCACTGTCTTCTTAATTTGTTCGCCTATTTTTATGAGGAGGGGGTGAGTGTAGGTAGTTGGTGTGATCTATTATTTTTTGGGTTTTTTTTTATGTATAATCAACATTATATTTAACTTCAGGTTCTTGGTGGGGTTCGTGTTTTCTATGTTGTGTTTTGTATACCTTGTTTGTCCTTTGGTCGATTTTCGTTTTTTGCCATGGCATTGTCAGTTCGCTTTCGACTAATGAGTTTGATTTCACCTTTTGTAACTTTCATTTCTCTTTTCTTCCATATATATGATATCTTCTCTGAATATTTTAAAGTTTAGTGACCATATTGATCTCATTTGTCTTTTGAATCGAAGAAGGGAATACCATAGATGAAATAAGTATAAAGATAAAATCTGGTAGGATTGACAATTATACACCAGAGAAAAAATATATAGTTGTAAACAACTTTATGGCCTTCGACAATGAGAAAAACCCATACCATACACTAAGCTAAAATAAAAGGCCCCAACATGACAAAATGTAAAACAATTCGAACGATCCTGATGTATGTACAAAACAATACAGGAAAACAAAATATGATGGACACCGACCAACTACAACTAGGCTCTTGACTTGGTCTACCTCATAACTTGACTTGCACATAGAAATGACAGTCACGGTATGTTGAAAATTTACTACAAATTAGATTTATATTTTCTCCATGTTAACTTTCTGTGTTTATATTCCAACATTCCAGCAGCTTGTGTTTTCTATCAGTGTCTTCTCGGTAGAGGGTTGCTGCTTTAATACAAAGAACCTACAAATAAAGTGTGCATATCACTGACATTTGAGTAATTGTTTCAAAAATTTATTGATGAAAGTCAAAACTGATTGATAAAAACTGATTTGTTTCATTCGTCACAGAAATCTCAAACTTTGGGATGACATCAAATGCTGCTAAAGGTTCCGGAACATCTAGTCATAAGTAAACATGGGTGTTCAAAGTCCCATTAATTTATAGTTTAAGTGTGACTTTGAACACTCGTGTTTACTAATGAACACATAATGAGGAACCTTTATCAGCATCTGATGTCATCCCAAAGGTTGAGACTGGATTTGTGCTGCTTACGTTTTTTGATGGAATGTAAATCTGGAAAATATTAGTATACATGATCAATTGAATGAGAGTAGAAATCTCAATTACATTTAGACTGATGGCTGAATCTGATACCAATCAAAAATAGTAAGCTGCTGCTAATTGAGATGAGCCTTTATTCCATTAACTTAAATAATTCTGATATGTGCCCTCTATTGGCCGAAGTCGAATGGAACAACAGCTATAGGATAATCTTTATGATGACAGAACTCTTTGGTAAGCAGCTTGTTTAAAACAAATTGTTATAGCAAAGATTACCTGATTATATTTGGATTTTTACAAAGTCACCAACAATATACATGTATTATAATATGTGCATTTAAATAAACTTTTAGTTCAAAAGACATTCTGGAATCTATATCCCTGAAAAGAAATTACTCAATATAACTAGTTAAAATAGTTTTTAAGTACAAAATCAAGAATTACTTCATTTAACTGAAAAAACAAAATTGAATGACTTTCATGTTTACAATTTTAATGACACTTTCTGTTTGATTTGTATGATTTGTGTTATGTGTATTTGATTGCTTATAATACGAATATACTTGAGTCTCCAGGACGATAACTAGTTGTAAACTAACAGTGAAACCTTCTTATTAAGCATTCATTATAATTACTAACCTTAATGATACCTTATTAAATATTAAAAATGTATGTACCTAGTTCATGCTGTTTATCTGTGTTGTTTGGAAAACCAACTGTGTCTTCATTAAGATTACCATCGTCCAGGCTACTGTCATCAATGTCACCAACATCCGAAATATTCATATCATCAGTGTTGTCTTATTTACCATTGTAATGGTAAGCTTCAGCATGGTCAAGAGTATCAGGATCATCTGGATCTGTTAAAACATGTATTTGTATATATAGTTATATACTAATAACATAGTCTTTTGACAAAGGCGTAGAAACATGAAAATATGTGATGCTCTGATGTTTTCAGTCGAGTACCTAACTTATTTAATAGATATTGTGCCCGGAAACAATCAATGTCCCTCTAGTTGTTCATATTTGTCACTCGTATAATGTGTTATTGACCTAAACATAAAACTTAACCAGTCAGTCAAATTGAAAATATAGGTTGAATCAACCTATCTTTTACTAGCTAATGATGTACTATTGAGATTCTTAAACGTACCATCTTATACATCAATTGTAGTGGAGATTTGAACCTTAAGTAACAGACAGACAAGCAATACATAGTAACTTCACATAGTTTTCTTTTTGTTTCTTCAAACTCTTTCACAGGCATAAAATTGTTAAAAGATTATATAAATATATGTCTGTGTCTTGGTCTCCTGCCCTATCCAAATATGTCATGCCTACCTGGACACATTTTCCAATTATTTTGGAAAAACACTACTAAATTTTGCATTTAACAACAAATCCGTTTAAGATCTTATTGGCGCCTCATACATTGCCATATTCCAAACTGTAAAATATATTCCAAAATGTATCCAAACCTGACTTTCTTAATGTGTATAACCATTGTCAACTTTAAAGCAGGAAGCAAACATTTATCTTTTTGCCTTATTACATGAAAATATATATACCTTCAGCTTGCAGCTGGTTTTTTGGACGTCGTTCCCTTATTTTTAGATTGTCCATTTTCAATTTACCAGTCAAGTTTTCAAACTGACAGACTCCCATGGTGTTTCCTACACAGATGTCAGAGAAAGAGCTGCGTTCCCTTGCAGTTGTTATGTATGGCTGTATTCCTCTAAAAGAGAACAAACTCCTTAACTGATTCAAAGTTTTTGTGTTCTCTGTGGTCTATCTATTTTGACTTCATCAGTTGTAACAAAGACACATGTCCTGTTTGAATGACTATTCTGATCTACATTGTTATCTTTTGGTACTGTTAGTTGACTCTTTGCATACTCGAAGAAATCCTGTGCATTTGAGATAATAGATCCCCTTGAAGCAACTGCAATCGTTGCACTTCTTTTTATTACACTCCGGCTTCTGCGTCACACGGACTTTTCCAAAAAAGTGTTTCTCAGTTTCAAAGCCAAAATCAATATAACTCATGCTCATATCAACAAAATTGTACTTTAATTTGTACTGTGTTGTTGCTCCATCTGATAATTGAATTTCTTTTCTTATTTCGTCAAATAGCAAATACTCATTGGCCTTGCTAACACAATGCTGCACCATATGATGATCATACTTATGGTCTTCAGATATAATGACAATGGATTCTCTCATCATCTGCTAACACTCTTCCCGCCCTCCTCCTTTACATCTATAGTATTTTACAAGTGGATGGATAATGACTTGCTCGTATGTCCAATGAGCACTTTGTGCTTCTACCTGATGTCGACAACAGTAAGTTACTGCAAAGTCTAGGCACATCGAAACCCACTTTTCCGGTAAATTTGCTTTCAGTTCTTCAAATTGTTTTGACTGCCATTGAGCATTAAACAAATGTTTCGAAAAAGGTGTTAGTTCTGATTTAAGTTGGTCTATAAACTGCTGAACAGTTCCTATAATTCTCTTCATCTCAATGAATGTCTTTGAGATATTTTTTTGGAGAAGTTCTGAAGCAATGCTAGCACTTTCTCTTCAATTTTCACCGAACCACACTGAGTACAACTACGATCTATTCGTTTCTTCTTGTAGTGATTTCCTTCCTTTGGACAAAGTGTTAAACGGGAAAGTTCATATCGGTCACTTGCTATATTGTCTGTTTTATGAACTGAACAAAATGACTTCAGGCTTTCTAATTTAAAATCTTTGTTTATGCAATACTCGCATAAACACTGTATGTACTTTTGTTTAGACATAGGCAGTATATTTTGTAAATGTAGTCTCACAAACTCTGCATATGAAATTTTTCTCTCTGGGTTTTCATTTTTGAATTAATCATAGGTATGTCTGAGACTTCCATCAAGGGCCATCTTCACTGTAAGATCTTTCTTGTCAAGATTCATATTGGGCATTTCTCTAGATGTATATGCTTCTAATACAATTCTTGAATATGACTGACATCTTCCTCTTGCAATGCATCCTTTCTCTTTTTTCTCTCCGTATTCACTATATCTTCACCTTTTGTAAACTTGCTGGTAATGTGACTGCTTAAACCAAATTGTTTCGAAAAGCTCTTAATAAGAGACAATTTATTTTTTGTCAGAATAGCTTGGTGGAGTATTTTTCTCATTTAATTGTCATTTTTAGTCCTTTTATTACGTAATTTCTCTAAGGTGTCTTTCAAATTTTTGCTGGATGACTCGAGATATTCTAGTCTTTTTTGGATGATGGAGAGGATATGCATTTGTTCTTTAACGCTTCTTTCTTTCTTGGTGTTGTCTTGTTTATTATTGATGCCATCACTTAAGAAAATTTATTTGGGCTTTTTGGTAAAATTCTTATTGACCTAGATACTACCTTTCTTTTGGCTCTTTTAGTCTTATATCCTGAAATTCATGCTGCTGTTTCTGATTTTGTACTGTTTGTTTCCATAGATTCTGAGTTGCCAATGGAAGGCACTGTCTCTCTTTTGATTAGTGCATATCTATGGCAACGCTGTTCACTTATCCTTCTTCTCTTTTGGCTAGTCATGTAGAGTTCTTGTTTTTGTTTTTTTTTTTTTATTCTTTCTCCAAATCTCCCCCTGTTTCTCATATGCTTATCTGGTTTTGGGCCGTATGTTTGTATCGGCTGTCCCGTCCTTTTTCTTTCTTCCTCTATACTTTGTTTTTTGTCTATATTCATGGAAGCTCTAAATGCTTGTACCCTTGCAGTATCATATTGCCGGTGGTGTTCATATAAGGATGGATCCTGTTTTAGTCTTTCCCGCCAAGCATTTCGCGCATTTCTATTCTTTGATCTGAATGACAATTTGCACCATCATTGGTATCTTCAGTTACTGTCTATGACCAACAGGAAAAGTAAATAATTTGTGATGAATGTCCTTATATATAGCTATGTATTTTCTCATTGTTGAAGGCCGCACGGTTGCCTATAATTCCTTACATCCACTTTATTTGAACTTTGATTGATAGTTGAATCATTGACAATCATACCACATCTACACATTTTTATATGTATTTTAGGGACATTTGTTTCCGAATTTTAAGTCTAATAATTTTTTTTTTTTTTTCAAATATATAAAATTTGACTCAATCCTTTCAATTCAGAGATAAAGTAAGTTAATGGTGTTGGAAAAGTAACAACTGTTTGTGTTCAAAACATAGACGACAAATTTTTGTGTCCCAGTTATGAACATGTCTTGTTTTTCTTTATCATAACTTATTGAATGTTTTCAAACACAATTGTAAATAGAAGTTTTCTAAACATCAATTTTTTACTTATTATTGGACAACTTCAGGGTATTTTTTGTGTTATACAATTATACATTGTTCTACATACAAATGGTCATAACATGGAAGACAAATTATTGTGTCTTCCTTATGAACGTGTCATACATGCATTTAAATGTGATATAGAATATTTTACATAACAATATTTCTGACAATATATTTTAATCTCATTGATAATAAGTTTATGTCTGCTTTGAAGTTCAATAATTAATTTGTTTTATTTCAAGACACATATATTCCTATGTTCATAACAAAGGACGGAACAACAAATCGAAAATGAAACTATCTATGTTATAAACATAAAATAAAAAGGAAATATCGAGATATGTGTAAAAGTGTCTTTAAAAAATCCATATTTTAATGGTAATAGAATAATAAAGGTCTAAATTTGCCACATTTAATTTTTTTTTTTTTCATTTCCTCTACAGTTATTATGACGTTCATAATCAAAGACACAAAATTCTTCATTAGAATGGACGTCTCAGTGACGAACATCAGGAAATGTAAGAGCGCTAAATTAAATTCAATTTAAAAAAGCACTTGACATGTAACATTTAATCATAGAATTTTGTAATCATTTGTTCTATACACATTTGTCTGTTCTTCGTGTTTAAATTAAAAGCATTTATGTTCGTAATAGCGGACGCCACGGTGACATGACTATGTGCTCGAAAAAGACCGATGTATGTTTGTATAACGCACATTCTTCGTTGTTTTACTTTGAAACGCTTCATTTGTAAAATTGGAACACTTCTATTCCTTGCTAGGATAATTAAAGTAAGAGAAAACGTTTAAATTCATGTTTGAAAGGATGTCTTACCTGTTTATTACGTTCGTAGCCCCGAGTTCTTTTCTGGGATACCACTGGTTCCGCTTTGTTTTTTTTTTTTTTCACCCATGTGATACACAGATGGTCATGTGAGTTATATTTTTAATTACACAAGTAAAAGGGTATTCCCAGCTGTAATGTACGCTTTCAAATATTTCGGTGTTCTATCGAGACTATGGATTATATTTAAGTTCGTAACAATGTGGACAAGAAATTCGATTCACCAGTTTAATCGATAGAATACACGAAACCTGTAATATTTGTTGTTATTGTTGATTTTTTTGTGAACACTTATAACAATCCAAATACGCCTGTTCGGAGATACGGTAGTTAGTTGAATCTGTCCTGTGACTTCCATCACCACTTGAACAAAATGTAGGCATCGTCATTTGTAACAAACTTTGAGCGAACGGTTGAAAAAGTTTGATGCTATACTACACAAAATATTAGGGAAATTAAAATTTAATAAGTTGGTCACCCTCCCTTCAGTCGTACTTGAATTAAGATTACATACTTACGGAACATAAATTATTTCTAGACTACCCTGCAGAATGATGATTCTGAAAATGCTTGAGACTCAATAGTGCAGGGATACAGGCGTGCCTTCTATCTTGTAAATGACGTCATAAGGGCGTGCGAAATTGAAGATCTTTTCCCCGTGAAAGACATGATTCGAGAAATAACATATGAAATAACGTTCACGTATAATTTGAATTTACTGAGGAAAAGTAGTTGTGTGGTGACAATTACAAAAGAGATTTGGGCCACCACACGATACAAACGTAAAGGCCCAAATTAACAATATTGACTTTCATTGGCATACCGTTACTAGATTGTTTCCCACTGGAAATTGTTTTCCCAGTATCAACAGTTAAAATATAAATCCTGCTCTAGAACTAACCCTGATTCCCCATGTATGTTGCAATTGTGACCATCATTCCCAATGGTGCATGTTTAACCATTGTAACCAGGAGTCTGCAATATAGTCTATCTTAATGTCAACAGTTTGGAAAATTAATACAGGTGCATGTTTGTAGCTAATGTGGAGGTTACAAAACAAGATTCTTAATTCTGGTGCACATTTTGTGAAATAAATATACTAAAATACAATAGAAAACAGAATTTCAGGTGTTGCCATCCATCTAGTACCCTGCCACGCCAGGTTGGTGTTTTTGTAAGATGCATTTCTGCTTGATGTATTTCTGCTTTGTATCGATCTGATGAGTTGAGTCCTTTTCAGCTGATTTGTATAATAAAAAAACAAATGAGATGGGGTATCCATCCATGACACAAAATTAGTATATGCACAGCAAAAAAACACATAAAAAGCAAAGGAACAGCGCTTTTAATGTAGTTCTTCATCTCAAAGTCACAGTAAGGTCCTGAACACGGAGCACAAAAACACTCACCACACCCCAAGTTTAAGAAGGCCTCTAGCACCGGCTTGAGCGAAATTCTTTGCAAAAAAATAAATTGGATAGACTTTGTAAGATGTTACACCACCTAATCGGGCCCGGTCAAAAAAGAACAGACTGGAAAGTATTACATATTTAAAACAAAATAGTTCCTACGCATAAGGGTGAATCTTCAACTATGTATAGTTTGTTCTTATGTTGTATTGTTACACCACTGTTCCAGGTTAGGGGAGGTTTGGCGCCTTCAAACTAGTTTAACCCCAACACTTTCTGTATGTGTCTGGCTCAAGTCAGGAGCATGTTATTCAGTGGTTGTCGTTTGTTGCAGTATATCATATTTGTTTTTCGTTCATTATTTTGTAAATAAATCAGGCCGTTAGTTTTCTCGTTTGAGTTGTATTAGTCATTTCGGAGACTCTTATAGCTTATTATGCAGTATGGGTTTTGCTCATTGTTGAAGGTCGTACGGTGACCAACAGTTGTTAATTTCTATGTCATTTGGTCTCTTGTGGAGAGTTGTCTCATTGGCAATGATACCACATCTTTTTTTTTTTTTATATTTACCCTCATTATATTTTGTCTTTTTATTCGTTAATAGTTGAAATATTTATATCCACACGGTTCACATTTATATTTACACATTAAATAAGTTAGAAAAAACTTAATATAACTAAAATGTATACATATTGTTATAAGTTCATTCTGCCATTTTGCAGAGAATATATTCAATCATAGCTGTATGACATTTTTTATAATCAAGATTAAGGTGGTATGGGTGTCTTCCGCCATCTTGAATTGTAAAAAAAACAGAACACTAGGTCTAGAAAGTATTTTATAAAAACTAGCTTCCGATATTTTATTTCAAAATTCTATCGTATTGTTTACCTTCAAATCACATTATGATGTTTTTACTCTGTATAAACCATACAAAACGTGTAATTTCTTCACAACTTATAGCTTGAAAACAAGCTCGTTTTAATTATATTATTGAACATACCACAATATATTCTATATTACATTTAATCTACTTTTATGTAAATTGTGTGATTCAGGTTCGGTTGAAGACGAAACACATTTCCGCATTTATTGTGACCGTTATACTGATGCACGAAACAAACTGTTACAAGAGTTACCATTTATTCACCCAGTAAACAATGCTGAACTATCTTCAAACGAAGCAATTACAGAATTCTTTAATGCTAAAAGCAAACGTGTAGCAAACTTTATTTTAGAATGCTCCAATATATGACGTGAATATCTATATCTTTTTAATCTGTCTATGGTAAATATCAAAGTAAAGACAATACACATGTCTACATTTTTAAATGTTATAATTTTGACCTCATTTTCTTATATTTGTTATATTTAGAGTTAAAACATAATAGTGCATCAGAAGCCTATTTGGCTGGCTGAATCATTATGTTAATACTTAATGTACATTTTATTGTATATATTCAGGTTGCACACTACATGCACTAATAAACTATTTGTTCATTCATTCATTCATATATTATAACATGTTGGCAAAGTATGAAAAAATTATTTCGTTTTTTTTTTTTGGTTTATTTTCCCATACAATAAGAAAATCATTAGTCATCATACAACCAGAATAAATTATTTGAACGTGAAGAATCAGTTGTGCTTTAGTTAAGGATGTCTAAATGTGGTTAATTCAAATATTATATAATCACTCCATCCATAGCTGTTATAGCATAGTCGTTGGTTACGAAAGTCATAACGGTCAATATAAAAAATTCGAAGTTCTAACCTTATACCCGGAATGACATTTTTCTATTGTAATATGTTTTAATCAAAATTAAGGAATAACAGTACTGTAGTTGAAGAGTTGCTACCGTCAATTGGCGATTTGATAGTCGCAAATGCAGTTTTACTGGCGACGCGTAGCGGAGACAGTAAAACGGAAATTTGCGACAGTCAAATGAAAATTAACGGCGGTAACTCTTCAAATACAGTACTGTTATTCTGATTATAATGCATTACAAAAAGAAATGATACGTTAGAGCTTGAAAAAATGTATAAATGTGAAATAAAAAAAAAATCCGCGATACTTCATAAATGATTTGGGCGCAAACACGTCATGGCTAAACGTGACGTAATACAAATGAAAATTTACAAACTGAAGGTTATTACGTTACTTCTACGATTCAAATTTGGATAAAATTACATTAAAACGGCGATTTTGAGGTAGGTTTTGTTTTATTTTTTATAATATTGTAGTAATCGAACATTTGTTGATCCAAGCAATTCAAAATGGCGGGTCTCTCCTTAGTTACGACATGTCAACTGTGGATTTAATTGTAACTTTTAGCCAATGAAAAAAATTGTTATATAAAAATTGCATTAGAATTTTGTTTTTTTATCACAGAGGGTATTACAAATTTCATTGTCATTTGATGTTGATATGTTTTTGTTTTCTTTTTTTACTGTCAAAGAAGTAGTTTCACTGTTAAATTATTAGATATAGAGTCAGTTAAATGCTGACGTGATGTTTATACGGATCATTTAGGATCAAACAAAGGAAAATAATTGATAGCATATATTATGAAACTAATAACATATTTGAACGTTTGCTACAACGGAAAAGAAAATCGAATGTCTATGTTTGTAACACATGACAAGCGTCATTAGTATATTATTGATTTTTATTTTACAGATTTATAACTATTGTGTTATAGCCCTATTGCATAACGGTTCGGTTAATACCTAATGTTGAACGTTATATTCCATGAAATTAAAAACAAAAACACTGGCTATTTTATATATTGGATTTAAATGAAAGACGAAGTAAAATGTCAATGAAACAGATATATAATTTGTGTGCATATGTATATAAACGAGTTATCAATCAATCGTTTTAAGGCTATAAATTATTAGTAATTGTATATCAGCTATCGTAGTCTAGTGGTACTATGTACGGACCAAAGACTATTATATTTTTCAAAGAAATGTTCGGACATTAGTTTGTTGAACATTTTTGAGAGGTAAAACGTTTGCAAGTTAATAGTTAAAAATTTGAACATGAGTTTATTTCGTTTGACAATGTATTCTGGTTAAATAATCTTCTTTAGAACAATCATACGTGGTAATTTTACAACTTAATAATAGCAGTTGATAAAAACTACTTTTTACAAGAACATAAAAAGTCAAGTATTTTTCAAGTTTCTATACAAAGCCATCAATGAATAGAAAAGAAACTTATTTTGAGAGGGGGCCAAACAAGCTCTTAATCATACCATCTCCTTTTTGTTTATCTATATTGTAATAGATAAAAGATAACAGTGACCTATATGAACGGAGGACAGACCTTTAAATTTATTTTGGTTACATATGAATAGAACTATTTGCATTGATTTTTGACATGTTCAAATCCTGTTGTCGTTCTGTTTTTCCAAACTTAGAGTAGATACACAAACTTATAGGATGACAGATTAGCCCTACTGCAAATAACATGATCGAACCGATAAAGTACCACTCAGCTTTTCTATCAGTATACACAATCCATAAAATGAATAAAACAATGTTTTCAAAATGGAAGAGTAAGTAATAAAGAAATGTGAAGATACCGATTTGATTTTTCTCCTCATCAGATATTAGAACATCGAAATATTTGTATTTACAAAAGAAGAAAATGTTTACAAAGGACCCCAGTGTTAGCATCCAATAATCTCTGCATGAAAATCTTGTTTCGTTCTCTATAAATGCAGCTATAGCAATACTTATACATATTACAAAACGATATAAAATAAATAAAAAAAGATATAACTCCAACACTATAGCAAACAATGCAAACAGGACAATTCTAGGTACAATTTCAAACATTCTGGAAAGTACTGATCTTATTTTGGTTTTTCTGGTTAGATTGGCTTCGTTTTCTTTTCAACATTATGTTTAAAAAGGTACATTGCTTTTGCCAATCCAAGTGCTAATCCAACAAATTCTGCATAACGTAGCATGGCTGAAACAAAAGTGGAATCTTTTTATTTGTTAATTTTTTTTATATATTTCATGCTCAAAAAAGACTTAGAAATATCATTTGAAAGAACAGAAATTTTCGAACAAATTTTCTTTTTGTTGTGTTCTACTTAACAAGATTAATGTTGTGTGTTGAGTACATACAAAAACGAGTGAAAAACATAAAGAAAATGTGTCAACTTCGAGACAGCAAACTTGGCATTAGTTTTTGTTCTTACTTCCTGGTGTCCATCTTTGTTGGTTTATATTATGTGTGTCAGCCCGATAAGAATAATTAGGGTAAACCGAGCGATATCCGAAAACTTACTCGGAGAAATATATACAACATATAACACAGTTAGACAAGATTTATATTTTGTTGTTTGTTATCAAATCAACATTATTGTATGGACCTAGATAATATAATGATTAATTATAGACACGTATCATAACGAGATCATTAACTACATGTATCAGTTAAGTTTACAGTAATGTACTCAATGATTTGATAAACTTAAATTGATTATTAATTATTACAAAGTGAAACAGAGCATACAACAAATACATTTTATAATTAAAAAAGCACATTTTTACACAGGTGTGACGATGGAAGTCAGTGATTTGTGAACCGTTCACTGAGAGTCACAATATGGTGCGACGAACTCTTTTATTTAGGTAGATCGGTTGTATTCCGCTATCTTGGAATGAAAAATAGCAGAAAACATTCGGCCTAGAAAACAAACAAACTGCATAAGACATACAATCCGTTAAACGATTATGGAGCGTTCACAGCTAAGACAATTGGTGAATGCACTCGATTGTTGGTTCAAAACCTCTTTGGCAATTGGTCTTTGGTGAAGAGTTGATTCATTGGCAATCACACACATATTTTTATGTTGGTTCAAGAACAACACTTCCTCAGGTGGTGTGAGTCCCACTTGCACAAAAGTGCTTGTAACGCAAGCATCGGGTGAACGGGATGTGTGAGCAAAAAACACCACTTCAATACACATATCAAGAATACAATCTGAGTCTTATCAGTCTATCTCGCCTGGAATAGTCAAGGGATGGAGGAAGCCAAACAACTTTTGTTATTTCAACCTGCACAGAAATCTGCTACGGTCCCTACTGTTGAAAATCTTGTGACATCAAATACTACTACTGAATTGTATCACAAGGAACATTCGGGTCAAAGTTTTCTGAGTGTACTCAAACATCGACGACGAGATTAACAGGCATCTTGACTCGTTTGCATTCTGCCGTCTATATATAAGTATTTGACGTAAACTAAAAACCTGAAACTACACCGTAACAAAAGAGTTTTTTGTCATTCGATCTATACACGGTGACATAAGATTCTCTCTACCTGTATAACAAACATGTGATCATGTTACATATAATCGGGACGAAGTTCCAATAATTTAAATGCTTGGGACTGCGTCTCTAGGAATTAGTGGAAAAGGGGAAGGAATAACCTGTATCCCCTATTAAATAAATGTGAGTGGGATTCTAGGAACAAGCGAAAAAAAGGACAGTCTAGATATCCTTTTCAGGATCGTGCACATTTTTTATTTGTAGTTAGATTGTATTTCTATGAACATGCAATGATTTGAAAACACCTGCAAAAATTACAATCCTTGAATCTCTCTTTATAAATTTTCTAGGACCGTTGGACTTTAATAATTAGTTAATTGTTTACTTCAATATTTCGGGGGCATAGACTAACATTCTGTAAAAAAAACCAAATAGCTTTAACAGTTTCTGAGGGACAGCGATAACAATTCCAAATTCAGATCATGACATTGACCTATGAATTTGACCTCAGTTTTCTAGTTCTAGCAAGTACATTCTCAAATATTGAATCCTTTAGTCTTTACGGTTAGCTATTAAAGAGTTACTGCAACACAAGATTTTTTGAAATAGGTATGTGGGATAGCTCCAATACAATTTCACTTGATCTCTTCGGTCAACGTAAACCGAAGCATTCTTAGAATTTAACGAACAATTAAATAAATATTTATGTCGATTTCTTTTTTGTAACGGGGGAGATTTGCGCGCAAGAATAAACAGTGTTAGGATAGATGACTCTTGCAATGAAAAATGTTCGGTCAAACAGGGTGAGTTTCAAAAGCGCATTAATTATTTGATACATTATGCAACATACATAAAAAGTAAAATAACAAAAATACCGAACTCTGAGGAAAATTCAAAACGGAAAGTCAAGCGACATCTTGAGTATGTTGAGCTCAAATTTTAGTTCAGGCAATTGAATCTTGAATCTTAGGTTCCAATGTCTTTTCAATTAACGGTTACATAGTTACTGCAACACACAACTTTTCAACATAGGGAAGAAAGAATAACTTCAATAAGATGTCACTTGATCTCCTCGGTCAAAATTGAGTAAAGTATTCTTAAGATTCAACAAACAATTTAGAAAAGATTTTTTGTCGATTTCCTTTTTGTTACAGAGGAGGCTTGCGCCAGAAAATAGTGTTAAAATATACTTGATATATAACTCTTACAACAAAAAGTGTTTGGATACACAGAGTGAGTTGCAAAAGCGCAATAACTGTTTCATATAATATGCAAAATACCTAAACAACACAGTGCGAGAAAAACAATGTCATGGAAGAAGAAAAAAATAACAATCAGAACACAATAAAATTGTCTTTTCAAAGAAAAGTTGAATTTTTTAATAGTCAGAACAAACTTAAAAAGTCTTTCAATGGAATGGTAGAAAGACATAATAGAATGAGAAAAACGATAGCAACGGGGCATTGATCTTGACAACGAGATCTGTGATCAAAACTTTGTTTTATCAATTAACTTATATTCACAACAAATAAGAAGGGCAACAGATACCAGAGGGACAATCAAACTCATATGTTGATAATAAACTGATAACGCCATGTCTAAAAAAAAACAAAGACTTATAGATAAACAATAGTACATAAAACACAACATAGAAAACTAATGACTGATCAAAACGATCCCCGCAAAAAATGGGGATGATCTCCGGTGCTATTGAACGGTAAGCGGATCCTGATCCGCATGTACTCCGCGATTTTGTGTTGATTGTTTGTTAATGCTACGATACGGTTAACTCCGTCAGCAAACTCGAAAGTTAATTAGCTTGCAAACAACAATCACTGAACGAAATATTATTTGTCGAATAGTACATAATAGATTTGTAATAACTATAAACATCGTGCATAAGAGACTTAGTTATATATATATGCATGCATGCATTGGTTCAATAATTTTTGACATTAAACGTGTTTCTTATGTAGAAAATGATGGATTAATTATAAAAAATTAAAAAAAATAAATGTGGTATGATTGTCAATGAGACGACTCTTCACACGAGACCAAATGACACAGACCTTAACAGCTATATGTATATGTACGGCCTTCAACAATGAGCAAAGCCTATACCGCATAGTCAGCTGTAATAGGTCCCGAAATCACAAATGTAAAATAATTCAAACGAAAAACTAAAGGCCTAACTAATGTACAATTTTTTTTTTGTTGAAAAACAAAGGCTCCTGACTTTGCACATACATACAGAATGTGGCGGGGTTAAACATGTTAGCGGGATCACAACCCTGCCCCTTACCAGGTACAGTGATGCAACAGTTCAAGATAAAAACGAACTATAAAAATCAGTTTAAAAGGCTTAACTCATCAGATGGATACAAATAGAAATACATCTAACAAAAACACAGAGTGGACGTGGCCGGGTACTTGTACATCCTAACAACAAAGAGACACTAAGTACAGATCTGAAAGTACTCGTAGTTACTGACTGCTATTTCAAAGCTAACAACAAAAATTGAGACTAAATTAAAAACCTAGTTTTAGAGCTAGCTAAACCTCTCACTTATATGACAGTCGTATTACATTCCATTATATTGACATATTGACATACACGCGTATGTTAAAAAAGTAATTCATTTGAACATTTTTGAATTATTATAACAAATATAATCTTTCACTATTCATCAAATGTTAAGATACACCGTTGTAAGACCTGTTGCCTCAGCAGTATGTTATGTATAAAAAGTTAAATAACAAAAATTACGAATTTCTAGTAAAATACCTAGGGAAAGTCACTTATCAAATAGCAAAATCAAAAGCTCAAACAAATCAATTGAATGGAAAACAACTGTCATATTCCTGACTTGGTGCACCATTTTTTTTACGAAGAAAATGGTGGATTAAACCTGGTTTTATAGCTAGCTAAACGTCTAAGTTGTATGAAAGAGGGGCGAAAGATACCAGTGGGACAGTCCAACTCATAGTTTAAAAAACAAACTGACAACGTCATGGCTAAAAAGAAAAGAAAAGACAAACAGACAAATAATAGTACACAAGACACAACATAGAAAACTAAAGACTAAGCAACACGAACCCCACCAAAAACTGGAGGTGATATCAGATGCTCCAGAATGGTAAGCACATCCTGCTCCACATGACATTATTTTGACAATGTTACCTATTATGTCTGTTTTGTTCACGCATCGTGGTAAATATAATGGAATTCGATGCGACTGTCATACAAGTGAGAGGTTTAGCGCTATAAAACTACTTCCAATCCACCATTTTCTACATTTGAAAATGCCTGTACCAAGTCAGGAATATGACAGTTATTGTCCATTCGTTTGATGTGTTTTATCATTTGATTTTGCCATTTGATTAGTGACATTCCGTTTTGAATTTTCCTCGGAGTTCAGTATTTTTGTGATTTAACTTTTCACATAGATTTCCAATATAATAACAACAATGTTTGACCAATACAAACAGACATGACAGGTAAACAATATATATTTCGGTTTAAATATATCACAGCTAAAGGAATATACGAATGGAAATAAAAATTCAAAGTCTAATGTCAAAAAACATTCTAATATATGACAAAAAGTCACTAAAGATAGTAGCGAATATCCTTACATTTGGCGTACAATAACCCAATGTGTTCTATGACATTTCATATCATAAAACAATGTAGTGTCATCCGACCTCTTCTTATTTTCATATGAATCGGAGTTCCTTCAGACATTTGTCAAAAACAAGAAGATCAAAGAAGCCAGGTTATTTAATTTCACTTTCAGATATATTGATGATGTTCTTTCCATTAACAATCCGAACTTTTCTGATTGGGTTCCATTAATATATCCACCAGAACTAGAAATTAAAGAAACAACAGACACGGCTTCCTCCGCCTCATTTTAGATTTATACCTCGAATTTGACATACACAGTCATGTCAGAACCAGAATCTATGACAAACGAGACGATTTTAATTTTGAAATTATCAATTTCCCCCACCTTAGTAGCAATATACCAACTTCACCTGCATATGGGATATACATTTCCCAACTTATTCGGTATTCAAGAGCTTGCAGCTCCTACTCAGACTTTGTAAAACGTCACCAGAGTCTGAGCAGAAAGTTGATGAACCAGGGTATGTCAAAGAACGTCTTGTCCTTTTTCTAAAAAAGTTCATCGGAAGGTACCAAGAACTTGTTGATAAATATTCCGTATCAACTTCACAAATAATACACGATGGTCTTGTAGTATAGATTTTGCGTACTGACGTTGTTTATCATCTTTATAACGTGTTATAGTATTCTTTTATTTGTCTTTATTAATATTACTTTCACTGTTAAGTCCGGTTTTTTTATATATCCATTTGACGTGACTCTGTGCTTATGTATCCCGTCATACTTTGAACGACAAAATTATTTCATTTTTGATAATACGTTTACTGTTGAGTCTGTTTTTGTGATATACATTTGGCGTGACTCTGTACTCATATATCCTGTCATAGTTTGAACCACACTATTGTTTAATTTATTAATATTGCTCTTACAGTTAAGTCTGTTTTTGTGATATCTATTTTACGTGACTCTGTGCATATGTATTCTGTCATACTTTGAACGACAAAATTATTTTATTTATTTATATCACTTTTACTGTTGGGTCTGTTTTTGTGATATACATTTGGCGTGGCTCTGTGCTTGTGTATCCCGTCATAATTTGTACCACACTATTATTTTATTTATATATTTTGCTTTTACTGCTGAGTCTGTTTTTGTCATGTCCATTTTACGTGACTCTGTATTTATGTATCTCTTTATACTTTGAACGACAAAATTATTTTATGTCTACCTGTGCGAATTTCAAACGCGCAATTTTACGCCAGTACTTAAAACCTTCCATCCTTTATAGGTAGATTTTACATAGATATATAAAATCGTATGATATAAGCATAATGAGGATGTTAAATTTGATGTATGCTTCTTCCTAAAATTTGTTTGTTTTATAGTGATTAAGATGATAACACAATGTTGACTGCTGTAACCCTATTTTGACATTTTACGAATTGTGTCTGTTTGTTTTGTTCACGCATCGTTGTCAATATAATGGAATTTAATGCGACTGTCATACAAGTGAGAGGTTTGGCTAGCCATAAAACCAGGTTCAATCCACCATTTTCTACATAAGAAAATGCCTGTACCAAGTCAGGAATATGACAGTTGTTATCCATTCGTTTGATGTGTTTGAACTTTTGATTTTGCCATTTGATTGAGGACTTCCCTTTTTGAATTTTCCTCGGAATTCAGTATTTTTGTGATTTTACTTTTACTGATTCATCGTTGTTGGTTGTGAATGAAATAACTGATATAGTTTACTGCGATGCTGTATTTTAAGTTATTTTGTTTTTGCTTCGTACTATCACTTGATACCCGATATCAATCTTATGGAACATGATATTATGTGTTCATGAAAAGGCAGTATTTCTATAGCTAAAATCAAATAAAAAAGTATAATAAGTTACTGATATTATTTCTACCATTTTTTAAGGATCATGATATTATGTGTTTATAAACAATGCATCATGTATATAGTTCAAATCAAAGAGAAAAGTATGTTAATTTACTATAATTATTTAGCTACAACGGTTTAAGGAAAAGAAAGATAATTCTCTACGTTCGAAGTGACGTCATGGAAAAACAGTTATCAGGATTTTCTTACAATCCACAAAGGGATAAATGCATTGGCAATGTATATTTAAGCTACAAAGAAAGATAAAAATCGTCGATTGTTATATTGCATTCGGACTTTAGACCCTTCTTTGTTAGCAAATGAACAAATAAATCAAAAGAATATTTAAAATGTATGTAAACAACCTTGGCATATGTTGCTGCACTGATTTTGGACAATTACAATCTATCAAATGTTCAGAAAAAGATATGTAAAGCAATTTTGTTTAAAACAATTAACTTTGATAAACATCCCCATGTTTTAACATGTTCAAAATTAAATAACCAACCTTTTGTGATATAGTGACAAATAACTGATTTGATCAAGTAAATAAACTAAGATGAGACGTGTTAGTCAAGTTGTGTGACAGTCTAAAATGATACTAAGTTTACAAAATGTGATTTAAAATGATATCTCACATTATCACTTGATATGATTGCAATTTATGCGTGACCTGTACATTTTATGCACATGCAATCGTTTTAGATAGTTAATAATTGTTAATAATTTTCATTTTAATGAGAAATATATTTTTTTACAGTTATTTGTGTCCAACATTCCATATTCGTCGTTGTCTAATACAAAATTTCAATCCTGGTTTCTATAATGAGTTTGTCTTCCTTATGTAGAAATTAGTGCTTTTAACTGGTTTAATAGCTAGCTTAACCTGTTTCAAAAACAAAAGGACGTGTATTTTGCAGGGCGAAGTCTGTTTGTTACTACCGATAGACAATTTACTTCCTATATATAAATAATTCAAAGGGAACCTCATTACTTTAATTTTTCCTAACCCATAGAGCTAGAGATGAGCAATTTCAAAGAATCTCTTAAAATAAAAAGTAAGAAGACCCGAATGTTCTTAACTTTGTATCTGAAATGGTGGTTACTGTTTGTTAACAATATCATGATTTGATTGACGATTTGCTGCTGGTATCAATGAAGAAACATCTACCGTTGGAATGCCAATTCTTAAATCTTCCCATATATATCTGTTTTAGTGCAGATACTATATATTGATTATAAATGTCATCAACGAGAGTATTGTGATACGATTCGGTACAGTAGAAACCTGATTATAAAGTATACATAAAAGAATACAAATCAACCTCTATAACGAATAAATGGAGAAATGGAAATAGAGGCAACAAGAAAGACGTGCAAAGATACACAGTAGATATAATATATATATACTATGATTCAAGCTATAAATGGTTACGTTCTGTGTTGCAAATCATACAGAAATCAATTTGAACAAATGCGCTTCAATCAGAATTGAAGAAGGCGGAGCGGCGTTTCCGGTGAATTCTGAATATATATTCATATCGCATAACACAAATGTGTGATTTACAGTAAGACAAGTATCCATAAAAGATTATTTAAGGTCAAGGGATGACAACGCAAAACAATTCGAAAACTATAAAAACTTTCGGTGTAATTGATGTAATAAACGTCAAAAAAGTCAGAAAATTATACTGTCCACCAAAATAATAAGTCTAATCTCTGTCTAATATTGTATCAGAAAGAAAAATCTACAAAAAGTCATGTTCACATATAAATGTTTCGGTTGACAAATTCAAATTGTTATGAAATTGCACAAAGATCTTAGCAATAAACGCATCGTAAATACCAGGAATGAAATTTTGTTTTTGCGTCAGAGGCGCATTTTGTCTACAAAAGACTCATCAGTGACGCTCGAATGAAAAAAAGTTAAAAAGGTCAAATAAAGTGCAAATTATAGTTAAGGCCCCCTTCACTTTTATCACATGAAACTCCTCAGCCAACCTTTCCACAGATTTTTTGTCACCTACTGGTAATACTTACCATGCTCTTCCATGAAAACAAAATCATGCAGACACCGATAAGAATTTTATTGCAAAAGTCACTCGACATTACTCCTAGAATTCTGTGGCTTTCGTGTTGCTTGGTTAGTTTTCTATGATGTGTTTTGTATACGGTTGCTTATCTTTTATCGTTTTTTCGTTTTTTACATTCTCAGCACTTTTTCGTCTTTGAATTTGAATATCTCTTTGATATATTTCGCCCTATTTTATTATAAACAAAGTATAAATATATAAGTCCCATAGGATTTCTGAAATAAGAAGTGAGTGATCCACACCTCTCAAGTTATCATGTATTCTGAAAGGATGATGAAGACTTTGCGATCAGATGGTGTTGGGTAAAGTGTTTACAGAAACCAACATGTATATGATTTGCACGGAATCAGAGGTAAGAACCAAAAAATGGGTATTGAAATTCAATGAAAAAATATTGTTATTTTCAATTTTCTTGTTGAGAGTTGTCTCATTGGAACAATACCATATTCTCTTATTTTTCTATGAAAAGTGTTCTATAGATATATATTGATAATTGAACCATTATCACAAAGGTCATTTAATACGTAGTATTGTAATAGAAAAATGCAGTTTATTTGATTTTATATAGTTTATTAATTAATACATGTAAAATCTACTGTGAAAAATATTTTATAAACAATTATTGTTTAACTGCTATATACTGTAAAAGCCAGATGTTTCGGTTCAATTAAACTTCACGTTGGTCAAATTGACTTTTTGATAGTACAAATATTACTTAATCTTTGATTAACAAAGATTAACATAACATGTCACAAACTTTGGACAAGGGTCAATATGGTCAACCTACGTCAACAATTTTAATTATGTCAAGCTATAGGGCACAAACTAGTACCTTAGTTACCGTTCATCAATATCTTAATTAATATTTATAATGTTATTTTATATTATTTTGTATATATTTTAAGTTGTATACTTTTTATATTATAGTTAGGAAAATGTTGATTAATATATTTTGAAACATATTTTGGTAATTTCAAAAGCAGAAATTAAAGAAATTAAAGAATAAAACTACTTTTTTTGGTTTGTTTCTGGACCATAACTCTATTTAGACATTGTTATTAATTTGATTTAGAAATTGCAGATTAAGATTAATAAAATAATGGTCACTATGACACTCAGAAATTAGTATATAAACTAATCAAGCCGCTATAACATTAATAGCGATTTTCTTGATATTCTAGGTGAGTCTCTTGGTTCTGAAAATAATTTAGATTTAAAATTATTTTTCTTTTAATTCTATTTTGGAATAAATTAAAGCAAAGTTTATAAGTAACTAATATTTTAATTTAAAAGGTTTAATTCGAATTGTTTGTAGTAATTTATTATTGTTTCATTTTTATTTTTATTTTAAAATTTGTACTTTGAAATAATATTGTAATTATTTTTGATGTTTTCTTTATTAAATTAATAGCGAGTTTCTTCATATTCTAGTTTGGTTTCCCCTCCCGTTGTTGTTTCCGGCCTCCTACCGTAAGCCTCCCCCTAGAATGTGCCAAATAGCATTACAATTGTCGGGTTATTATATACCACAACAACAACACCAAAATACAACACAATAGTAGCAATTAAACCTTTACAATTTTTCCCAAAGATAGGAGGACACACAAACAAAGCGAAAAATTTAGTAGTCATAATTTATATAATAAATAAAAACTTCCTGTTGTGTTCTCTTTATACTTACGTGACATAGATTTTTTTTTTTTTAATTTTCGTAACATTCAATTTGAATTAAATATATTTTCCCACGCTTATTACGAGTGATTAAGCAAATTCTATCTTAATACATAATTTTATATAACATGTTATTTTCATCACTAAAACAGCTGTGCTTTAAAAAGATTTTTAAAATTGTTGTGTAGTATAAGTATTTAGGTCTACTTTCATTTTTATATATAGACCTGACGTCAAACAAACGTCAAACTTTTATGACATCTAATATTGTTCCGGTGACTTTCAAATCTCGGTGGCATCATCCGGTCAACAGTTCGTAACATTAAAAACAGCAGATTCAGATGCGCCAATTTAAAAACAATAAATAGAAAAATAAAAACAGTATTTGAATATTATTCTACCGTTATATATCAAAGATACCTGGATCCAAGTTTTCTGTATTCCTCATACGTCAATGCTTAAACAGATGTGTTTGTCATTGAATTTGTCCAGTATTCTAGTTAACTTTAATCTTTGTATTGTAACAGTAGGTTATTTACTAGAATTATGTTTAATAAGAACAATATCTAAGCTTACAGTGAAATCATCTAATTCATTGGGTACCAATTTTCGTGGATTTCATTGGAAGTTGCAAACAACGAATTGAAATTTTCAACGAAGTTTTAACATTCTACGGTCTTGTATGGAAACTTTGGCATATCAAGACCATCAAACTGAAATAAAAACAAGGGGTTTTTTTTTCGATCTACGAAAACTGGTACCCAAGGAAATAAATGAATCCTAAGTATCACATATTATCATTTTGTAACAAAACTTTGCGACAAAAGAGATGATTCCAGCTTCTCAATTGTGAACTTTACATTTCTATGTAGCAACATACCAGCAGCGCCCGCAGACGGAGTATATATCTCCCAATTGATACGATATTCCCCGGCCTATATTTCTTTTCATGATTTCCTTGATAAAGAGTTGCTGCTCACCAATAAGTTATTAAACCAAGAGTTTCAAATAGTGAAGTTGATATCATCCCTTCGTAAATTTTACGGACGCCATCACGAGTTGGTTGACCGTTATGGAATATCCGTTTCACAGATTATATCGGACATGTTCCTTATGTTGTAACTACAATCCCGTTCCTTTTTCACGAATGTGACCTATCGAATTAGACTATTTGCCAGGTTTGTAATAACATGAGCAACATGAATAACATTGAGAATAAGCATGTGGAGCAGAATCTGCTTACCCTTCCGGAGCACCTGAGATCATCCCCAGTTTTTGAGGGTTTGTGTTGCTTAGTCTTTAGTTTTCTATGTTGTGTCTTGTGTACTATTATTTGTCTGTTTTTTCTTTTTCTTTTATCCATGGCATTGTCAGTTTGTTTTCGATCTATGAGTTTGACTGTCCCTCTGGTATCTTTCGCTCCTCTTTTGTAACAGTTGTTGGTTTTCTGAAAACGTGCATTCTTTTTCAGGAAAAAAGACTTACAGTTGTAATATGTTTAACACAACAATCGTACTAGTTTACTATATATTGTCTATGAGCACTCATTTGAGTTATCTAAAGTTACAACAAATTGATGAATACCGTTTATTCATTTAAATCGAAAGCTATGATATGACTACTATATTTGTCCTTCCAATTCAAATAGAAGAATTTTTGAAAAAAATAACACAGTAAAGTTATTGTAACTGCAATGCACAAAATCCTGGAAATAAATTATTCATATAACTGTTCTGTTTTACATGCTACTTTGTAATGAAAAAGAAATATTTGTTTGTGATATATATTCATAAGTTATATGTTTGATTATAGCCCAGTAAGGAAGGAAATATAATATAACTCGTTTAATGCATGACGTACTGATATCTGATTTTATCGTAAAAAGAATTCAAAAGCCTATATAATAAAAACTTCAATAAAGAGATAATAACTGACACAGTAAATAAAATGACATTTCTTATATGTTGTTTAAATGAGGACGTATACTTTATGTTGCAATATGAAGGGCGTTTCTCTGTTTCATACAATTATGTGAAAAGAAAGATGACAGTAAAAGTGAGAACAGTAAGTAAAATATATTTCTATGGTTGCAAGCTCAAATGCATATGCTTGTTAGTTTAGAAAACAATTTGTTTGGTGAAGAATTCTTTCGTTTCATTGAACAGGACGATTTCTGAAAAGCTGCTGATCTACTCGTTGTGTTTAAGGATACTACTACCAGCACAGTGGCCAGTGTTTCAGTACTCTGATAATATGAAATTCAATGACATTTTTTCTGTTAATTTCAGGTTGATTAATTATGAAATTGCATTGTATGATATTGCACAGTATAAAACTATACTGAAATTCAGGTTGCTATTATACTTAGCAAAGCACACCCTAACGAAACTTCTTGTGTTCTATTAAGACTGTTTTGATTTTAATACCGTTTGGCGTTTGTAATGTTGAAGTTGATTAAGTATTTTTGGTGACACGTGCCGTAAGCATGGAATACGATTCACTTTTTACTATAGTGAACGTAAAATCACATAAGTAAACATGAAACATTAAATTTTCAAATTTTACAGGCATATTTTCATTATGTTATAATGAAGTTATTATCGTTCAGTCCAAATAAAATGTATCTTTAATTTGCCTTTGTAATCATACGGTTGCCTATATTATGGATGGATTCTGTTACCTTTCATGAAATGAATTATTATAAGGGTTGTATCAATGACTACACTTTCTGTCGTATAAGAATATATGGTATGATTGCGAATGAGACAACTCTCCACATTTGACGAAATGGCACAAACATTAACAACTACTGGGCACTGTACGGTCTTCAACAATGGATAAAACCCATACGGCATAGTCAACTATAAAAAGGCCCTATAATGACACATGTGAAACGATTTATGCACAAAATAATGAACAAAAACCAAATATGATATACAACAACAAACGACAACCACTCAATTACAGGCTCTTGACTTGGGACAGGCAAATACAGAACGTGGCGGGGTTAAAAAGTGTGTTGCACAAAGCCCTCTCACTAACACAAACATTTGTTCAACAGCACAATGTAAGAACTAAGTATCAACCAACATTAAAAGAAAAACAAATATGAGTATCAGCTATAAAAATAAAGCACTCGATTACAGGCGCCTCACTTGGGACATGCACATATAGAAAGTGGCGGGGTTAAAGCAGCTTGACGACTCCACCCTTTTTAACCTGGGATAGTGTTGTGACAGTACAACATACGAATAAACGATAAAAATCAGTTAACTCCTCAAATAGATGCAAAGCTGAAATACATCTAACAAAGCATAGAGTTGTTATATTTGTTTGTCATTAATATCATTGTATATATTATTACAATATTTGATTTTTTTCTTTCAACAACAAATAGATATCTTATTCGTTATTTAAAAAAATACACTTATCAAATCTACATTGTTTAATAATTACAATTCATTTATATTTTGAAAAGGAAGACCGTTAACATCTTAATAGTTTGTTATCGAACGTAATGCAAGTACATATATTATTTATGCAAGTGTCAGAAAAACATGTACAGAATGAAAAAGACTTAGAAATCGGACAAGGACGAGGTTTACCGAATACAAATTGATAGTTTTCTGACTTTGACTAAATACTATTCTCCTTTAATAGTTCAGCTAAACATGATAACTTTAACATATTGGACATGTTCCAATTGCCGTAACCACGATTCCATCTTCTTTTTTTTCGACTTTGACGCTCCAAATAAGACTTCTCACTTACCACCGGATTTGTACTTACATGTTCGCACGACTGGTGCCGCATGTGGAGCAGGATTTACCTACCATTTCAGAGCTAATGTGGATTTCATGCTGGTCAATCTTTAGTTTTCTAAGTTGTGTTTTGTATAGTGTTGTTTGTCTTTTGTTCGTTTGGTGTTGTCTATTTTCTAAAAAATAAATTCATCCTAGTTTAAAATGTTAAAACAAAAATAAACTTATATTAGAATAAAATTATAACACAGAATTAAACTCATATTAGATTAAAATGATAACACAAAAATAAACTCATATTAGATTACAATGACAACAAGAAAATAAACTCATATAAATTAAAATGATAACATAAAAAAACACGTATTTTCCATCCTTTAACGAACAACAAATTATTAAGAAAAGTGACGAGACATGCAATTGACATGGCAAGAACATTTTACAGATAAAGACATGCAGTATAAAACAGATAATTTACATTTTTTGTTTTGTTATAAGTAATACGATTATATCTTTTTTACTATTTAATAGATATTTTTACACTTATGGGTAAATGTTGCTGAAGAGATCTATTGATATTGCATTGGAAAATTCTTACTTTGCCTTGACTTCATTGATCATACTTAGCGCTCTTAAAAAGAACCTTTTTGACCTTTGACAACTTCATGATTGAAAATTTAAGATTTATTCGAGTTGTCCGAAAAGTAGTTATTGGTTTACAATGTTAACTATATGTATTTGAAATCTTTACGAGTATACAAACTTACAAGCTTTAACTAATGAAATTTGATTTTGTGTTGTCTTTCTGCATGTTCTGTAGATATTTCCACTAGAAAAACGTACACAATGAGTGATCTTGAACCTAAAGAATATCTACGACTCTTTAAATGTTTGCTCGATACAGCAACAGGAGCCGTGTGTGCATTCACCCATAACAAACTTTTATCAAGTTATGAAGGAAGTTTCCAGAAATATCTTGAAGACAGAAAACATTTCTTCTTTCATCAATGGCAGGGAACACAATATCCATGTTGTAATTGTCCTGTAGATGGATGTACATTTCAAATGTTTTGTGCGATGGAAAGTTGGATGTTCAAAATATTCTACATGGAGACTACCATGGAAAAGACGAGTCACATTTTAAAAGATGGAGAAGGAAAACAGCAGAAATGTATTCACAAATATGCAGCTTTAAACATTAAAATTGATAACTTAGATATATGTCCACTGAATTACATTTTACGAACTACATGCATTTTATCCAAACAAGAACAGTCTGCCTTGGAATTGATCGAGGAAAAAAGAAATACTTTATGCCATGCTTGGTCAGCCAAATGTTTGTCCACAGCTCAATTATCAAATATATGGAACGACCTGGAAAGAGCTGTTCTCTGTTTAACGAACCCATATCTAGCGAAAATAATCAAAATGAAATCGAGGTTATCAGAACATGCGATATTACTATGGCAGAGATAACTGAGTTTACACAGAAGATAAGCAGAATGAATAAGGTAGTTATGAACGCTACATGTACACGTTTAAAAAATCTATATAGATAAGATTAAATTTTCTCGGACATTTTCAAGGGTTCAACACCAATAGTACAGCAAACAAAAAAATAATATTTCATCTGGAGGTCAATATACGATCTTTTACTCTTTGAGGTTTTTGTTATATGGTCACAGATCTGATATATCTATGTTTAAATTAATTCTATTCCTTATGGTTTAATTCCCAAATTTGACGCAAAATACCTATACTTCATAGTATAAAAATTGGTATCAATAAACCACCTTCATATTTGAAAGTCGAAAGTTAAAAACAGCGGCGTCAAGAAACGGACATAACTCATATGTTATTTTCGTCAATTCACAAATCGAATGTGTAATGTGTGGAATTTACTTTCGCTGAATTAATCAAAATGTTGAGAGTATGTTGACTGCATCTATCCGAATGAAATAAGGGATAACATTGTTATAAGCTTGCCTCATATCTGAACTTAGTCTCTAGAAATTGACAATGGGGTCAACTCAATTCTAAATGTAAACGTTGAATACATGAGAAACAACTTCCCATTAACATTTGTATATCACTTCCCGTTCAACCGATATTCCTGGTCTTGTCTTTTTAATCACGTTGAATGGTGGTTACTGCTTACACGAGTCAACTGCATCAAGGGTTTTAAGTCGTCTCTTCAAAAGTTTAAAAAACGCCATCATTCTTCAGTTTGCCGTTATTGAATATCTGTGTTACATCAGACAGTCAAAATATTCCAATTGTTCCCACAATCGCGTCCTCTTATTATCGATTGTGACATTACCGAACGCGAAATATTTTCGGATTTACACTTGCTTCAACAATCCGAAGGATGCCGCATTTAGAGCTTGAAGTTCCTATTCTTTCGCAAGACTTGGGTTCACACCCGGTTTGTTATTTGGTTCGTGTTGCTCAGTCTTCAGCTATTTATATAATGTTTGGTTTAGTTGTATGAATTTTCGTCCTTTTTGTTTTTCATAGTTTGTTTGTTTTGGGTTTTTTTTTTTTTTTCAAACTATGCATCCTTGGTTTCCTCTTTTTTCCTCCAGTTTATCTCTAAAACTTATAATAAGGCCTCATTTCGAGACGTTTCTTTTATATTGACAGTTTGATCAACATTACCTTACTGAACGACATGACGTCTTTTAAAGTCTTGGAAAGTGAATGCAGTTGTGTTCGTATTGATTAAATTTCAGATCAAATCATTTCTATTTGGCGCAACTTCATTTATTTCGATATACAAGTTACGATATGTGGTATGGTATCCGATTGATAACCAGAAATCAAAGGACAAGGAAATTATCAGTTGAATATTTCCTTATAACTATAAGTCTAAGATAGCAATAACAAAACATTACAAAAAATATAAATGAACAGAGGTCGGGGGTAAAAACTTATTGACGTCAAATATAGATACAGCAATCCAATTTAAACAAATACATACGACTTCTAAATGCATCTGACATTTTTCAAGAACAGACATTTTTGAAGATTTAATTTGTTCTGAATCTTAAAATCTGAAAATCACTTGAACAGAAGCTATCAATGAATTACACATTACCTCAATAACCCACAATTTGAGATGATATTTTAAACAATCTCGAACGAAGTGATTTTCTCATGAACGTCAATTCTAAACATGCAAAATACCTAGTTTTCATTTTGTTTAAAAATCAAAAACAAATATTACGTGTAATCAGATTGTTTCCTTGTGTTTCAACTTACATGTAGATGTTTAATTTCAATACAACATTCAAACAAAGAAACATATTTCATACCGTTTTGAAGATATATCTTGTCAAGTACATCAAGGAAATAATTATCAAATTCGTAACTTTACTAGCCGTAATTGTAAACCTTCAATACCAGAAAGAAAATTGAAAAATTATTTAAATGGGCACTAGCTATCAAATTAATGTTCACCAATATATCTTAAATTCTCATATTTTATTTATAACAGGCTAAAACGTATATTCTAATTACAATAAGTCTGAAATAAACAGTTAACACGGCAGGTACTCGATAATATATATATCAGAATTTCGTTTGTTTTCTAGTCTAGACGCCATCTAATTAATTTTCATATAAACCGATATGAAAATAAACAAAAATACTAATAAATAGCGACCTCGTGCAATTTGATTTTTCTGTGTATGTTTGAACTCATGTTATGGGTTAAATAAAAAGTTAATTATCGTTCTTACCTGTATAAGAATGATCTTTGTGTGGAACGAGTCAGTCAACGAAATGGTTCACCTTTCATTCACATTAAATGTTGACAATCTTTTCCTTTAAATGGCTGACCACGATTAATACATGCGTAACCAATCTTTAACTATTGGATTCAACTGAGGGGCACATGAATACGGGTTGCAAGTGAATCATTCATCTGCGATTTTCATTTGCTTATTTTGACAAAATTGAACCAAATTGATTTCTAAAAAGATTTATTATTTCATCATTTCACTTATATTACTGATTGAACCAAACAAAAACATATTCTTTTTTTTCATATCTCGTAGCTAGTGCCCCTTTAAGGTGTATATGGGGAAAATATTTCTGAAACATACAGATTCAAATAGATATTTTTTCTCATTGTAAGTATACTACCGAAACGCGGATTTATCTAATCATTAAGACTTTGTTATAGCCATAAATCTCGATTCATACCACCATTTTTTCGTGAGTTGTGTGTACGTCAGAAATCAGGCAGTTGTTTTCTACAGTTCTTTTCTATGCATAGTGGCGTTTGCTTTTGTTGTTGATCAGTGTTTCTGTTGTTCCGTTGTTTATCTCTGAGGTCTCAGATATATTTACTATTTGTTTATTGTTATGACAAATATTCTTTTCAAAATTCATAATATTAGGTATTAGAATATAGGGAATCCTCTTCCGGTAACGATTATGACAACATTATGGTTATGGACAATACCATTGGAAAGATGACTGACCATGATGATCCTGAACTAAAGGAAGTAGATAAGACAGTCAAGATAGGAACACTTGAGATACCTGCAACGGTTAAGGAAGATAAAAAGAAATGTGAAGGTGATTTATTAAAATGAATGGTAAAATTAACCATAGTATTCTAAACATAGACTCTTCGAATTTGAAATATCGATTTGTGGATGAAATTTTTCCGCAATTTCATCACTTAGTAGTACATATATATATATATATAGATTCATAATAAAATTTTATTAATGTCCGTTAATAAAAAAAAAGTATTAAAAACAATGTATATTCCAACACCCTCGAAAAGTTAATCTGATATGAACTCGTTGAAACATTTTATATCCCTTTGCCATATAACTCCTCATTTATTCAGATATTTATACATTTTTGGTTTTGATGATTATGTTTGTACAACGCCATGCAGTACATATTTGTATGTTATTTCTCTGAAAATGCATGATTTGTCAATGGATGAACTATATCAAACAATGAATATGTCCTCCTTTTAACTAATCCATTGTTTTATGTAAATCTTAATTTTTGTAACCTGATCAAACATGAAAATAAAACATGAGCACCTGAGATCAGTCCCAGTTTTTGGTAGGGTTCGTGTTGCTTAAAGTTTATTTTTCAATGTCGTGTTTTGTGTGCGATTTTTTGTCTGTTTGTCTTTCTCAGTCTTAGCCATGGCGTTGTCAGTTTATTTTCGATTTATGAGTTTGAATGACCCTCTGGTATCTTTCGCCTTTCTTTTGTTATCTACCTCTTCTTATGATAAGACACATTGAATTTTTTGAATTTACGTGCAAATGTCAAGATGTAACAGATAAAGCTTAATTGTATATTTCAAAATGAGCAAGCTTAGAGGTATGTGAAAAGTACAATAACAAAACATACCGAACTTAAAGGAAAAAATTCAAATCAGAAAGTCCCTTATCAAAGGAATATCAAAAGCTCAAACACATTAAACAAATGGAAAACAACTGTCATACTCCTGACTAGGTTTAACTAGGTTTAATCCACTATATATATTCTACAAAAGAAAATGCCTGCACCAAGTCAGGAATATGAGTGTTGTTTTCCATTCGTTTGAACTATTTGAGTTTTAGATTTTGCCATTTGATAAGGGATTTTCCGATTTAAATTTTCGTGGAATTCGGGTTTTTTGGGGTTTTTTGTTATCGTACTTTATACCTCACTTTTGTTTTAATCCATGGATGATTATTTTTAGAAAAAAGAGAATCATCTTCTGGTAATAAATATGACAACGTTACGGATTGGACCAAACATATAGGGAAATAGCTGACAGTGATGACCACGCTCTCAAAGAAGTAAATAAGCCAGTCAACAAAGCAGCACATGAGATACTCACAACAGTTAACAAAGATCAAAGGCAATGTGAAGGTGATTTGTTATGGTTGAAATATCATGAATAAGAAAATTAATGTTAAAATTGAATTATCAGTATTATTCTAAACGTAGATTGTTCAAAAAAGAGTGTTAAATGCAAACATGTTGCTAATAGTGAAGCAAGTGCTATTAACTAATCGATCAAAAAAAAATCCAACTTGTTTATGCTTTCCCGCAATTTCATTTCTTTATTACAAATGGTATCATCAACTCAGTGGTCAGTACTTCTGTACCAAGTCAGGAATATCACAGTTGTTATCCATTCGTTTGATGTGTTTTAGCTATTGATTTTGCCATTTGATTACGGATTTTTCGTTTTGAATTTTCCTCGTAGTTGTGTATTTTTGCTATTTTACTTTTTTCTGTACTGACATGATTTATAACATAATTTTGTTAAATTATCCGTTGATGAAATTAGAAACTTTTAAAAGGCGGACAAAGATTATCTGAGATGAATTCGGTGAAGGATGGTTACTTCCCTGTTTCAAAATAGCAAGCTTTTAAAAGACTGTTACAAATGGATAGTACTAAAATAATATAACTTAAAAACACAGATAAAAAATTCAAAGAGCCGTGACCTTGTTTTCCAGATATAAGCCATTGCAAAATTGGCGGAAGATTTTCTCTCTTTTTTTCTTTCAAAAACATTGAAAAGGTGACAATGTTAAATGTATGAAAAATCCCCTTCAAAGTTTCTATTGATTATTTATATCTCAAAAATAAGAACTATCATTTTTTTTATAATTTTGAAGTTCACCTATTCATATTCTATCAATCTATGACAGTCTTTTATGGACTTTTCATTTTGAATTTTCCTCGGATTTCGGTATTTTTGTGATTTTACTTAACAAAAAGCTTGTCGTTTTTAAACAGAGAAGCGAACATCCTTAAACATTTTGTGTCTATTTCTGTCATGTAGAAAATATGGAATTATCTTCCGGTCACAAATATGACAACGTTACGGATTGGACCAAACATATAGGGGGAATAACTGATCGTAATGACCAAGCTCTCAGAGAAGTAAATAAGACAGTCAACAAAGCAGCACATGAGATACGTGCAACAGTTGGAGAAGAGCAAAGGAAACGTGAAGGTGATTTTCAAAAGTGGAAATATCAAAAACAAAATTAGGCTTACCTCCTATACGAAGTTGTATAAACATATTTTCTTTCAAATTAGAAATTTTTTTTAAACTTAAAAGTTTCAAAAACATACACACCCTTTGATTGATTGTGTGAAGATATATCAGTTTAATTTACATCTGATGAATTTAGAAAAAAAACATCACCTAGGTTTAGTTCAAAAACACTGTATACACAATTATACATATCTAGCTTCAATTAAAAATTTATATATTGAGTATTTGCATTACAAATAACAGTGCACATCCAAAGTAGCCATCACCAAAGAAATTAATAGCAGGACCGGACTTTAATAAGCAAATTGGTTCAAATGTTGTTTCAGTTTTCAAAACTTCCTCGCCTTCTAGAAAAGTACTTCATGCGTACGCAAACCCCTTTTTTTTTTTTTTTCATTAGACCATTTTCAACATTTAAAATACAGCTTTTCTTTTGCAGAAGTAAGACATCTAATTGAAGGTAAATAAGATTCAGTTGTATTTGTAATGAATTAAGTTGTGAACCAAAATAAATAAAAATGACAGTAATTATTTGTTACTTTAGTCTATCTTCAAGCATTTTCCTTTTTTTGGTATATGTCTGTGACATATGTGTATGGAGGATCTTTCATAGTCCAAGATTGTTGTATCTTACATTACATTTAATCCCGGGATAATTTATTAGAACTAGCACTTTTAGGATTCCTCTAGTGTAAACAAATGTATGTTGACCTATAAATGTCCTTTCGGTTTGTTTGGTTTTAATTGGGGGGGGAGGTGGTGCTTTAAGTATACTCTATGATGACAAAATAAACATGACAAGAATCATTAAAATTGCCATGAATAAAATATAAAATTGCCATCAATAGTAGATATTTACAAAACCTGGACACTTTAGTGCATAAAGATCTCATGTGATATCACTGCATTGTCATAAACAGGTCAAAAGTAATGTATCTGACCTAAAATGACTAGTTCACACATAGCATGCATGGTAGTGGGTCAAAATGGGAAAACAAGATCACAAACAGGCTTTTGGAGCAGCTTTTACTGTTATGATCAACAATTAAGAAGCTTGATGGCTTAATGCCAATCTGTAAGAAACCATTAAAAATATAGACATTGTTATCCGATTGACTAATGTCTTATCGCTAAATGATCATTGAAGAACGGTATGTACAACTGTTGCCCTTATTTATCAAAGTCTAAACGATGATATTTGGTCGAATTATCAATACTTAGAGATTTTTTAGTTTAAGAGTCAAAACAGTGGCCTTAAGCTTATCATACCGTTTCCAATAAATTATAGATGAAATTTTCAAGTCTTACATTATTGCTGGTGTTCAGATAAGTTTACCGAAATTGCATGTAGATAAGGTAACTGTAACTTCAGAGAAAATGTCTGAATAAAATGAGTACTGCATTTTTGTAATGATTTGGAAAAAGTTGACTTGAATTAAATAATTGCTAAAAACATAAGATGATTAATGTTTTCTTCCGGTGAAATGATATCACCCAGTTTTTATAGGGGGTTCGTTTTGTTCAGTCTTTAGATTTCTATGTTGTTTTTTGCGTACTGTTGTTTGATTGTTTTTTTTTTTGTTCTTTTTTTTTTTTTTTTTTCTTATTAGACATGCCGTGGTCAGTTTATATTCGACAGAGCTAATGTCGTATTGTTATATGTATAACCGACTTTAAATAAATCTTTTATTATGCTTTATGCTTACGTACCGAGTCGGAGTAAGTAGAATATAAAGTTTAAAAGCATTATCAATTATTTTTTAAACTAGACACATTAGTATGTACGTCTGCTAAACTTGCATCGCAATGTTTTCCTCAATATATAGCAATTGTGAATGGTTAGTTTTGACTATGACGTGTTGATTGTTGCCATTCTATATAAGGGAATTTTTCAATATTTTGTTAAGAAATTTCCTCCATGATTGTTTTTTCTTCTTCTTTAGAATCGATAGCAGGACTTTTTCAAAGCTCATTGCCAAGAAAAGATGTCGGTAAGTATTTCATGCATGTCGTTAGTCATTTTCTACAGATCGAGTCTGTCTTTATCAAACAGATCTTACAAAAACATCCATTTATATCAAATATGTGGGTCTGTATCAATGACATGAATGATATAGATTACAGAAAACGTCTTGTTGGAAAAAGATTGTGATAGTCATCATTAAAATATAACTGTAAAAGTATTAAAAAAAAAAAAATAACTCCCAGGTATATCTAAAAGTGGACGTTCTCAAACCTGACTAAACAAAACGCTTAACAACATCAATCAACGGAACGACAGGAAGATAAATGTCATATTTCTTTCTTGGTACAGGCATTTGCCGAAGAAAATGGCTGTTAAAACCTGGTGTTCATTCGAATACATTTAGTGTAAAACGGTCGACGACAGACGGGGACGACAGACGTCGACAGACGGGGGACGACGGACGCCAAGTAATGAAAAAAACTCACAAGGCCTTTTAGGGACATGTCTACTAAAACAGACACTCAGTCATGAATGTGTTTGTGCTAATTTGGTGTGGAATTGATATATTTGTTAGTTTTAGTTTTTTCCACACTTTTTGAACTTATCTATCTATTTATTTATGTCATTTGATTGACGGAAAAGAGGGACGAAAGATACCAGAGGGACAGTCAAACTCATAGATTGAAAATAAACTGACAACGCTATAGGCTAAAAATAAGAAGACAAACAGACAAATAATAGTACAGAAGACACAACATAAAAAACTAAAGACTATGCAACACAAACCCCACCAAAAACTGGGGGTGATCTCAGGTGCTCCGGAAGGGTAAGCAGATCCTGCTCCACATGTGGCACCGTCGTGTTGCTTATGTTATTATAAATCCGGTACATGTAGGATTTCAATTAAATGATTGCAAGAAACTCTGAAATCGGAAAGAAGTAAATGTATTGAAAGAGACTTGATTGTGTTTCTTTCGCCACGTAAACATGTGTCCTAAGACAATTTTTGGTAATACTAATAATAATATACACTGTGGTAAATGAAAATTGCTCTCATTGTTCAATTCTCGACGTTTACTTAATTAAACAAAAAAGGTACATCTGGTCTCTAGTTGTAGTCTATTATCTCATAGAAAAAAGACCTACATTATAGCTAACATATTACCAGACTGTTATTATTTGATAAAATGCATTATGTGTATTTTAGATTTACATCCAGAAAGATTCTTCAACAGGGAGTATATTTCAAGAAAGACAATGATGATCAGGAATAAACAATTGGTTATTATGAAGCCGGTAATCAGTTTCGACATTTGAATCACACTGCGGTTAATGTACATATATTGATTTTTGATATTTTCTTCTATATAGCTATCAAAGGAAAATAACTTTCCTACTTTTGAATTTGTCAAACGGACGAAATTCGAAGCATAAACAACAGTTTTCAAGTTTGCATTAGTATATTCAGTTTTACATTAAAATCAAAAACGTTTATATACATTATATTTATCTTGTTGATAGATGATGCGAAATATGTTTATCTGATACTAATACCGTTGGTTTTAACGAAGACGAATTACTGCTTTTTATATTAGGAAATAGAAATTATGATCATATTTGCACGAGCCTCTATATTTTACCCTGGCCGTTAATTTGGCTCGGCTAGTTAAACTTAATCAAATTTGTTGACCTTATATTAATATGCAAAAATGCACGTAAACGTTTACTTTATTTTTGAATGATTTATATGATAAAATAACATGTTTTTTATTTTGGGTGTTTTTGAACGGAACTTTTGTTATCCCTGGTCAACAACAGAATTAAGATAAAACGGCATCGTTAAACTTAACTTCGCCAACAAAGGTATTATACTGATCTTCAAAATTTCATACATTCATTTTCCTTCTGGACGTAGGATGTCCACGTAGATAAACTATCCATCTGAAATAACAAGAAGTTGTCAAACTATGTAAAACTATAACAGGAGAGCAATTTATAAACAACCTTCGAGAACAAAAAAGCAACACCATCGCCAACAGATCAGATGATTGAAAGTGCTTATATAAAGAATCTTTTTTTTTCTCCTGATTATGTAAAAATTCGATATCAAACGTTTGGTCAGCTTTTTACTCTATTGATAAGTTTAATAACAAAGCTACAATGTATCATACTTCAAGAAAATTTCGAAACATGCAAAATGCAAAATGCAACACCAAAAGCTCAAAGACATCAAACATATAGGCTACACTTTTTCTAAAACTAAAATAGCAGTTCTTTCAAACGTCAAAATTAAATTCAATTTTTTATCCATTTTTAAGATACTAGCATACAGTTGATATGTAAGGAAGTTGTCCTAATCCTCTTTGGTCACTATTAATGAATCAAATTTGTTTGGGTCGCCTCGATGTATTTGCTAGCTGGGCTGTCTGTAATTGTTATAAGTGAAGTTTGATATAAAATGAAGAATTTCGTGAAAATCTCCTTAGAAGATGGGGTGGCAAATCTCTCCACTGAATTTAGCAAACTATTTCTGTATCAAAATACAGCTAGATGAAGAATATTCGCATGGCATGAACTTGTTCAGTCTGTTGTGTACTTTTTTCATGTCTCAAACCAAATATGCATTGCGTCTTTCGCTATTCGTTTTTGAAAACAGGTTTGATATGAATGAAGTTTATAATTAGGAGTTAGGAATCCCTTTTCTAATTTGAATGAAGAGGTTTGTCGCTACGTTGATTCCACATTAAAGTACACCCCAAAACTCCTTTTATTCAAATGATATGGAAAAAAGACCGATTCTACAGTGTAGAATAACATGAATAACTAAGTTACCATAATACATGTTATGTTAAGAATAATGTCTTACCTATATTCAATATAATAAGCGTGAAACGGTACCTTAAAGGTAAAGAACATGCATTTAATCAACATTAATGTATATATCAAAAGTGTTCAACATGTAGGTATTGATTCCTTCGTTTTGTACAAAACGCATATTTTATCTCAAAGCATATTATAGGTAACTTTTGAAAAGGACATTCGACAACTTGAATATGAACCAAAAAACTGTATAATTATTAAATACAAAGATGAAAAAATTTTTAGAAAATAATATAAAACAAGATTTCTGAAATTCTATTATACAGTGGAAGAAAAATTTACACCATCAACATGTTAAAACTACAATATTCCGAAACATATGTATTTGATCAAGTTTGTCTAATAGATCGACCCTTCATAACTGACAGGAGGCAAGCTATAAATAATGTTCGTAGAATAAAGAACTTCGTCATCATCGTAAAACGGTATTTCAATTTCATTTTCAAGAGGACAAGCTTGGCGCTGTTCTGTTTGAAACATGTTCTGAAATACAAAAAAAATATTCATTTTCTAATAATCTATGTAAAATGATCAATTTGTTAAGTTTGAAATAATAATTATTCGAGGTATATCTATATTTGACAAGTAAGAAACCTGGCCAGACATTGACAGGCCTTTTTAAACGTTTTGAGCGTCAGAGATGAGTTTTTCGTAAATGCTCGTCTCACGTACAAAAAATGATGAGTTTATATTCTTTCTTCAAAAGTTTCAACAACCATATTCTATCCCGCCCAAAATAATTCATGTGTACATATACAATGAAATAACAAGTAAGTAAACAATACAAGTGCAGGTATCGAATTACATTACAATGAAATGACAAGTAAGTAATCAAAACAAGTACAGGTATCAAACTGCATCACAATGTCTAATCGTTGAATAATCACAGCAAGGAATGTGTTAACATTGAATCTCAACCCAATTTAACTTGAAATAAAGTTAACTACCTTGACATCATTCTTTTCATGGTGAATGTATTTTCATTGATTGTATAGATATAGGAGAGCCTCGAATTGAATACTCAACAAAGTTTATAATTTAGACAAGCTTGTAAGTACAATTTTGGTAAAATTGTGTTAAATTCACGAAGAGGTTTACTAAGCGAATAAATAATTCCCTCATACTACATGCATTTAACGGATTGGTGGAATCTACAGTTTAACACGCATATGTCACAAGTGTTAACTTACTTTGTTAAGAATTGATAGTATATGTCCAACAGTGGAAAATAAGACAACAACACTTGCAATAGAAGCCAACCATGCGGCAACAATGATCACTATGATACCTGATAAATGATAAACATATGAATCTGCCGTTAGTTTAGTAGGAGCAACTCTTAGTTACTTCACTCACTTTCATATTTTTTTTAATTTAATGTATTTTGCAAAACTTTTCAGAATTTTGGATCCTCAATGCTCTTCACCTTTGTATTTGATTCAAATTTTGGCAAAATGTATATACATAGCAAATAAACATAATGCTGTGTAATTGGCCAAAATTTAATAATAAGAAAATACAATTAATAATGCAATTAGTAGAATGAAGGTTAGACAATCCCCATGCTTAATATTCATTTGAAGTTAATTCAGAATGCAATTCTGAAAGCTATAATATATATGAATAATCATAAAATATGAAAAGAAAAATAATACATGTAGTATCCTTTAATTAATGCAAAAGTGATATTTAATCTATGCTAAACCCCACTCATGCTACTGGGATGGATGGGTTGGGAATGCAAAACTTGCGCCATGAAGCTGCTTATCATTCATTTATAACTGCATATACTGCGTATATCATTCATCTATCTTTTTTTGCCTTTTAACTTGTTTTATTCGAGCATCATTAATGAGTTTTTTCGTTAACCTTCAATTTCGTAATTTTATTGCTTATTACACTATGTATCAAGACTTAATGAATAAACACGTTTATCTTTGCGATAGATAAATCAATCAATCAATCAATGAAATTTTCAGTCCGAAATTCATAATATCGGTTATAACCTTTACAATTTATCTAATTGTGTAAGATAATTGTATATCTAATTACAATTCGGATAACAAGACCATGTCAACTATAATTTACAGCATATAGTAATGTTTATGTATAAAGTCCTCGGTGGCCGATATGTCAAAGAAATCTTACTACTGTATCACTAGCCTGTCAAATCTTAGGTTGTAAGTTCAAACCCTGAACGTAGCAAGAGTGCACTATAACATTCTTAATTGACAAGGATTGTTAATTTTCTTGCACAAGGTTGTTGTTTCTCTCTGGGTACTCCGGTTTTCTCAACCAAAAAAAAATTCAAAAACTTCAAACACGACATAGCCAATAGTGCTGAAATGCTTATACAAAATACCTGAAGTATGATCCTGTTGTGTATCCGTAGTGGTTCTTTTCGAATATATCAGGGCTTCAAAAGGACAAAAATGGATTAAGTATAATCACACATTAGAATATTGCAAGTAATTGCCTGAGATATTATATTCATTTTTATCAAACGTTCATTCATCTTTTTCTTATTGTTTTTACCTGATTAAATATTATTCAATGTTTGAATTTCCGTGTGTTTAGAATTCAATTTTGACGTTCAATAATAATGTTGTTCTTTGTTTTTAATTTTGTTTTCGTGACTACACCAGAGAGCGAAAATATGCTTAATGACTTACAAAAAAATCAATGTATAAAACTATGAAAGAATATTCTACAAAGATGATATAGACAATGCCTACATATGAGATTTGATTTTTTCTTAATTGTAATTGCTAAATCGTCGTGTTTTCAAATCTCGACATTTTCGGGATGTTTTACTAAGTAAGAAATAACAGAGGCATAAAACACTAATAAATCTAGCAATCAATCAGAGCTTATTTATATGAAACTAATTATCAATCAACCGTATTTTTTTTATACAAAATGCTTAACAAACTACCTGATGTATGATGCTGTTGTGTTGTGTCAGTTGTTATACTCCAAAAGTCTGTTGTATTATGGAACATCTTCGTAATGGTTTTCTTAGAGTATATCAGGGCTTTAAAAGGACAACAAAGAAAGATTAAGTATACTCATGCATTAGAATATTGCATGTAATTCCACGTAATAATCAATTTATTTTTCATGAACTTTCCTTGATCTTTTTCTTAATGGTCTTAGTTTTAGTCAATGTTCGAATTTACCCTATTCTTATAATGCAATGTTCAACTTAAATGTTGTTCTTTTGTTTTGCTTTTGTGACTACAGCGAGAAAGGCAATTTGCTAACTGACTAACAATAATAAAATGATAATAAAATTATATGCTCAAAAGTTGTTCACATATTAGAGTTGATAATCCTCAAATTGTAATCGCTAAATTTTCGTATTTTAACATTTTCAAAATATAGTTACAGTATTGCTTTTAATTTTCAAAATAGAACTGTTGCAATCAGTTGTATTGTAGTATCACGTTGGACCGTTTATAGATGGGAATTTTTAAGACGAGTAAATGACCGGGATTTGTACTGACATCAGATGTGGGATGTATAAATACACAGCCATATAATATATATCAGATGTGGGATGTACAAATACACAACCATATAATATACATCAGATGTGGTATGTACAAATACACAACCATATAATATAACATCAATCATTGATCAGGACATTTATGGTTGTCATGGCTATTTCTTGTTGTCTTTTATGTCGATGTAAGATAATAAAACAAAAATGATGTTACGACGCAGGATTGTGGTAGGCCGTTGTTTCAATACAGATTTGTTTTACAGCAGAATGCATTGAGTGTGTAGGTAAAATTAGACTCTTTAGTTAGCTTGGTTGTGATCTGAACCGTGAAGTCATTATTGTCATGTCCTATAGACAGATAGATTGGTTACCTGTGGGACTAGTCTACTATTAAAGGAGGGTAGTTTACCTAACCTAATAATGACTTCACAGGACAGCTTCAACCAAAGACATTATCTGTACCTACTCACTCAATGAATTCTGCTGTAATAAATTTCAAACTGGGTGGATATCGTATATGGACACCGACATACATATATCGCCACTGGATTTTGTGTACATTTGAAAATGGTAATATTATATTGAAATTTATAGGTGTATTGATAATGAAATTTGTAAGAATGCATAGAACAAAAACCGGACAAGCAGTAAATGAAAATACACAAAACGGCGCCAGCCTTTAAAAAGATATCCAGAAGAGTATTACATATTTAAGTAAACATTTACATGATGTATATTATATTTCAAATAAACACGTATGTAAGGCACCGAGCATACGGCATTTTACCAAGTCAATTCTTGTAAGAAAACTATGTTTGTTCATTACTTGACGAATGAATCCTTAATAGTAATTTTGTTTTTAAGCCATTGATATATATTTATACATATATTATATACGACGTACTTAAGGTGCTACTTTACATGGGCCAGATTTGCTAAGTATTCCATACTATCTTAAATATAGCAGTTGCAATAACATTTGAATCCAAATAAAACGTTATTCTTTACTTGAACCATATGTTATAATATAACCATACATACGCGTAACAGGCAATAACATATATAAGTCAATAGCTAACGAAGGATCATATCTGTATTGACGTGTCATACTATCTTCATAAAATCTGCAAGTAGACGACCTCGTATCAAAGTTAAAACCAAGGCATGCCACTCCAACTTTATTGAATCCATTACATTCTTCCATACACTCTGTCGTAGTTTTCATTATGGAGGTTGTATTTAGGAAATACGTATTCTCCGCAAGAAATATATCTTTAAGATGACTGTAAAACAACTGTTTGCCTGCTGATAGATACAAATGAAAAACATTGGCATTGATGAATTCCGTGATGAGAAAACAAACACTACTTAGTTATCATATAAAGATACTGTGGATTCATCACTATATCTTAGATACAAATTTTCGTTGAATTCGTCAGTTAAGTACCTGTATTATAAGAATCATGCAGGTTCCAATTGTTTGATGATTCATGACCCCAATCAAATATCCTTATATTTTGTTTGTGAAGAAGGTATATAATGAAAATAAGTTTCATATATTTATTTTTTATTTTGAACCTCAGTTATCATTGAAACCATTCTTGGCACATTTTGCCTAAATATGTGCAAAAAGTAAAATCACATTAATACTGAACCCCGGGGAAAATTCAAAAAGGAAAGTCCTTAATCAAATGGCAAAATCAAAAGCTCAAACACATCAAACGAATGGATAACAACTGTCATATTCCTGACTTGGTAGCCTTTGACAATTTAAAAATGGGGGATTTTAAAGTACCATTGAAATAAAAGTTAATCAATACAAACAATTAACATTTTTTACATTCTTTATTTCATTCAATATTTCTAATTTTCTAGAAAAGACAACATATTATATATTTATGAAATAAAAAGAAAGTCGTGTGTTTTTATCTATTTTTTTTTTTCTAATATTTTCATTCAAAATTGTCCAATTTTTCACAAAAATCAAAATTGCCATTTAAATGAACGATCAAACATCTAGAGCTTTCAAAACAGCCAAAATCTCCGATTTGTATGGTCAATACTGACACATTTTTTTGAATTTTAAACGAGATTATTTGATTAACGAAGATATATTTGTATAAAATGAAAACTGACCACTCTGGGTATGGTGCACCCCATTTTTTTTTTCAAAACTAGTGTAGATTATTTTTTTTTTTTTTAATTATAAAATTTGTTGAAAAAAAAATAAGTGGTATTGAATTATGCGTTCTCTTCAACATTTTGAGCATTAAGCATACCATAGCTTCTATGGTAGAAGGCAGTAAATGTACACCTCTTAATATTGATAAGATTTTTCTGAAAATAAATGTTAATGGTTACGCAAAACCCGTTGTCTTGCCTTGGACTAATACGGTCAATAGAAAAGAATAATGTTGAACTCCAAAAAACATTTAAGTCTGTATATGAAGAGAAGAAGATGTGCTATTATTGCCACTCTCCACCAGAGACCAAATTACATAGAAATTAACAACTACAGGTCACTGTAAGGCCTTCAACAATGAGCATAACTTGATCATCAGTAAAACATTCTTGTATTCTTGTCTTTCATTTTTATATATGCTATTTTGTGTTTCTATTTTATATATGATGTGGCTCTGTAATTATACATCCCGTCGTTGTTATTGTGCCATGGTAAATGTTTGTTTACATATTTGTTTGTATTTATAATGATGAAGATAATAACACAATCTTGACTGCTGTGCCTCTATTTTTTACATTTTTACCTATTATGTATGTTTGTATTGTTCACACATCGTTGTCAATATAAGGGAATCTCATGCGACAGTCATACAAGTGAGAGGTTAAGCTAGCTATAAAACCAGGTTTAATTCACATTTTTTTACCTAAGCAAATGCCTGTACAAAGTCACGAATATGACAGTTGTTGTCCAATCGTTCGATGTGTTTGAGCTCCTTGATTTTGCCATTTGATTAGGGACTTTCCGGTTTGAATTTTCCACGAAATTAGTATTTTTATGATTTTTATGATTTTACTTTTTACACAGCCAGGTACTTAAGGGTATCCACGAAATTACAAATTTACTAAAGGCGTGTATTTATACAGATATACTTTGGCAAAATAAAATTAAATATTTCTAAAAGAAAACCTCATTTTTCTTCAATCCGTAAAAAAAATGAATCCATAGTACATTCATGTTAAAAAAAATAGACCCCAGTACAACAATCAAAAGCAAGTATATGCATGTTTCGTCAGCGAGAAATATTAAGAGATAATGATGCATTATTAGGAATTACAATAAATTAACTATACTGCACAAAATCCATATTTAAGACAAAAACAAATTGATACGATATAAAAATAAACTTTCATGGATCTGCAATCTATCGATTCCTGTATCTTGGCACTGCATGAGGTCATGTTTTTCTCTGACTGTTTATGACGTCTTAATACTAAATCCGTTGGATTTTGGACGTGTACTGATTTATAATTTAGTCTAGGATACATGATATGTTTTATTAGTTGAAATAACGACATAAAGAACATATCAGATATCATCTGGGAAACGAATATTCCATAACGGTCAACCAACTCGTGATGGCGTCCTTATAATTTACGAAGGCATGTTTTCAACTTCATCATTTGGAACTGTTGGTTTAATAGCTTCCTAGTGAGCAGCAACCCTCTATCAAGGAAATCATGATAGGAAAAACAAACCCGGGAGTATCGTATCAATTGGGAGATATATACTCCGTATGCAGGAACTGCTGGAATGTTGCCAAACAAAAATGGAAAGTTCACAATTCGAAAGCTGAAATCATCTCTTTTGTCGTAAAGTTTTGTTTTCAACTGACCCATTTCTCATGACATAACTTCAATTGTATTACTACTAGGGTGTGTTAAAGGACATTGACTGTCCTATTTTGTTCTTGCACGGTCGGATAAAAGGATAAGTAATTTGCCAGCGGATGGCATTTATGAATCGCAGTTGCTATGATAAGCGAGGCTGGATTTTTTATTACGACAATTTTACCGTCTACTCTTGTTTAACAAAAACCTAACGCAAAAAAAAACACTGGAAAATGTAACTATTTGAGGCTAGAATTTGATGTTTTACTCAATAGTTCACACATGATTTTTTGGTATTCATTTTAACGCTGCTCAGTCTATACATTTATATGTTTTGGTTTTAGTATACTGTTGTTTACCCTATTGCCAGTTCATGTTCGACTTGTGAGTATCCCTTTTGTAATATTTGGCCTCTCTTTTATTAGATATTAACTAGAAACAAGAAAACTACCGCTTTTTTATTTTTAAATCTTACTTGGTTTCATGCATATGGCCATGTGCTTTGCTTTCTCACATGAATCTAACTGCGATTCAATCTGTATTAATACTGGTTGTGGTCGAATTACTCTTGATAATGTACACATTTCATGATCTTGAGAGTCTTTTACTGACAGAGCTGACCAAAATTCTGTTACACTGAAATATGGTAGATAATAGTATTCTATATACTAAATATTAATTTTTATTGTATATCTTATTGAATTTGTTAAGAAGGACAGGAAAGGAAAACAAGGTAATTTTAACAAAATATGAGGTGGTACATGTACTTTATACATGATATAGAAAACTTTTGATTTTTTCATTTAACAATTCATTGTCAATTTGTTCTATCCATTAAAAAGCAACAAAAACTATCAATACGGATTGATAGAGACAAAGCATACAACCAATATGAAGCCGTTAAATGGTATTTGATCATTGTTAAATGTTTCTATGGTTTCGTAAGCGACCGTTCAATATCATTATGTTAACTCTGTCAAAATTTTCAATTGTAATGTCTTCTCAGGAGAACGTTTTTTATATCGGTAAAGTACTGATCCTTCGGTAAACTAATGTTAACTGCTGGTTTGTATGCTTGTCTTTTTCTTTTTTTAAACCATGGCGTTGTAAGTTTATTTTCGACTTTTCAGTTTGAATGTGCCTTTGGTAACTGTCGCCTCTCTTCTAAGACTAATTGAGAAAAACGTGTATCCTTAAAAATACAAAAAATCCTCGACAGTTTATTCTACAGTATGTATGAAACGTCAGAATAACAAGAACTGAATATTCTATTTGATTAGTATTATTTATTTTTATCGTTCCCCCTTTATTAGCTCATCTGGCACAAAGGGCCAAATATGCTTTTCTTATCACTTGACGTCTGTCGTCCGTCATCCGTTAACTTTTACAAAAATCTTCTCCTCTCAAACCACTGGACCAAATTTAAACAAACGTGGCCACACTCATTAGGAGGGTATCTAGTTTAAAATGTGTCCGATACCCCGCCTGTCAATCTACAAGGCCGCCATGGCTAAAAATGCAACTATTGTCCATTATTTTGAAAACTGTTATGAATAAAGAAAATCTAACATGAGCAAAAATGTAAAAATGTTGAGCTCTACCTATTGTCCAAATACGTCAAAATTTCAGACGACTTCCTATAGGATTTATTGCCCTAAAATGACATAGCTTACCGTTTTTGTTTGTTTGTTTGTTTTTTTTTTTTTTTTTCATTTTTGCCCATGATCTTGATAAATATATTAGATACAGAGAAACATTAAATTTAAAAAAATGATCAGCAAGAAAAGTTCTCCAAATACGTTTGCTAGCCGAAATCGTCATCTGACTCCTTATAGAGTTATTGCCCTTTGATGATGATTTTTACCCATTTTTGTTTTGCCTTATATCTTAAAATTGATGTAAAGTAGATAAAAACTTAAATAAGCAATAATGATCAGAAAGACTAGATATATAGAATATATTGTCCGAGGTCTCCTTGGATTTATTGTCCCTTAAAACGACTTTCATCATTTTTGTCCTACATGATAAAAATTATAATAGATAAATGGACACTTTATATTACATAAATGATCAGCAAGAAAAGATCTATTAACAAGTTACATTTAGCTGATATAGGTAGTAGCCTGGTACTCTTAATATGAGTGATTGCCCAGCCCCTCGAATAAAGACTTGTTTTACCCTCTTTTGTGTTTTGAGCAAACACTAACAAGATAGAGAAAAACTTAGCAGACCAAATGATCAGCAATACCAAATCAACAAAACATATGTTTATCATGAAATATATTCTCCCCTACAATGTTAGAGAGTGTCCTTTGTTGAATATGTACATAGACCAAGGTGAGCTACACAGGCTCTTTAGAGCCTCTAGTTAAAATTATTATCCGCTTTCTCTCACAAAATCTGCTTGATTTTGCATCTTTTTACTCTAAATTTCATGTATTTACTCGCTTATATATCATGTATATGACTGCAATATTGTGTCGTGATACTTATTAACTAAATTAATATAGAAGAAAAAACAAAAAATGATAATGAAGAGAATAAAAAAAATATGTGAAATTAGAAAGATAAATAAAATATTGTGTTTTATCAAGTGTGCAGCTGTTCTTTAAAAGCATAATATTTTTGGCAACGGCCCATGTAAAGAGACATGAATTGACTAAGAAAAGTACTTTTCTTTTTCCCATGGTGGACTATCAAAATATCGTTTAATGAATTGCATGATCTCGTTACTCAAATCAAAAAATGTGCCGCCTTCTTGTTTGCAAATATGGTCTGCTGCATACCAATTACTCTTCTTCAACACTAGCAAAGCTTTGTAGTAATCTGAAATGAAAAAGAAAACAAAGTTATAATTAATCGCCGATGAATGCTTAATGTTTATTACCTTAGCTGTACAAAACCTTTCTGAATTTTGAGTCCTCACTGCTGTTTAATTTTGTATTTTATTTGGCCTTTTAATTTTTTTAATCGAATGTTATTGACTATTCTATTCAATTCTAGATCGTTGCTGAATATCAAACCAATATCTTTATAACATATGTTGTAGATCAACTTTATAACGCAATAAGTAAATATTTACTTATCTTTTAAAAATGGTAATTTATAATTTTATAGTTTAATAATATGCGCTTTTGACTATTTTGAAATGTTTTTAAATACTTTTTTCCATATGGGCGGAATGTAGCAATACGACTTTTTAAGTAATACTTCCGTAATGAATACACAGAGAAACAAACAAACTAGAGGTTCTTGTTGTGAAATTTGAGAGTCTCATATTCTCAGTCACAGAGATATTTATCTTACCACCATATAATAAAATACAGGTATACATACTACTGCTTGTACTATTGACTGTACTTAAAATACAGGTATGCAACCTACTGATTGTTCTATTGACTGTACATAAAATAAAGATTTTCATACTACTGATTGTACTTTCGACTGTACATAAAATACAGGTATACATACTTCTGTTTGTACTTTTGACTGTATATTAAATACAGGTACTTTCACCTATGATGGTTTACTTTTATAAATTGTGACTTGGATGGAGAGTTGTCCAATTGGCACTCATACCACATCTTCTTATATATATATATATATATAAACGCATAAAAGTGTACAAAACAACACCAATAACAAAAAAGAAAACTATGAATATAATTATTTATAAATATTTCGGATAACAGATACCTTTCATTAGTATGATTATGATGTTAAATGAATCATATCAATCTACTTTGATTAAACTATATCAATCTTGAAATTTATACAATAAAACAGTTAAACCGAACATCATAGTTTAGACGCTTGTACAATTCTGAAAATTTTAAACATGACATAGGTTATATAGCTATTTACAACAGAGACTGCAAAGATATGCTTCAAATAGAAATAGTAATGTGCGATATGAACTGGCACAATTCTAAAATTTAAAAGGTGACGACAGTTACGATGTTACAAGAACGATTGCGTCAATACACATTCCAAATAAACAGCACTGATCGATCTAAGTTTGTAAATATTTCAAATTTGACAACGGTAGAGTAATTACAACAGAGGCTGCGTATTTAAACATCCCAAATAAATAGCAGTTTAAAAAATATGATAATAAATTTGACTAAGGTTAAATAGTTGAACGTGACTTGGTACTTTTACATCCCTCCAAAATGAATAGAACCAAGCAATTTAAACTGATATAATTACAATTTTTTAGAATTGAGTAAGGTAAAGAAAAAGAAGCAGAGACTGTAGTAATAAGTAATATAACCCAAATGTAAAGCACTGCGCGAATTCGAACTACATCTTTTCATTTATCCCATTTGGTGCCAAAGTTTTTAATTTTCTTATCCATAATCTTTCCCGAGTGAGTCTATCCTCCCTAGACCAAGCATTGTTGTGGTCAATGATTGTAATGGTCAGTCGATTGAGATCTGCCTTAGTGTGGCCAGGGGATCTCAAATGTCGACTGAGGGGAGGTCTGGCTTGCATTGGTAGTCGCTACGATGGTTCATTCGTTTGTGAAATGGCTGTTCTGACTCGCCAACATACTGTTTACCACCTTTACACTGTAGAAGATACACAGCATTTGTTGTCTTGCAATTAACATTGCAAAATATGGTGTATTCTGTACCAGTGGAGTGACTGTTAAAAGTCTGGGTATTCAGTATCTGTTTGCAAGTCAGACATCGTTTGTTTCCGTAACCCTTGCAAGAGCCCACCGACGAAGAGCCTGCTTTAGAGGATAAATCAGCTCTCACCAGCAAGTCTTTAAGGCTTTTGGGCCTACGGAAAGCCAGTACAGTTTGCTCGGGAAAGATCTTGGATAGTTCAGGATGGTTTTCGATTTCTTTCCAATTTTCGCGGATTAGGTGTGATAAGTTGTCAAATTTGGGATGGTAAGTCAACACAAAAGGCACCCTCTTGTTGACCTTTTTGTCTTTATATTGTAAAAGTTCATCTCGGCTGATGTTGTTAGCACGAGAGAAACCTTTATCAATGTCTTTTCTTTTGTAGCCCCGATTTTTTAGGTGACTGCGAAGTTCTTGTAGTCGTCTTTCTGTAGTATCGTTGGTGGAGCAAATCCGTTTTATTCGTATGGCCTGGCTGTAGGGAATGCTCTTGGTGCAATGCTTAGGATGACAACTCAAAGGAGAAAGATATTGATGTTTGTCTGTGGGCTTGCAATACAGATCTGTAAATATGTTTCCATCCCTTACTTGCGTTGTAGTGTCAAGAAATGTGATCTTAGAGTCAGAGATTTCATAAGTGAATTTTATTGAGGGATGAGCATCGTTGGCATGTTGAATGAACAAATTTAGTTCTTGTTCAGTATTATCCCACTTCATGTCAATATCGTCGATGAATCGGAACCAAGAGAGGTTGATAAAGTGAAGAATTGAGAATTCGCTGTTCTAATTTCCCCATAAAAATATTGGCATAAGACGGGGCCATCCTTGTTCCCATTGCTGTTCCATTAACTTGGAGAAAGTGTTCACCATTGAATGTGAAGTTATTGCATTGCAATACCAAAGTTAGAAGCTGGATTAGACATTCAGTTGGTGGATGTAAGGTGTTGCGAGAGTTCCAGACTTCCCTACAGGCTTCAATACCATCGTCATGGGGGATGTTAGTATAGAGGGAGGTAACATCAAGCAAGACAAGGATTGTTTCAGGTGGGAGAGGGTTCAAGGATTCCATTTTCTTAAGATAGTGTGTTGTGTCTTGTATATAGGATGGTAAATTTTCTACATGGGGTCTCAGATGAAAGTCAATAAATTCTGATATTTTCTCTGTAGGGTGGTCATTGGCGGAAACAATTGGTCTACCTGGATTATTGACTTTATGTATTTTGGGCAGAAGATAGAAACGCCCCGGCTTTGATTTTTTCAGGTTTTAAATATTTAAATGTTTCTTCATCAATATGACCCTGTTCACACATGATTTTCAGGTTTGTGATGATCTCTTTGTTGAATTGAGAGTTGGGGTCAGAGTCTAATTTCTTATAAAATCTCTCATCAGAGAGTTGACGTTCTGCATCTTGAATGTAGTCCATGACGACAACAGCGCTACCTTTATCTGCTGGTTTTATTATAATGTCGTCTCTGCTTTTAAGCAACCGCACAGCTTCATTTTCTTCAGACGATAAATTGTTGAATGTTTGGGAAGTGGCAGTAGACAGTTGTGTTACGTCGAATTTAATTTTGTCAATAATATGTTCTAATGTAGCACATTTACTGGGTTTAGGGATCCATGAATTTTTTTTCCTGAATCTGGGAATATCGACATCTTCTTGGTCGTCATCTGAGTCGAGATCACTTGTGTCACTATCAGTGGTACTTTTTGTGGTGTCCTTAGAAAAGTATTCCTTGATTCTGAGGGATCTTGCTAACTTGTCTAGGTCATCTTCCAAAAGTAAAGAATCTATTTTGCCCGGTGTGGGACAAAAATTAAGACCTTTTGACAGTACTTTAGTCTCGGCCTCCGACAAAGCAACTGAAGTCAAATTGACTACAGGATTTGTAGAGTTCATGCAACTTTGTTTTTTCTCCTGAATCTGCGATTCCGGGACTTTTTTACGGTTATGATGGTACGATTGAGGGTTAAGGTGGTCTTCTCTCTTGCTATAGTGTCTAAAAGTACGCCGTCTCGTTTAAATTTATTTATTTGTTTTTGATGTAATTTCCGGGATTCAATGCGCAAGATGTCATGGAGGCGCTTGCTGAAGGTGAGCAATTCAGGACCGGAGAGTTCTTGGCATGATTTGTTGTAAAGATGGTTATAACTAGTTTGTAAATTTAAATGTTTATGAGAAGTTTCAGCAAGTAATAGATCCATCAATTTCAAGGAACTACTGTGGAGAATATAATTCCATATATACATAGATCTGATAGATTTTTCACCGGTGGTAAGGGGTGAAGCTTTCAAAATAAGCCCTATCGGAACAATACCCTGAGACAGATAAGTTTTTAAATTTGATACGTGATGTTCGGTTTTAACTATTTTAAGAGTCAAAGCTCTAAGCTTTTTAAAAAAAGACATGCCTGGTGGTATGGCTGTAAGAAAAATCGGATCGCGTGATATCACTCGATACAGACTAAGAATAAAAATATATATAAAACGTCTGAATAATAGTCAACGATATTTCGAGGGCGAGGGCGCTGGATCGTTACGAGCAACGATACATGAACATAATAAATAAATTATATTACTCGTATCGATCCAGCGCCCTCGTGGGAAAGATCGTTGACTATTATTCAGACGTTTTATATATATATATATATATATTCGTCTAAACATCAGCCCAAATTTCGCAAATTTTTTTTGTTCTTCCCTCGCCGGGATTCGAACTCATGCTACTGAGATATCGTGGCACCAAATCGCCTTGCACTATACCCGACATATACATATATACATACGACTGATTGTACTTGTGACTGTACAAAAAAATACAGGTATACATACTAATGATTGTACTTTTGACTGTACATAAGATACAGGTATACATACTGCTGATTGTACTATTGATTGTACATCAAATAAATGTATTCATTGGAGCAAAAATGAATACAATAAGAGCAAAAATTGGTTTTAGTTCTTATTACATGTAATATGCATAAAACTCTGTTATGTAGATGGTCTAGTGTCAGTGAATGATTATATGATAGATGGTCTATAGCTAATGCCATTTTGCCTTCAAATTGCAAATAATCAGTAACTGTTTCAAAATGTCGTTGTTACCTTGGTATATGACACCTTTGTTACAGCATGTGTAAGCTTTAGCAGTCTGGTTTTCACAATCTACTGGTACCCATCCGAAACGAGTGTTCTGTACTTCATAGACAATTTTGACACAGAGATCAGATGGATCATAGTTTGACGGGAACATATCGTACTGTATCTGTCCTTTAGGTCGGTTCTTGTCTGGACTGTGATTTGCCCAGAATTCAATTGTAAACTGCGATGTGCTTCAATAAAATGTATGTATTTTATTTGATCCAGAAAATAACCGCTTGCGGCAAACTTCTCATTTCAAAAGCATTTCATTTTAAAAAAAGTTCTTGTTTTCAAATAAGAGAACATTAGCATTCCAAAGCTAAATTTACATGTAGAAGTGATGTAGTTTTTTTTGTTTTTGTTTTTTTTTTTATTTTTTGTGTATTAAAGAAAGTTTAAATTCTATTTTATTTATTTTCAAACACCATCTAGTATGCAGTATAGTTATTAAATCATTCAATTTGCATGTAATAAAATTAATACTATATATGTCAGGCATAGGGTAATGCTAATTTGCAATTGTAATGCATGATAATGCATTACATTTACCCAAGTAATTGCATGTAATTTGTAATGCAGCAAATTTTTTTTGTACATGTAATTGTAATTTAATGCATTACTTTCGCAAAAAGTTGTGTAATTTCATGCATTACATTGCATAACATGTCATTACTTTTTCCACATACTATTTATCTTAAACAGATTGTTGGAGATTAACTAAAGCAGATTTTAAGATTTCTTGATTAACTGAGAACATTATTATTTGCATATAGATTTTCAATTTAATATCTATTTTTCAAACTTTACATCAATCACATTTATTTGGAATTTGAAGATTAAGACTTGCCCCAGGTAGAACTTGAAAAACATTAAAGTGGTATAAATACTAGAATGACCAAACTATAATTCTAGATGAATAACACAAACCTGTATAGCAGAATGAGTTTTTGTTATTTCATTTTATTTTATACATTTTCCTGCATTAAAAGATATTTGAAAAGCTTTATCGTAAAAGTGTTTTCATTGTTGTCAAAAGATCAATTGATACCTTGTTATAATTAAATAACAGATAATTGAACATTGTCTTAAAACACTAATTAGTTTATTTTGAAATTAATCTTTTCACCATTTTGACTCTTGTTCATAAATTAAGCTATCTGTTTATTATATGATTAGACTAATTTAGGAAAGATATTTTGAGTAAATGTTTTGAATGAAATTAAAAAAAAACAATTGTGTATATTTATAAAAATAGAGTGAGCATTAAGTAATAATAAGTATTCAGCTTCATCCCTGTAATTTGTTTTATAGGGACAACAGAGATAGTATACCTTGTAACATTAAAAGCTTAACAATCAACTTTGAAACCTTTCAAACTCTTATGATGTTAAAATACAATAGTGTGTGGTATTGAATAAACTTTCTACATGAATACTTAAAATTCAATACATGGAACACTAGTCTAAGAATCTTTTGAGAATTCATGTTGTTTTTCAAAATGTTCCGTTTGGTTTTTCTCTCCACATGAAACATTGTTTTATAAATGTAATGTGTAATTCAATGCATTGCTTTGCAAAAGTAATTGTAATTTAATGCATTACTTTGAATAATGCATGTAATTGTACTTGTAATTTAATGCATGGTTTTGTCTAAGTAATTGTAATATAATGCATTACATTTCAATGTAATTTGCCCCATGCCTGATATATATGTGTATATGCTCGGAAATGGGCCCTTTAATAGGACTTAATTAATATTCTTATTCATATTCTTATTCTTATTCACCACTATTTGAAATTGTCTTCGTATAAATCAGTGTATCCCTTTCGTCATGGTAAGGGGTCGGAAATTAACTATATTTGATAAATAGGATTTCAAATGCCAATAGAAATGCTCTATTATTCAAAAAGCAGTTCAGTTTTATTCCTGCATTATTTCGGCTGATTTTGGTGTATTTTCACTTTATGATTATATTCACACGGTTAACACCTAATCCCTTTGAAACCATTTTATTTTATTTTACAATTGCAAACGCCCTTTTATCGGTAAATATTATTAACATTATTATATATTAAGTTTTTCTTCCTTACTTGCAGGTTGTTTTTAACAATTTTTACATTTTTTATTTGTGTCATCTCAGAAATATATTTTTTGACATAATGATAAAAACGGTACTAATATTATGCACCAAATGCGCATAACGTCTCATTGTTACCGGGTCAAAATATTTGAAAATCAAAAACTTTATACAAACGTGGAGATATAATCAACCATAAAGACATACGTATAGCCAAAACTTTGCATTAAGGAGATATATGCCTTAATTTCAAATGATTTCTAAATTTGTGCAATGTTAAGTTTCAATCAAAACAATATCCGTATTTTCATGTCAGTACAGAAGTATCTAGTGATACCCTCGGGGGCTAACAGTCCACTAGCAAATGTATCGACTGGGTGGTAGTAATACCAGTTTTACTGCACTAACTTTTAAGAACTGATCAAACATAACAAAAAGACCAAAATTATAGCTAAATCCATAAAAGGAATCAGACCTTTGCACTGATTAATTTGTGTGAAAAGATGAAAATCTGAATTGTTTAGATTTAGCATATATGTTTGCTTTTGAGACACCAATATGTAATAGTTTTAGATCAGCTACCTTTGTAGATATTTTACCTTTACCAATGTCGACTATAAACTGCCATTTATTTTCCATTATCTCTCTTACACTAGGTGTTATATGAATCAAACTGTAATTTAAAGCCAAACATGCTTCTTCCGCCTCTCTCCTTGTACGAGGCTCCCAAATGCAGGTATGGGTAGAATCGATAACTGTAAAAAACAATATGTGTTAAGATTTCTCTACTAGTATTTACTCATGCAACAATAGTAGAAGATTGTTCGAGGCTCTCACATGCAGGTAAAGGCAGAATCGATAACTGTTTAAAAAAACAGTATGTGTTAAAAGTTCTCTACTAGTATTTACTCTCACATGCAGGTAAAGGCAGAATCGATAACTGTTTAAAAAACACAGTATGTGTTAAAAGTTCTCTACTAGTATTTACTCATGTAACAATGATAGAAGATTGTTCGAGGCTCTCACATGCAGGTAAAGGCAGAATCGATAACTGTTTAAAAAACACAGTATGTGTTAAAAGTTCTCTACTAGTATTTACTCTCACATGCAGGTAAAGGCAGAATCGATAACTGTTTAAAAAACAGTATGTGTTAAAAGTTCTCTACTAGTATTTACTCATCACATGCAGGTAAAGGCAGAATCGATAACTGTTTAAAAAACACAGTATGTGTTAAAAGTTCTCTACTAGTATTTACTCATGTAACAATGATAGAAGATTGTTCGAGGCTCTCACATGCAGGTAAAGGCAGAATCGATAACTGTTTAAAAAACACAGTATGTGTTAAAAGTTCTCTACTAGTATTTACTCTCACATGCAGGTAAAGGCAGAATCGATAACTGTTAAAAAAACACAGTATATGTTAAAAGTTCTCTACTAGTATTTACTCTCACATGCAGGTAAAGGCAGAATCGATAACTGTTAAAAAAACACGTATGTGTTAAAAGTTCTATACTAATATTTACTCATGTAACAATGATAGAAGATTGTGCGAGGCTCCCTCATCATGGTAAAGGCAATATCGATAACTGTTAAAAACAGATTGTGTTAAGATTTCTCTACTAAATATTTACTCATGTAACAATGATAGATTGATTGATTGTTGGTGTTTAAACGCCACTTTTGAGCGCCACATTTGGGCTATTTCGTGGCGGTCAGTTTTTATAGGTGGAGGAAGACAGAGTGCCCGGAGAAAACCACCGACCTTCGATAGGAAAACTAACAATTCTAAGATTAGAGTCGAGAGCAACCGCACGAGCGAGGATCGAACTCACAACCTCAGTGCTGACTGGCTTGTGATTACAGTAGCAGAACTACTTAGACCACTTGGCCACCGAGGCCCCAACAATGATAGAATTGTATCAGTACAAGTAATAACATGTACAAAATAATAACATGTATACGACATATATAATGATAAAGCGGATGGTTTGTATGAATTCAGAAGGCTTTTAACAGATGGAACGTCAATAGGTCATATTGCACTTCATGAATACCCATAACAATATTCAATCAGTACAGATCTTGTCTATTGAAGTTGGTAGTTACAAAAACAGCTAAAGAGGTCTAATCCAATTGCTTATACATGTATCGCTTTCAAAGGGTATTTTGTCTTTATCTAAAATCAAAAATCTAATCTAATCTAATAAGTTCGTCTGTCATAATGAGTTGTTCTGTTAATTTTGATACTCATGCCGTTATTGTAAATAATATTTCTTATATTTGATTGTAGATCGGACACAAAAAAAAACACAATTTTAGATAGGTTAAACAGATTATGCAAAACTTCTAAATCAGAATGTTTTTCTGTATATGATTACAATATTGACAGAAAAACAATGAAGATTACCTTTTCGACCTTATTTTGTTCAAATGAAAATATATGACTCTTTTGTTTCATACAAAAAAAGGACAAGTGGTTTGATTGTCAATAAGAACACTATTCACCAAAGTTAAATGGATATAGGCAACCGTTAATGATCGTATGACATATTACAATGTATTAACAGAACATCTTTTCCCACGTGATTTATAATTGTCTGTCATTCATCTTATGATGCTAATATAGGAGCGTAACTACGTTTACGTCAAAACGCCTGAGCGTGCACATGAATTTTGGAGGGAAACATATTTTGATACAAAAATATTAAGGGAACTGTTTAACGCAACACTAGCAATTGTAATGCCTTTTTCAACGACTCGTAGTTGAAGATAAAGTAAAGAAATTTCCTTTTTAATCATTAAATCAAACGGTATCATATTATATATTTGTTGATAGTCTGTCAAACTCTGAATTTAGGTGAATATTCTACTCATATTTCTATTTTTAAAGTAATTTAGGGAGCAGCCATTTAACTTCAAAAGGTCTTATGGTCATTTGTCCGAGTCAGAAAAAAAAAATCACTAAAACATTTTAATATAGTTTTTCGACGCTGTCAATTAATTTATTTCTTTCTAATGGAAAATCTGGATTTGTTTAGGTCATCTGCTTCATCAGAATATCATTTTTTATCAAATTTGGGATCAGAATATTAAGGAAAAAACATAAACCCCCTTTTTTGAAGTTAAATGGGCGTTCCCTTAATATCTGCTTGGATTCAATATGTATGGATTGCATTTTCCCGTAAAAAGTGCGGAAATTTTATGAAGTTATATATAACTTGCATTTTTTACTCTTTTTATAAAGTTTTGATTTTTTCGTCGAATGAATAGCTTACCGATCATCTCTTTTAAACATAGCTATTATAAGGTAACTGGTTTGGGACATTTTACTCTAAAACAAAGGACCATTAGATTCAAAATCAACACAATGAAATCAACATGAAAAAAACTTTACTTTAAAAGAGAGGGGAAAGATACCAAAGGGATATTCAAATTCATCACTTAAAAACAATCTGAAAATGCCATTTCGAAAGAGGAAATACGACGAAAAGACAAACAACAGTACAAAAGGACAACAAAGAAAACTTATTATAAAGACTAGGCAAAACAAGCCCCACCTAAAACCGGGGCTGATCTTAGGTGCTTCAGAAGGGTAAGCATATTATCCTGTTCCACATGTTGCACCTGCCGTTTTGTTCATGTAAGTAAATCATCAGTGATAACTCTAATTCGGTAGGTCGAATTCTTCGAGGAATCGAGAACGGAATTGATGTTACAAAAACGTCATCTGTGAAACATTCAACCAACTCGGGTTAGCGATCTTAAAAATTTCGAAGGGACCACTTTGAACTCTTGGTTTAACAGCTTCCTTGTAAGTAACAACCACATTCAAGGTAATCATAGTGGTAAATGCAAGTTCTGAAATATTGTTTCAACTGGGAGATATATACTCAATATGCAGATTATAATGGAATGTTACAACATAGACATTGAAAGTTTACAGCTGTGAAGCTAAAATCATCTCTTATGTAGTAACTTTTAGTTCTCAACCGACCAAGTATGCTGCTATAGATGAATTGAAATGACAGAAATGGTATCTTTTTCATGATAACGCTTGATCTTCCAGGGGTTTTGCCCCCTACCAGGAGGTCATCTGTCATGAGTCCACTGGGTGCCTTCAGACCCCTCGCCCGTGTTCGAGCGTACACTTATAAGTGGCTTTTGCTACGCCACTGTAACTTATGGTCAATGTGTGGCTACTTCAAAGATTTGTTCTCTGATTGGACGGGATGTATAAACGGTGATGTTCAATCATACGTTGGTTTGATAATTATCTATAACGGTTTTGAATGTAGATATTTAAAATAAAAACTATCTTATAAGAATGGTACAATTAATGTTTTCTTAGTACATATCATTTCATTACAATAGAAACATTTTACTGATAGAAAATGTCCATTTCAGTAAAATTAAGAATGGAAATGGGGAATATGTCAAAGAGACAACAATTCGACCAAAGAGCAGATAACAGTCGAAGGCCACCAATGAGTCTTCAATGAGAGAGAAAATTCAGGAGGTAGGCCTCAGCTGGCCCTTAAATAAAGGTGTATACTAGTTAGTTAAAATAGATGTCATACTAAACTCCAAGGCATATTAATGAATTAAGATTAAAAAACATACACGACTAACAAAGGCCAGAGGCTCCTGAATTTAGACAGGCACGAGAAAAGCTGGAAGGGTTAAGCATGTTGTGTGCAATTTGAAACCTCCCTGAAACCTGTAGCCAATGTAGAATAAACAAACACACAGTAAACACACAGTAAAATTCAGATTAAAAATGTCCGAGTCCGATGTCAGAATAGGTAACAAAACAAACTAAGCAAAATGACAATGATACATAAATTAACGAAGGACTACTAGAAGTTACTGACATGCCAGCTCAAGACCTCATTTAAACTGATTGAAACATTATGTCTTATTCATATGAAAATCAAGCTAAACCCTCCCGTTAGTTGTTTAAAATCATACCATCATAAAATATATAAGAAGAACATAGCCCGTATCATGGTAACCACTGGTTTGAGAATAAATGTGTTTATTTCCGATGCTTAGACCCTACGAGTGAATCAATATTAATACCAAAATATGCCATCTTTAATGACCTTACAGTACCGTAACTATATACCTTCTGAATAAGTCTGTTTAAAAGTTTGCTTAGCTTTTGAGATGAATGCCGACATTTTTTGCTTTTTTGTTTCGCTAGATGCTTAATATAGAGTTCCAAAATTAAACACGGTGTTAAAGAGCATCCCGAGTCGACAATTCTAAATGGTTGTGCCATATACGACTGAAGGAAACCATGCCTTAGTGGTAGAAAAAAAGTAGTTTTATCGAGTAATTTGTAATTTTCCAAAAGAAACAAGCAACACTTGAACTTTTTTACTTTAAGCTGTATACAAAAAACAAATATTTACATGATATACCATGCTAACAGCTGATTGTAACTGTATCAGTTTGATTTTTCAAGCGAAATAAAAGTACAGTCGTGTACCCATCGGATTGCAAATACAAATTGTAAAGTAGAAACCAATTGGATTGAAATACAACATAACAGTAAACTATATCCTTCACTTTTTTAAACAACAACGATCGAGTTGAAAATTAATACCAGTGTATTATTGTGATGACATATCGTTTGAATCAGTGAAGCCTAGTGCCTTTCGAAACATTTTCGTTGACAAGGGTTTGGATTATGGTGAAAATCTTTAATAGATCGAATGATAAAAGAAAGATTCAAGTTTTAAAAAAAAATCTATTCTTCGTGAAACTAGGCATAAGCATTATGTATTAAATGCGCCAATAAGTGTTATGAATCAGGTACTAAATGTTTATATTGATTATAACAGGATTTTTAACATTATGTAGTATTAAGAAAACAGTTAGGCTCTTACTATTCACGGATTGAAAGGCAACCCTATTTCTTATCAAATATAATATTCACTGACAAAATGTCCGTTTTCACATTCTATGTACCATCTCAACCCAATTTAGATTTTGTAGAAATCGATCCATACAAGACGGTCTGAAATTTTTATCGTTATCTATGATGAGTTTATTTGCATCTTGAAGTTGACTTCAGAGGGGTTGTTCATTTTTTTGTTAGGTTTTATTTTCTAATTGGTCATGATTTTGTCCTATTTGGATATATGAGTGCTCAATCGTATCGTTCAGTTTTATAATATTAAACAATGGTGGTAATCCCGACAATTATAATTACTTATAACAAAAAGATCTAAATTTATAATAAATAGATAACAACAATACGAGATGAGATAAGGTACATACCATTGAGATATTTACAAAAACAAAACAAGGTAAAGTAAATACACATGTACAGTTTATTTTAAACATATTTATTTATAGCGGATTGGGAAACAAGTTATTGCAACTTATATTAATCCCTTTCCACTTTGCGGGTGTGAGTACTGCCTTGTAGCGGCATTAGCCTGCTCTTTTTCGAAATCTGCAAGGTTGTCTTTGGCGTGCAAGAGATATGGCTCTCTTAACACAGGTCAGCCATTTATCGTCCCCTTCCGACGGACTATCATCATTTCTCAAGACTATACTCGCAAATGGTGTCAAGGAGAGCCGAAAATTCAGTCCCTGAAATTTCCATTAACAGTTTATTTTTTATGAGAATCTGTTGCATACAGTACGAATCAAAAAATACAAATTCTAATAGAGGACAGACATACCCTTAAAGTGGTGGAACATGCCCAATTTAGAAGAATTATTTATTACAACAAAATTGCATTTGGCATGTGTCAGAATTAAATTGAGTGGACGTTTCTCCCTTTGGCGACAATCCGTGTTTTCAAATTTTAAGTAATCAGTTAGTTGTTATCCTTTACAGATTAACATTATTATATCGAAAAAGGGGGCGAAAGCTACTACAGGGACAGTCAAACTCATAGACTGAAAATAAACTGACAACGCCATTGCTAAAAAAGAAAAAAGACAAACAGACAAATAATAGTACACAAGACACAACACAGAAAACTAAAGACTGAGCAACACGAACCTCACCAAAAACTGGGGTGATCTCAGGTGCTCCGAAATTGTAAGCAGATCCTGCTCCACATGTGGCACCCGTCCAAAAAATTATACACCAGATGGATATATCCTATGGAAAATCTATTATCCCCATGTTTGGTTTTGTTTCTGTTGCTCGATATCATTTAACACATAATTAAATTACACTGGTGTGGAAGCAATATTTGTGTTTTAAAGGAACCATTTGCTATACAGGTTTTATAAAATAATAGATTCAATGCCAAAGATGTCTATATAAGCTAAATGTGTCATCGTTTATTTTTGCTATTTTGTTACATCACATAGAAATACATACCAATATAGTTTTGAAGTACTATTGCATAAACGAATTCACGTAATAGGTTTAATTCCATCTTCAGATTTATCATAAAAAAATGAATATTACGAATTCGTTATATTATCAAAATTTCAGTTTTCTTTTTGTGTAAGTTGTGTAAGCTGTGTTGACTGTCCCTCTGGTATCTTTCGTCCCTCTTTTGTCATTTTCCCTATCAAATTCATATTTGATGATGTTAAAATATTGATTTTTCAAATGATCATCTCAGTTTTCGAAATCAGATATCCTGGATATTTGAACAGCGTTTCTCAAAATATATACATACGTTAGTTCTTTGAAATGATACTTTCGGTAGAATATTAATGAAATTATCCATTCGAATAGATTAACAAATGTGTCTCATTCTAATTGGCATTGATGTTATGCTTGAATATACTTATTAAAACCTTATCTTTCACTATCCGTCAGATTTAATCGTCGTGGCATGTAAGATTGGTTGTCATTAATTAAATATATACAGAATAAAGATATATAGATTCATTAAATTTTTTCAATGCTCGGGTTAAAATGTAGAACAAGATGCATTCAGATAATAAGTGTATTATCTGCATTTATTTCTTTTACCAAAATTCAAATAGTCAATACCATCGAGTGATGTACATGGTAATGCATATGCATATTCTGTTTTTGAAAACAATGGCGCAATAAATATGGCAGTGTAGTTAAATGAACCTCCAACTTATATGAATGTTGTTTACAGTTCCATTATATTGTGCAAGCAACCAAAAACCTAATACATGCACGCAATATTTTTTGTTGAATACACAGAAAACTATACAATGAACAGAAACAAAACAGGGGAGCATTTAAGTGTATCTTCAGGTCCGCAGTTCATTGAAAATTGAGACATCATCTCTGTTTGGCTCATGTCAATGGATATTCTATGGTTTGTAACATTCGAGGGCTTAATATTCTAGCCCTCTCTTCTATTCATCAAATATCAACTTCGAGATCATAACCCCAAATTTTTATGATGCTTGGAATTTGGAATATAAAAAAGAGAAATTCACTATTATTATGGCAAAATTAAAATAATCTATTTTGTCATAAAGATTAGTATTAAACATGTTAAATCGTCTCTCTCAAATGTCCATATTTCTGGATGTAAGCAACGATATGAAACAGAGATAACTCTAGTAATGGTAGTATTTATTCCAGTTACGTTCGATATTTAGAATCAACATAGTCGCAACGTCTTCCACTATTGAGCTACTGAGAACATCATATATATAGCGGCACGTAAATTGAAGGATAATACTAAAACCAAGTTTTGTTTTGACATCCTTGCAAGTCGAAAGAAAATAGTGAAACTGTTGATTTCTATTATCTTTGATATTTACGTATACAAACAATACAAATGCAAACAGTATATTCCCGTTTCACGAATCTGACCTACCGAATTAGACTTATTACCGGGTTTGTACTAACATGAGCAACACGACGGGTGTCACATGCGAAGCAAGATCAGCTTACCCTTCCGGAACACTTGAGATCATCCCTAGTTTTAGTGGGGTTTGTGTTGCTTTGCCTGTATTCCTATATGTTGTGTTTTGTGTACTATAATTTGTCTGATTGTCTTTTTCTTTTCTACCCATGGCGTTGTCAGTTTATTTTTGACTTATGAGTATGAATTCCCTCTGGTGCCTTTCATCCCTCTTATATAGTGTTACATTCAGTAAATATCATCAATGACCACCAAATTAATGAGGTTCCAGTATAAAGTTGAAGACTTTTTAAGTGAAAAGAGTCGCTGTGCTGCAATAATTGGTAGATGAAGTTTTCAATAAATATTTTTGTTTGGATGAATGAAAACTAAGGTTTAAAACTATAGGCGTTCGTTAACAAAGCCGTTTGGCGACCAAAAAATGTCGCATGACCTTATTTTTTTTTATGGTTGCAAGTGATGGGACTACATTTTTACTTGAATGAATGAAAAGTGAAAGTGTCTAAATTATAAAGGTAAATAAGTTATAAATCTAATTGAATATATAGGTTTACATTGAATTTAACGGGGTATTTTTAATGAATATACCGCTATATATAGAGGTCGACATGAGGTGTTCATCAAGATATGTTAGAGTACATGAATTCAAATGTGATAATTAGATTGCGTAAGGGATAATGTCCTCAATGATATAATTTTACACACATGGTGCATTGGGGTTAAGACCTACTTTTCCAAACAATCGAATGCTATTTGTATTTTGAGTGACACCCTTCTAAGTTGTTAATACCTCTTCTGTCATCGTAATTCTCTGTAATTGCAGACTTTATAACATGGTATCATAATTTAGTGTCATACAGCTATGTTAATTATTGTTGGTCGAATAGGTCTTTTAGGGGCATATTCATTTTAATAATTCCATAGACGAAGAAGTATAACTATATAGCATCAGCCCCACATTGTAAGCACGGCAAGATGGTTTCCAATGAAATACAAATTTGTAAAAGAAAAATATGCCAATGTAAACAAAACAAAAAATATGTAAAATAATATTTATAAATTAGACTGCTAGACTAGTGAGATTAATTGTTAACGGCGTGCAATAAATTGTTAAATAAAAAAACCACACAGAATATGTCAGGTGAAAGATACCGAAGGGATACTCAAACTCATAAGTCGAAATAAACTGACAATTCAATGGTTAAAAAAGTAAAAGACAAACGACAGTATACACATAACAACATAGAAAACTAAAGACTGAGCAACAAGAAATCAACCAAAAACTGGGACTGATCTCAGGTGCTTCTTAAGTCATGCAGATCCTGCTTCAAATGTTGCACCCATCGTGTTGCTAATGTACATACTAACTCGCTGATAAGTTATTTCGGGTGGTCAGATTCGGGGATGGGGAAAGGGTATTGTTGTTTCGAAAATTGGAACATATCCGACATTCCGTAGAGTGGAATGCATCACACTTATGAGGACCAAAGTTGGGACCAAAGTTGGGAAAAAGGTTTATTTCTATTAAATTTGATAAATACATCTACAAACAATACGAATACATACTGTATGTATATAAGGATCGACATACGGTTTTCATCAAGATGTAGTAGAGTACATAAATGTCATTTTTCAAAGATGATAGCGGTAAAGGATAGTGTCCTCAATAACATAATATTACACACATTGTGCATTGAGGTTAAAACTTACTTTTCCAACCAATCGAATGCTATTTTTATTTTAAGTGACAACTTTTATCAATTGTTAATATCTCTTCTGTCATTGTATTTCTGTTTTATTGGGAATTTTATAACATGGTATCATGATTTGATGTCATTCATCTATGCTAATAAGTGTTGGTCGAATAGATCTTTTTGGGGGCATGTTCAATTAAATTATTCCATAACTGAGAATAACTATAGTAGTAGTATTCCCACATTATACATGTTATAAGCATGGCAAGAAGGTTTCCAATGATATGCAATGTTAATAAAGAAAAATATTTCAATGTAAAAGAAAATAATATGGAAAATAGTTTTACTCAGTTGATACACCTTGGTTGATTTTAACAAATAGGCACTTTTACACTTTCTTCTTTTATCATGAAAATAAAAGACATCCTGCGTAAAAGGAAATAATAATTACTTACATAAATATGATAAATTCTATTGATATGAAGTAAGCAAAGGCAAACTATTGATTGTTCTTTTTTTTTCCATTAGGCGGCTATCATGCATCTGACTTATGATTCCACTACGCTTGGTTTTCATTTATACTCCTATTAATTTATGACAGTTCGTGTCTTTGGTCTTGGTCACACATATCGTCATTATTATTGTTATTAATATATTATCATTATTTTATTTAGATAGAACTGGTGCGATGTTTTAATTTGCATATATTGTTCTAAAGAAATTAACTATGAAATAAATATGTTCTTGGACCTATTACCTTTCCAATCGACTTAAAATTGTTTTATATTTCTATTACAGAAGAACATGTCTGTTGCATCAAAACGACAAAAGGACAAAATAAAGCAATCATTATGGTTCACATTTGTCCGAGGAATTTGCAATAAGAGAGCCATAGTTTTTGCACACCACGCCATTATATTAACCGGTAAGATAAAAAAATAAAACATAATCAATAAATACTGAGTTGTTGTAACTGAGTACATTGCGTTCCAGTTACTTACACTCTAAAGCTTAATTGTTTTAGATTTCATAGCGCATATTGAGTGTTCCTGGTGAATCTATATCAGGTAATTTTGCAAATTTACGTTTGGAAATGGGAAAGAATAAAACGTTTATGAACAGACAAATAGCCGAAAAAGAATCTAAATTGCATAAGTCAAACATAAGACAGTTATACTATCAGTTCAAAAACACAACAAATTGTTTTATTTACACCGTTCAAATTCCGACACATTTGCTACTAAACGGTTGATACAGAAACAAAGGACATACAGTATCGATCTGTGAGTATTTAAAGTTGTAAAATTCTTAGTTAAAGCATATTTCAAATAAAAAAAATAATGATTACTAGTAATCAAGGTCCCTAGATTTAAACAATAATCAGGATAGACAAACAGATTAGTGTAAACACGAGAAAACTAGAACGAGAATAGCATTGCACATTTCAATGAACTGCATTTCTTTCAAAAGATTTATGACTTTCAAACAAGTGGTTTACTACTTTTGCCTTTATTTATGCCAACAGCGGTTCATTGAAAACTGAGTGAATGAAACCATCGATGGCTAATGGTCCATCGACTGGTTCTAACACAAGGTCAGTTGAAATAAATGATATGATTTCCTTGACCATGACAAAGGTCTCGAGATAATTTAAAAAAGGCATTTCACAATAAAACATTAAACGGAATAGTAAAGGCATTAAACACAAAAAAAGTTTAACTCCAATCAAGCATAATTTTATATGATGTAGCTGAAATGTCACTATTTCTTCTTTTTATTAAAAATGAATATAGCATCATACGTCCTAGGTGTGTCGAAAGTGCTATTTTGGAATTGTGTTCACACGAATAACAATTGAAGCGAAGGATGTAGATGTATTCAATACACCAGTATATCAGATAAGATTTACACAGAATATGTAAATGTATCAAAGAAAGGTGAAAGATACATGTACCAAAGGGACATTCAAACTCATAAGTCGAAAATAAACTGCCGGCATACTGATAACTAAGCATATGATAAGCAGTACACAAGCAGCAGTATTTAACCAGAGCTTCAAAAAATTTTGTGCGTTCATGGAATACCTTTGTTGAAAAACCTAACTTAAATAGACAGCCAGTTACAAGGATGTATCACTTCTCCATCACGTAAGGCATTTATAATCAAGTGGTTTATGATAACATGTATCTTGTCTTTTTTGTACAATGTACTTTACATCAAAATTATGAAAAAAGATATGACAAATGTATTTCTTTTTTTATGCATATAAGACACATTTCTTAAATGAACAATTTATAAACTAAATCATAATTTTAAAACAAGATGCTTGACTTCATTGCCTTTAATTGTGACAATATTTAATTTATTTTGGAAATAAATAAAAGGACATCTATGCATAAGACAGCAATATATAAATTACAGTTTGAACTGCGCATGCTTCATTAATAATACATATATGTATAAATTACTTCAGTAAGATATATATACCATTAGCTTGGGTAGTGTAAAACACAGAGAAAGGGTGAACATTAAGCCATGTGAGAAAAGATGCTTTTTATCGCCATTATCACCATCAGTTCAATTAATGCAGGTATATTCGTTTAATACTTTTAGCACAAATTCTATATTCTTATCATATAACAAACAATCTCTAAGCAGATCTATAATTTAAAACAAAAAGATAGAAGACGTATACTAATTATAGTTTCAGCTTGGTCAATTAACTTAGATAGGTGAAATACTTTTATCAAATAAATTTGCATAAATTGAATGTTAAGGTTGGTCCTTATACTTTTTGAAATGTTTCACTGGTTCATAGAAAGGGCATCGACTAATAAGCAGTGTGCTCTTTAATACATTCAAATATTATATATAGATATAGGAAGATGTGGTGTGAGTGCCAATGAGACAACTCTCCATCCAAATAACAATTCATAAAAGTAAACCATTATAGGTCAATGTACGGCCTTCAACACGGAGCCTTGGCTCAGACCGAACAACAAGCTATAAAGGGCCCCAAAATTACTAGAGTAAAACCATTCAAACGGGAAAACCAACGGTCTAGTCTATGTAGACTTGAGAAGATAACTTCCAAAAATATCTTAATGATACACAAGAAGTCAACTGTTTTCCTAACTGACGAAAAAGTCGACAGAATACAAAGTTTTATATTTGACACTAGAGAAGGACAGAAAACTAATACACCTAGATTTAGACAATATGTGAAAGACAGAGGGTTTCAACGTGTAAGTAATGTTATACGATATTGGAGATCTAGAGCTTCTTAAAATCATCGTAGACACATTGGAATGGTCCAAGACCTCGGTATCACTGCAAGCAGCTGCTAAGAAGGCTACCATTTCACTCGCAAGCAAAAGGTGTAACTGCAAAGGATCGTGCACAACCAAGACTTTCAAATATTGTATAGCTATGGTACCGTGTGGAAGTAAATGCAACCCTAACCATACATACACAAGTATACAATAAACGATGAAAAGTAACTGTGGCATCAATATCTAATGTTTATTGAGCCTATGAATTATAAAAATAATACATTTTCATGTGACCATCATTTTTTTTATAAAGTTTATTGTATTTTTGAAACATTTCTAATGCATATTTAAAAAAAAAACCTATATGGTTCAAATGTGGTCTTGCCCGTTAATAACCAAACGAGTATATACTCATATGGTCCGACCATACGCATACGGTCGGCCATATGCGTATGGTCGGACCATATGAGTATACGCATATGGTCATGACCATACGAGTATATATATCTATATACTTTTTTCTATATTATATGTACCTATCAGCATGAGACAATTTAAAACAAAAATGTAGAGTAAATTATCCATAATCTAAACTAAGTATGCATAAAAAGTCATACTTAAGAATTAAGAACGTTTTCCGTCGAATCATTAAAAGACATAAAGTAGTTGAAAAGTATAAGGTGGCTCGGGTGTCTTCCTCAATCTTGGATTTTGAAAAAGCCGATTACAATCGGTCTAGATCTTTTATGAGGTGTGCAAATTTCGAGCGTAGTATTTAATTAATGTGCAATAAAATTGAGAATGGAAATGGGAATGTGTCAAAGAGACAACAACCCGACCACAGAACAGACAACAACAGAAGGTCACCAATAGGTCTTCAATGCAGCGAGAAATTCCCACCCTGAGGCGTCCTTAAGCTGGCCCCTAAACAAATATATATACTGGTTCAGTGATAATGGACGTCATACTAAACTCCAAATTATACACAAGAAACTAAAAGTAAAAATAATACAAGACTAACAAAGGCCAGAGGCTCCTGACTTGGGACAGGCGCAAAAATGCGGCGGGGTTAAACATGTTTATGAGATCTCAACCCTCCCCCTATACCTCTAGCCAATGTAGAAAAGTAAACGCATAACAATACGCACATTAAAAGTCAGTTAAAGAGAAGTCCGAGTCCGATGTCAGAAGATGTAACAAAAGAAAATAAACAAAATGACAATAATACATAAATAACAACAGACTACTAGCAGTTAACTGACATGCCAGCTCCAGACCTCAATTAAACTGATTGAAAGATTATGTCTTCATCATATGAATATCAGGCACAATCCCTCCGTTAGGGTTTAGTATCATACCATCATAAAATATATGAGAAGAGCATAACCCGTGTCATGCCAACAACTGGTTTTTAAATAAATGTGTTTAGTTCCGATGTAAAGACCCTATAAGTGAATCAATATTAAAGCCAAAATATGCAATCTTTAATGACCTGACAACAGTATCGTAACTATATCCCTTCTTAATAAGTCTATTTAAAGGTTTTGTTAGCTTCTGAGGTGAATACTGACATTTTAGTGCTTTATAAAGAATATTACCATAAAAGATTGGATGTGAAATACCTGAACGTATAAGAAGTCTGCATGTTGAGCTATATTTACGAATGATGTCCTTGTACCGATGATAAAATTTAGTAAATGTTTTGACTAGTTTGTGATATCGAAAACCCTGGTGTAATAATTTTCTGTAATACATAAATTTCTTTCGTTAAAATCTGAAACGTTGTTACATACACGAGCGAATCGTACAAGTTGAGATATATAAACACCGTAAGATGGTGACAAGGAACGTCACCATCTAAAATGGATAATTAACGATAGGAAATGAAAAATCATCTCTTTTATCATAAATTTTTGTATTAAGCTTTCCGTTAATGATATAGATATCAAGATCGAGGAAAGGGCATTGGTCATTGTTAGTATTAGCTTTATTTAAAGTAAGTTCAACAGGATAAATTTCTTTAGTATACATACTGAAGTCGTCATTATTGAGAGCCAATATATCATCCAAATATCTAAAAGTATTATTAAATTTTGTATCAGATGTTGTTTCGATGGGTCTTTGCTGATTTTAGTCATAAATTGTAACTCATAGCAATACAAAAACAGGTCCGCAATAAGTGGTGCACAGTTAGTCCCCATTGGAATTCCGATAACCTGACGATATACGGAATCTCCAAAGCGAACAAAAATATTATCTAGTAAAAATTCAAGGGCAGATATAGTATCAAAGCATGTCCAATTGACATAGTTCTTTTGTTTATTGCTACTAAAAATGACCTAAAGAGTTAGAACATATGTATTCACATTCTGACTTTTAAATGCCCATTTAATTAGGTGTGTGAATTTTTCTTAATGAGAATGTGAGGCAATGTGGTATACAGGGTAGAAAAATCAAAACTTTGAACAGATTCAAAATCACCAATATAAGCATGCAATTTATCAAGTACTTCCAACGAGTTTTGACACTCCAAAAGTAATTAATTCCACTATTTTCAAAGGCCTTATTTGAACAATTTATTATCAGGTTTTTGATTGTACCAAGTGAACTGGTAAGAAGAATAGACAATTTAGTAGTGGAACAATGGCTTGAAGACGAAATAAATCTATATTTGTAAGGTGTTTTATGTAGCTTCGGAAGCCAGTACATAGTTGGGACTTTCATTGTATTTGGTTCTGCTTGTAAAGAGGTAGCTAAAAGTTTATGTTTGTTACAGATGTCGTTTTCTCAAAATGGAGTCAGTTGGAATGTTGGTGAATTGGTGATTTCTTTTTCAGAACCTCAATGTAAAATTTACGTCAAACAATAATGATATTATTAGCAGCTTTATCGGCCGGGACAAAACAAATTCCTTGGCTAGTTCTTTAAGTTTATGTTTGATACGAGAAATAGGTTTATTATGGTTGTTGTTAAGAGTAAAATGTTCTTTAAAATGTTGAATACGTATATCAACTATGTTCATTACTGAATTAAAAAGAGTCCAAAGATTTTTGTCAGCTTTTTCCTGTTTTATCCATTTTAAACAGTAAGTACGGAGTGAGTCGTGGATGATATTACGACACTCATTCCAATTAATGATTGACGGGGGACGATATTTAGGTCCTTTACTGAGGAATGATTTTAACTCTCGGTCTTGAACGATGTTAAGATCTCCTGTTATAACATGGGAAATGGGTCCATAAATGTATTCGGAATTACTGCAATTACATGAAGTAGGTGTATTTTCACTGATATTAACATCTTTACACAATTGGCTATAATTAAACACATATTTCCGGGTAGATTTCTTGTAAATATAACAAATAAGAGGGAGCTCAGTATTATCAAAATATCCAGGAATTTGTTCTTTAACAGAATGGTCGTTAAAAATACCGGCAATATTTACAAAATCAAAACCTTTATTGACATACTTTATTTTAATAAAATGTTTTTTATGATCTTCAGGGCGATCAATTTTGGGAAACAGTTTAGAATAACAATATGCCATTATAATTTGAACGATTTCATACTTAGGACTGCTATATGAAATTGTGTTGCAATCCTCTAAAATTTTATTTAACTTATTAACCGGTAATGAACAGAGCTTTGTTAACAGATAATGTCTGTTCTTGTTGAAACTTGCCTTCAAAGTTTAACAACGGGATATTCAAGAGTATTTGCTATAAATTGTTTCAGTACTGACACACTGATCACTAAGCTTATGGTTATCAGTCCACAGGCAGCGGTATCGAATTAGAGCTTCGGCGTTATAAATTTTGTGCGTTCATGTTATAACTTTGTTGAAAATCCTAACCTAAATAGATGACAATCAGTTGTAAGGTTGTATCACTTCTCCATCACGTAAGGCATTTATGACCAAGTAGTTTATGCTAACACGTATCTTGTCTTTTTTTCATAGAATATGTCTTCTTTAAAAGACACTATACATGTACTTTACATCAAAATACGGAAACAAAGATATGACAAATGTATTGTTTCTATAAAAGCTGAAATCTTCACCTAGATTAATCAAGTCCGTATGGATAAATTTTTCAAATGAAAGATGAAAGAGAATATAAATGAGTACAGTTTTATGGATATTAATGATTTCTTGTTGCTATATCATTATCAAACCATGCATCTTATGCATATAAGATATATTTCTCAAATGATCAATTTTAAACTTAATCATTTTAAAACAAGATGCTTATAATTTCATTGCCTTTAAACTGTCACAATATGTAATATATTTTGATGAAATAAATACAATGGCATGGCGTGCACAAGACAGCAATATATAAATTACAGTTTGATCTGCGCATGCCTCTTTTATAATACATTTATTTATAAATACCTTCAGTAAAATATATATATGTCGTTAGCTGGGATAGTGTAACACACAGACTAGGGTGAACATTAAGCTATGTTAGAAAGGGTACTTTGAATCGCCATTATCACCATCAGTTCAATCAATGCAGGTATATTTGTTCGTTATTTTTAGCAAAATTCTACATACTTATTATACAAATAATCTTTAAGTAGATCTATAATTTTAAAAAAAGATAGAAGACGTTTACTAGTAAGAGTTTAAGATAAGTCAGTTAACGTATATTGATGAAATATTTTATCAAATGAATTTGCATAAATTGTATTAACTATCCGTTTTGATATGTTTCACTGGTTCATAGAAAATGCATCGACTAAGAAGCAGTGTGCTCTTTTAAAAATACATACAGATATTATATATTTAATAATTGACACTAGAGAAGGACAGAAAACCAATACACCTAGATTTAGACAATATGTGAAAGACGGAGGGTTTCAACGTGTAAGTAATTTTATACGATATTGGAGACCTAGAGCTTCTTAAAATCATCGTAGTAGACACATTGGAATGGTCCAAGACCTCGGTATCACTGCAAGCAGCTGCTAAGAAGGCTACCATTTCACTCGCAAGCAAAGGTGTAACTGCAAAGGATCGTGCACAACCAAGACTTTCAAATTCTGTAAAGCTATGGTACCGTGTGGAAGTAAATGCAACCCTAACCATACATACACAAGTATACAATAAACGATGAAAAGTATCATATTTAAAAAAATACTTATATGGTTCAAATACTCATATGGTCTTGCCCGTTAATAACCCAACGAGTATATACTCATATGGTCCGACCATACGCGTACGGTCGGCCATACGCGTACGGTCGGACCATATGAGTATACGCATATGGTCATAACCGTACGCGTATGGTCCAAGTACTCGTATTTGGACCATACGAGTATATATATCTATATACTTTTTTCTATATTATATGTACCTATCAGCATGAGACAATTTAAAAATAATGTAGAGTAATTTATCCATAATCTAAACTAAGTATGCATAAAAGTCATATTTAAGAATTAAGAACGTTTTCCGTCGAATCATTTAAAGACATAAAGTAGTTGAAAAGTATAAGGTGGCTCGGATGTCTTCCTCAATCTTGGATTTTGAAAAAGCCGATTACAATCGGTCTAGATCTTTTATGAGGTGTGCAAATTTCGAGCGTAGTATTTAATTCATGTGCAAGACTGTTCGAGTTGAAACTTGACTTCAAAGTTTAACAACGGGATATTCAAGAGTATTTGCTATAAATCGTTTCAGTACTGACACACTGATCACTAAGCTTATGGTTATCAGTCCACAGGTAGCGGTATCGAATTAGAGCTTCACCGTTATAAATTGTGTGCGTTCATGTTATAACTTTGTTGAAAATCCTAACCTAAATAGATGACAATCAGTTGCAAGGATGTATCACTTCTCCATCACGTAAGGCATTTATGACCAAGTGGTTTATGCTAACACGTATCTTGTCTTTTTCATAGAATATGTCTACTTTAAAAGACACTGTACATGTACTTTACATCAAAATACGGAAACAAAGATATGACAAATGTATTTTTTATAAAAGCTGAAATCTTCACCTAGATTAATCAAGTCCGTATGGATAAATTTTCAAATGAAAGATGAAAGAAAATATAAATGAGTACAGTTTTATGGATATTAATGACTTCTTGTTGCTATACCATTATCAAACCATGCATCTTATGCATATAAGATATATTTCTCAAATGATCAATTTTAAACTTAATCATTTTAAAACAAGATGCATATAATTTCATTGCCTTTAAACTGTCACAATATTTAATATATTTTGATGAAATAAATACAATGGCATGGCGTGCACCAGACAGCAATATATAAATTACAGTTTGATCTGTGCATGCCTCTTTCATAATACATTTATGTATGAATACCTTCAGTAAAATATATATATGTCGTTAGCTGGGATAGTGTAACACACAGACTAGGGTGAACATTAAGCTATGTTAGAAAAGATGCTTTTAATCGCCATTATCACCATCAGTTCAATAAATCCAGGTGTATTTGCTCGTTATTTCTAGCACAAATTCTACATACTTATTATACAAATAATCCTTAAGCAGATCTATAATTTAAAACAAAAGATAAAAGACGTTTACTAGTAATAGTTTAAGCTGAGTCAGTTAACGTATATTGATGAAATATTTTATCAAATGAATTTGCATAAATTGTATGTAAACATTGATCCTTTCGATAAAACTATCCGTTTTGATATGTTTCACTGGTTCATAGAAAATGCATCGACTAAGAAGCAGTGTGCTCTTAAATACATACAGATATTATATATAGATAAGAGAAAATGGAATATAAAATGTTAAATACGGTTAAGAATGAGTTTTTCTATTTGGTTGTGTATGATGCGTTTTTCTCTAAAAGTGTGTCGACCCTTTTTGTTTTAATTGTAAAACCAGTCAAATACAAATTTTCCTTACAAAATTCAATATACCAAACATTGTACACATTCTGTTACCGTTATAGTACATTTTGCCTGTCACCTGTACCAAGTTAGGAATATGACAATTGTTTTTCATTCATTTGATGTGTTTTGCTTTTTGTTTTGCCATTTTATAAGGGAATTTCCGGTTTGAATATTCATTAGAGTTCGGTATATTTGTTATTTTACTTTTTGCATTTCAACAACTGTTGTAGTGGTTTGATGAAGCTATACAATTTTCCATGTGTTTATTACTATGATAATATTTTCTTAATGATTTGACGAAAACGAATAATAGGATTGGAATTACAATCAGTTCTTCTGCAAATTGGCACTGTTGTAAATGTGTTCTTTTTGTAAATCAAGTATTGTGACCAAAAGACTGACTATTATGTTTTGTTATCAACTAATCAGATAGACAAATATTGTACTGTGGATTCAGTTATTTTTGTGTATACCATTTTTGCGGATTGAGAAAATATTACATTTCTATGGATATCTGATTTTTATGGTTTTATAATGTCTCCAAACAACTGTATAAAAAATGGCCCACCATTGAACATTTAAAATGTGGTTTACCTATACATATGAATTTCAAGAAAATTAGTATCTTACAAATACTAATGAATCCATAGTATGCCAAATATTTACTACAGACAATAACATAATATGGTTTTGGAAGATTTGGAAACCGACTCAGATATTATTTTTGCAATCAGAAAATGTTAAGTTGTTGATCAAATCAAAGGATGGGTCGGTGAAGTAACCAGGAGTTCATTTTGAGTTTAAAGAAGGAACCATTGGAGTACTGTCAGTATCTATTGGCACCTCTGTTATCATTTTAAAACCTTAGAACCACTTGAACTACAACTTTGTACATAGGTGTATCTTAGTTTATATGTGAAATGTGAAGAAGCCTACAATCTCTACTTTAGTTTTAGTTATATTTGATTTCATATGAGATTCATGTATTAAAACTGGTGTATACATGTATATGCATCCTGGAGTATAGGTCAACATTTTCCATTTCATTGAATGTGGTTAAATGATCTATGCATCCTCTTTGTAAAAATAACATGTGGTATGAATGCCAATGGGACAACGCTCCACCAAGGACCAAATGATGTAGAAGGTTAGCAACTATAGGTCACCATAGGGCCTTCAACAATCAGCAAAACCCATAACGCATAGCAAGCTACAAAAGGCCCAGAAATGACAAATGTAAAACAATTCAAACGAGAAACTAACAGGTTGATTTATGGACATACAATAAACGAAAAACAAATATGATATACAGCAACAAAGGACAACCACTGAATTACAAGCTCCTGACATTGGGCAGGCACATACAGAATATGGTCGGGTTAAACATGTTTTGTGCGCACCATCCCTCCCATACCCTGGGACAATGGTGTAACAGCACAATCACATTGAAAACATCTCTTTGAAATTGACTGCTTGATAGTCTTGAATAATTTTCTGCCTGTATCTTGTCTTTTCTTGATTCCATGTGTACAGTCCTGGGTAAATAAGCTGAGTTCTGTCATCATAAAGATTATCCTATATATATATAGCTGTCTTGTGAACATATATTTGTTCCGCATAATACTTGTTCCCCCTGGAACAAAACTATGGATGATAAAAGTTCTTGGGAACAAACATTACATAATACTATTTCCACCTTCATAAGATATTTTCCATGAACTAAAACGTCATATGGTTTCATAATATTTGTCCCTTAAAAGAAAGAGTGCCATTTGAATTTTGACACCTGATTACATTTTAATTAATGTTCACCTCACATGACATTTACCTGTACATGTAGTACATACAAAGAATGAAGTCTGATGAATACAACAAAATTGTACATATTTATTTTATCCCTTCAAATTATATATATTTTTAATATTTTATTCCTGCATGCTCCACTGTGACTTACTTAACTAAATGGTCCGTTATTCTGCATGCTCCACTGTGACTTACTTAACTAAATGGTCCGTTATTCTGAACCAATGAAGAATGTTTAGCTTATACGTTAGTCAAGCATGAAGTTAGCCACAAATTTCAGATGAAAATGCCTGTACTTTTTTATCAGAAATTTACTTCCATACATTTGTAGCTAGAAATAATTTTGGATATTGTAGTACTTCTTTTGGATGTGATTAGTATCAGATTCAGCACTCAGTATAAATATAATTGAGATTCCTACACTCATTCATTTGAACTTGTAAACTAATATTTTGAAGATTTACAATTTCCATCAAAAATATTTAGCAGCACAGTTTCAAACTTGGGGATGACATCAGGTTCCGTGCTATTTTGTCATTAGTAATCACTGGTGTTCAAAGTCACATTAATTGATAGTCATAATTAAATAATGAAAGGAATATGGGATGTTTCTGTGACAAATAACGCATATTAGTTTTAGTCAATCAGTTATGACTTTCATCAATAAATTTTTGAAAAAATGACTCAGACTTGAGCACTTTGTTTGATAGGTTCTTTGTATTAACGAAGCAACCTCTATCAAGAAAATACTGATAGAAAGCCCAAGCTTCAGGAATGTTAGAACTTAAAAAAAGAGAGTTCATATGAAGAACATATTAGCCTATTTTGTAGCAATTTTACAACAGACCTTGTCTGTCATTTCTATGTGCAAGTCAAGTTATGAGGCAGACCAAACCAGGAGCCTGGTTGTAGTTAGTCGCAGTCCATCATATTTGGTTTTCCTTTATTGTTTTGTACATAGAATTGTTTTACATTTTGTCATTGTTGGTGCCTTTTATTTTATTTGAGCTTAATATTCTATGGGGTTTTCTCATTGTAGAAGGCCGTAAGTTGACCTGTAGTTGCTTACAACTACATATTTTTTTTTCCACTGGTGGATGTTTGTTTCAATGGCAATCCTACAACATCTTATACTTATTTTATCTACGGTAAAAGATAACCGAGATCAATATGGTCACTAAACTTTGAATAATTCAGAGAAAACATCATATATATGGAACAATCTGAAGTTAAATATATTATAGATAATGCATATATAAAGGTTTTTCTTGTCGTATATAAACACACAGAGGGTTTTGTAGGATTGTTCAATTGAAAGACCGACCGTACTGTAATTGCATGAAGCAAGAAATAAAACAATTGTTCGATATATGAAAATTACAAGTCACTTTGTAAGTAATTTATTATATTAACATTATAAAAGGGGGGTATATTTTTTTCTTTGGTGTTATGGCAATTTTTACTGCAAAAAAGCATTATTTTTTTATAACAATTTAAAAGAAACTTATGCAGAATAATTGTTTTCTTCTTTTTTGCTTGACAAAAAAAAATTCTTCAAAACTCGTGAATCAGGATAGCATATTTTCAAATTTTATCTCACATAATCGTGCGTTAAAGATGTGTTCTGTTACTAGTATTTCAATCTAATAAATGGAGAAAAGGATTGTTTCTGTCTAAAACTTTAAAGGGGCATCAGCTATCAAATTCATGTTCACCGATTTGACTCAAATTCTTATATTTGATTTATAACATACTAAAACGTATATCTAAATTACATAAAGGCTTAAATAAACAATTAAAATGCATGTACTACATGTACTAGATAATATGTATCAGTATTATTGTGTATTTTAGCAGAGACATATGATTTAAGACTAGACGCCATATAATTAACCATCAAAATGACTGCCGACGATCATATAACTCGATATAAGCATGCGCGCATACATATAAATAGATAGCAAGCACGTGCAATTGGATTTTTCTAGGTTTTTGATTTCATATTGTATGTTGAATAAATATGTTTATCATGGTGTTTACTTGTCCTTTGTTGCTATATATCATATTTGTTTTTCGTTTATTGTATGTCCATAAATCAACCTGTCAGTTTCTCATTTGAATTGTTTTACATTTGTCATTTCTAAGCCTTTTGTAGCTTGCTATGCGTTATGGGTTTTGCTGATTGTTGAAGGCCATATGGTGACCTATAGTTGCCAACCTTCTACATCATTTGGTCCTTGGTGGAGCGTTGTCCCATTGGCATTCATACCACATGTTATTTTTACAAAGAGGATGCATAGATCATTTAACCACATTCAATGAAATGGAAAATGTTGACCTATACTCCAGGATGCATATACATGTATACACCAGTTTTAATACATGAATCTCATATGAAATCATATATAAACTAAAACTAAAGTAGAGATTGTAGGATAAACTAAGATACACCTATGTACAAAGTTGTAGTTCAAGTGGTTCTAAGGTTTTAAAATGATAACAGAGGTGCCAATAGATACTGACAGTACTCAATGGTTCCTTCTTTAAACTCAAAATGAAAATGTTGACCTATACTCCAGGATGCATATACATGTATACACCAGTTTTAATACATGAATCTCATATGAAATCAAATATAAACTAAAACTAAAGTAGAGATTGAATATGTTTGTCAAATGAGCTTCTTCACATTTCACATAGTAGGATAAACTAAGATACACCTATGTACAAAGTTGTAGTTCAAGTGGTAATAAGGTTTTAAAATGATAACAGAGGTGCCAATTGACACTGACAGTACTCCAATGGTTCCTTCTTCAAACTCAAAATGAACTTCTGGTTACTTCACCGACCCATCCTTTGATTTGATCAACAACTTAACATTTTCTGATTGCAAAAATAATATCTGAGTCGGTTTCCAAATCTTCCAAAACCATATTATGTTATTGTCTGTAGTAAATATTTGGCATACTATGGATTCATTAGTATTTGTGGGATATTGATTTTCTTGGCATTCATATGTATAGGTAAACCACATTTTAAATGTTCAATGGTGGGCCATTTTTTTATACAGTTGTTTGCAGACATTATAAAACCATAAAAAATCAGATATCCATAGAAATGTAATGTTTTCTCAATCCACAAAAAAGAATGTGTCCATAGTACATGGATGCCCCACTCGCACTATCATTTTCTATGTTCAGTGGACCGTGAAATTGGGGTAAAATTAGAAATATCATATCATAAGCAACATGTGTACTAAGTTTCAAGTTGATTGGACTTCAACTTCATCAAAACTACCTTGACCAAAAACTTTAACCTGAAGCAGGACAGACGGACAGACGAACGAACGTACGCACAGACCAAAAAAAATAATGCTCCTCTACTATCGTAGGTGGGGCATAAAAATGGTATACACAAAAATAACTGAATCCACAGTACAATATCTGACTGTCTATCTGATTATTTGATGACAAAACATAATAGTCAGTCTTTTTGGTCACAATACTTGATTTACAAAAGAACACATTTACAACAGTGCCAATTTGCAGGTTTGTATTTGAACAAGCATTCTGAGAGTATTGCATGGCAATACATAGTCCCCTACCGGTTAAGAATTCATTGTACCGGAACAAAATGCTAACTTTATTTATAACTTGTCATGGTGTAAACTATATAACAAATATCAAGTCAATATATTCAAGCATGACAAAAAAAGTGCGGAAAACTGATTATTTGAGTGAATTTTCTAAGTCCAAGGACCATAACTCTGCACAAAATCATCAGACCAGAACAAAATTCGAACTTGATCTGTAACTTGTCATAATAAAACTATATACCAACTATTAAATCAATATATTCAAGCATGACAAAAAAAAGTCTGGAAAAGTGATTATTTGAGTGAATTTTCCAGACAGACAGACAGACAGACGGATGGAGTGCAAACCTAAAGTCCCCTTCGACTTCGTCGGTAGGGGACTAAAAACAAAATATTCTTTTCTTGGCTTTTTTAATTCTTTATTAAAGAATTAGTTAAATAATATAATCTTTATCATCATTTTCTTTTAAATAGTCATTATATAAAACATTATGCTTTGACAAGATTTGTTTTGGTTCTTCTGATTTTGTGGATGATTTGTTGATTGGTTGGTCATAAGATGTATCCTCACATGCCAGTGCTGCCAGATGATTGATCATTAAACTGAAATGTTAAAATAAGATAAAGTTGGATGTTTTTTTTAAGTTCTCACTATATTAACTATATTAAAAACCTAATTAAAGTTTGCATGGTGTAATATGTGTTACATGAAAGTTTTTAGAAGTCATATATGTATATACTGTAAATTCAGAAATTATTACGTGCATTGTTGGACAATCAACACAAATACAAGTTTTATTATTGCATTTTCAAGAAATGCTGCATACAAATAATGCTATCAATATCTAAAATGCAAGGTGTCTTTTTTTTGCAACACTTATCTCGTCACAATTTTTGCATTTTTACAAACATCGCAGAAATTTCTGAATTTACAGTATCTAGTACAAATGCATGTGTAAATGGTTTTGTTTCAATTTCTACAATATATCACAGGGCCAAGTCTCATAAAATTTTCATTTTTGTTTGTTAATATTAGAATATTAAAGGTATGTCCTGATGAGACAGCAACTCATCAATGACACAAAAAACCACAAGACATCTAATTGAAAGGTCCAAATAACTATGATCTACTTTAGTTGCTGCAAAAAACACAAAAATGTGGAAAATCTTCTTTCAAGGGCAATAACTCTTATAGGGGTCAATTGACAATTTCAGTCATGTTCTGTTATTTGTAGATCTTATTTTGCTGAAAATATTTGCTATTTACAATACCTCTCTATCTATTATAGTTTCTGCAAAATACTAAAAAATGGTACAAAACATCTTTAAAAGGGCATATAACTCCTACAAGGGGTCAATTGACAATCTTGGCTATGATGACTTCTGGGGTAAATTCAGTAAATAAATATACGTCATCAGGGACCGCCCATTTGGGGGAGAGCTTTCTGTATAACACTGAAGTCCTGTGCTCTTCTGATTGGCAGATAATGTATGTAATATATATTTTTTGATAGATGGATCAAAACTAAGAGTTAAAAAAAAGAAGAAATGAATGCTGAAGGCACTAAATTTTTTTACTACAGGATTGAAAAGTAATGGGGGCCAGGAAAGGAATTAAGTGCGAATCTACAGTGTTTGTAAACAAGGCCGTCAAGGCCATGTGAATGCCCAAAAATGCCGCATGACCCTATGTTTTATTGTTGCAAAAGATGGGCTACATTTGTACTTTAATGAATGATATATGAAAGCTTCTGATTTCAAAAGGTAAATCAGGTATAAATTTAATTCAAGACATAGATTAGTATCAGTCAATGGGAGATTTTTACTGAATTTACTAATGAAAGGCATACATATTCTCCCAATTTACATCACATTTTGCACATATTTCTTCTAATAATGTGTAAAATCATATGGAAAATCAGAATTACCTCCTTTGACGTAGTGTATTTTTTTAGCTGTGTTCCCCATGTTAAGTTGCAGATCAAGTTGTAGATAAGCACTTTTCAAGTATTTTAACACTTGAATAATCTGACCATATGAAGATATTCATTTATTTTTACATAATTCATTGCGTTTCTCTAATTTAACAACTTTTCAGGATTACATACCCTTCATCTATGAAACTAGTGTTGAAAAGTTTGTATTTGGATTGCTATGTTAAAAAATTGCTTTTAAATATTCTAAATTGTTTCTTTAATCTTCCAAATGCAAAGTTTGGTCATACCCAGTCTTTTTTTTTCATATTTGGCACATTTTTCTTCTTCAGTTTTGGCTGTCTAGTTTTGGCGAAGAAACCATCCTGATGTTGGGTTAACAGAAATTTCTGCAGAGTGGTTGTCATTATGGGGTAAATTCAGTAAATAAATACACATCATCAGGGACCGCCCATTTGGGGAGAGCTTTCTGTATAACACTGAAGTCCTGTGCTCTTCTGTTTGGCAGATAATGTATGTAATAAATATTTTTGATAGATGGATCAAAACTAAGAGTTAAAAAAGAAGAAAAATGAATGCTGAAGGCACTAAATTTTTTACTACAGGGTTGAAAAGTAATGGGGCCAGGAAAGGAATTAAGTGCGAATCTACAGTGTTTGTAAACAAGGCCGTCAAGGCCATGTGAATGCCAAAAATGCCGCATGACCCTATGTTTTTATTGTTGCAAAAGGTGGGGCTACATTTGTACTTTAATGAATGATATATGAAAGCTTCTGATTTCAAAAGGTAAATCAGGTATAAATTTAATTCAAGACATAGATTAGTATTAGTCAATGGGAGATTTTTACTGAATTTACCCTAATGTGTTGATGTTATCTATAATATTTTCTGCAAAAAACACATGAAATGGAAAAAAAAATAATATCTTTCAATGTATCAACTCCTATACGGCTTCAATTTATGATTTTGATCATTTGACTTTTTTGTAGATCTTATTTTGCTGAAAATTTTTACTATTCAAAAGATTCTCTCTACTAAAGTTTCTGCAGAAAAGGGTAAAAACCATCTTCCAAGGGCAGTACCTCCTATGTGTGGTCAATTGACAATTTGAGACTTATTTGTATATCTTATTGTATTGGTAATTTTTATTATTTTAAGTTTCTCTCTCTATATATAGTTTTCAAGATAATCGAAAAAATGCTAAATTTTCTAAAGAAGGACATGTCCAGTGCAATAACTCCAAAATGGGTGGTGCCATTTTTCTGAAAATCCCTTAGAAGATAGAATTTGACATGCTGATCATTTTAACCATGTCTGGTTTGCTCTAACTGCTTAGTTTTTGAGATATAACCTAAAACCTGTGAAATTTGCTAAAAATTTATATGTCAGGGGCAAAATACTCAAATATGGGTTTTCTGAAAATTCCACAGGAGATAGACCTTGACCCAGCTGATCATTTTTACCTGGTATGTTTGCTAAAACGTCTTTACTTTTTTACATATAAGCGAAAACTGCAGTTTAACTTCTATATTCTATTTTTCGCAACAAAGGCCATGTTTTTGATTGATCAAAATCCCTGCAAAGAATTTTAAACTAAATTCCTTAAAGAATATTCAGGTTAAGTTTGGTAACATTTAGCCCAATAGTTTCAAAGGAGAAGATTTGTTTTAAAGTTTACAACAATGGACACCAATTGATGGTAAAGAAAAGTAAAAACTTGTAAAACATTTACATACCATGCCGCATGTTCTGCTGTTAGGATGTCATTAAATAGAGACAGGGATATCACACTGGTTATTATCTGTAAAATAGAGAAAGCAATATCACACTGGTTATTATCTGTAAAATAGTGACAGAGATATCACACTGGTTTTTATCTGTAAAATAAAGACAGAGAAGTCACACTGGTTGTTATCTGTAAAATAGAGACAGAGATATCACACTGGTTGTTATCTGTAAAATAGAGATAGAGATAACACACTGGTTGTTAACTGTAAAATAAAGACAGATATATCACACTGGTTGTTATCTGTAAAATAGAGACAGAGATATCACACTGGTTGTTATCTGTAGAATAAAGACAGATATATCACACTGGTTGTTATCTGTAAAATAAAGTTAAAAAATATTAATTAGTCAGAAAAGACTTCCAACAGAGTATATATCATGCGGTCCATACACATTTCTGTGGATTTCACTTATCAATTAAGAATTAAGAGAAGGCCTCAGTTACTAACAGGTAAAAGGTGTTCATCTACAGTTATTATTCATGTCATTAGCCTGTCAACACTGAGGTTGAGAGGTTGAACATTGTTTATGATAGATGTGTTCGACTGATCTTAAATGACTAGGATTGACAATTTTCCAGCAGAAGGTTGGTGGGTTTTTTCTGGATACTTCAGCTTCCTCCATAAATACAAACTGGCCACCATGATATAGTCAATTAAGAGTGCTGAAAGTGGCAATAAACACCAACAATCAATCAATCGACATAAGAATTATCTTATTGATATGGAATCCAACATACAAAACAACAATACAAAACGCTAACTTTAAGCTAAAAGACAAGAACTATATTGAGAACAATCCCAAAATACAGCAGTACGGATATTTCAATATTTACATCTGACCACAACTGCGGTGTTGGCTGCTAAATAGGAACTAGAAAAAAGAATCATTGCTATTTTTAAAATTTGACTTTGATCTTTTTGTCTAATGGTTTAATTTCCATCTCAAGCTACCAGACTGAGTATTTTTTTTTTCAGTCAAGTAGACTGAACACAATGACTTCATATGCCAAGGTCATTGACATTGCCTAGTAAAATAGTGATAAACACATTACCTATGGTCTGTCAACTTGACGAGGTTTTTTAAGTCTTAGATATGCAAACAGTAGGTCAAAGTGACTTGCTGTTGATGATGATAATGGATGGCTGCTTAACGTCCAGCGGCAAATACATATGCGTATTCAGGATGAGAACATGTAAACTGAATATTAACCCTGCTTTTTACTAGACTGAGCTGAGCCAGGTTTTTAACGTGCTAGTTTGCAAAGTAACAGTCCGCAGGATGACATGTCACCTTACCCGGACACACTATTCTGACTCTGAGCCGACCAATCTTTGCTCTTACTCCTTAATGCAGCGTGCTTATCGAAGAAGCAGCAAATACCAATTTACTGGATTAGAATCAAACACTTAAAACTATGAATAACTACCTTAACTAGGCCATGTATTCTGGAAAATTCCATCACTCCATCTGATGCTTTTTCTTGTAGACGTATTGTATAGAGATTCAAGAGTACTCCAAACACTCCACTGAAACAGATCATAAAGTTGTAAATATAACAGTAAGCCTTCATTTAATAGGATGCTTTAAAATATTTCAATAAATTTAAACCTACTTTTATTTTTGCTATCACAAACTTTCATATTATATATAATATTGATCCGTTGAAAGCATGTGTGTTGTTCCAAAAGGTCAAATCGCACTTGTGACCTTGCAACCTGACTTCTCATTTAAAACATCATGTGACCTGTGATCTTTAAAACTGTTTCAAAACCTTAGTTTTAAGACTTACTAATATTTGCTTAAAAGTGACCTGGTGACAAGAGGCATTTTTAAAAGAAACCTTGCAACCTAAAAAGGGGTGGGTGAACATACTTGAGCCTCACGTTACAACTAATATATGGTCATGAATTTGAAAGTTTCTCAAAATAAATTTATAAAAGTAAACCATTATAGGTCAAAATTCCAATTTTTTATTACTTTTCATATTTATTTTATTAACTAAGGTATATTATTAATTAATGTTAATATAAATATAATAACATAATGGATTGCCTCCTCTTCACAGTTGCCTTGTGAAAAACATATTTACTCTAGACACCAGACAGCAACTTTTTATATTTTTTTTAGTTATTCACAAATAAAAATATGGCAATAATTGTCAGACTTTGTTCTAAAACAATTATAATTACCTTCTAAATAAATATGAATTTTTAACATTTATATCTGAACATTTATAGAACTCAAACAAACTATAACAATAAAAGCAAACTCCTGTAATTCATATCTTAATTAATTCAGATGTTTAAAATTGTATTATACATGTGACAATACACCAAAATTGTTCTCATTCTTATAAGCAATTTGGGATTCTAGTCCAATATCATGATTTCTATTATCTGCAATTTTTTTAGGCAAACATGACAAAAATGCATATATAAGGTAAATTTTAGTTAATTTTATGTCTGTATAGTTTCTTTACCAGTAATAACCCATTTAAAATAATTTTAGAATCCTACATCATAAACTTTATTTTTCTAGCAATCTTTCAAGTAAATAAGGCATATTTGTTACACTAACAAAATATGACCAAATACCTTCAATTAAGGTAGAAAAGGGTGTTTTCTTCGGCCATCTTGATTGTAAAATTGCAGAAAACAATTAGCTCTAATCTTTAATTAGTAATGCAATCTTTTATAGAAATGTGATTAATTTGTAAGCCTTTTCTTCGAAATGAAGAAATTGTGTGTTTTATCTTATTATTGAGAATGTTTTTCAAAACACATTTTATTTCTTATTCAATTGTTTTGTCTGTCATATTACGGGACATAACTCAGATAATTCAATTGTATAAAGGAATGTGTAATAAATTTACCAATATTATTTTGTTTTGTCATGACAAAAATGAGTCCTCTGACGCAAATTTTCATTTTCTCATAACTTATTTTAAAATTCTATCATTTAGTTTTCTTTCTATTAATTTTCATGTATAATCTATACAAAATCTGACAATTTTGCACAGCCTTTAGCTTGAAAAATAGCTCAGTGACCTTTTCTTTTATTCATATTTTTGAGAAAAGCAAGATATGAACTACATTTTGGCAAAGTATTAAAAATTCGATCATTTTAATTTAGATCCCCAAATGATCTATCTAAATTAGTTAAATTTGAATTTAATTGTGTTGAATTTCTCACCTTACACAACATCCGACATAGAACTTAGAAAAATACAGGTATGGATACTTCACAGCTTCTAATGCATCTCCTGCAAGATAATAAAGGTATGTAGTAAAGGTATGGCATTATTAACAAAAGTCCCAGACTTTTATTTTAAAAAGAAAAGGAATTTACTAATGATTCAATTACCATCTTTCATGCAAGCATTATAGTTGCTTACATCCACTGCATTAAGATGATGATGGATGGCTGCTTAACATCCAGCAACATATTAAATGGATATTCAGGATGAAAACATGCTAGGGCTACATGAATATTAACCATGCTTTTTACTAGACTGACATGCTGAGCTGGATTTTTAACGTGCTAGTTCACAAGGTAAGTCTGCAAAAAGACATGTCACCCTACCTAGCCGCATTATTGTGGCTACGAGCCCACCAGTCTTACTCTTACTCCTCAATTATACTTCCTAAACTGAGAAGCAGCATATACCCTTTTTTAAAGTCTTTGATTTGATCCGGTCTGGGTTTGAACCCACAACCTTCCACACTCGAGGCAAACACTGTATTAGGAGTCTTACTTGCACTCATACCACATACCACATCTCCTCATTTTTAAATTATCTTACATTTAAATGTCTGTGAAAACTGCTCACAAAAAATAATAAAAAACAACATAATTCATAACTACCATTTCACCAACTATCACAAGAAATCAATTCAAGTGCTTTTTATTATCATTATTTTTATTTTGGTCAACACTTTTCCCAAATTAATCCGATTTAATAAAATGAAAAAGAATCAACCAAAATTCCCCTTTTGAACCAACAAGTAGTGACAACTTTTCAAAGAAGTTTGAAGATCCTCAAATTAGACATGAATTAGAATTCAGTGAAATTGTGTTTGTCTTTTCTAGTTCCGCATTGCTCTTTTAAAATTTATTTAATTACAGTAATAGAATCATTTTTTTTTTAGCAATGAATCAAAACAAGAATTTTGCAGGAAAAAAGGTAAAAACTTTGACACATAACTATAAATAACACTAAAACTCTCCAGATCACAAAAAACAATATTCATATACTTGAATCAAATAGCAGATTTTTGTAACTGTTTTTGAGAGTGATTAAGTGTGAATGTTGCAGGGCCATGATTTTAGACTGTTAGACTGCTAGTGATTAGTTGACTGCATGTCTTCTTCAACTAAATCTGTCTTATATCACCCTCAAATCTAAACTGCTACCCTTAGCTTCAGACTTTGGGCAAGAGTTTGGTGCTTGGATCATAGAAAAAATCATTGTCATGAAATTTCAATAACTAAATAGCACTATGAATTGCTTTTAACGTTGCTGTACATTTGTGTACACAATCTAAGAGTTACATACCTAATAAATAACTTGATGGAGTCAATATAATTATGCTGAAAATAAAAGAATATTTGTCACTGAAAGTCATGTTATTTATAAGTGTATGATAACATACCTGTCAACTGATCCGTATTTTGCGGGTCACACCTGTGAATTTCCCCTCTCACCTAGGATTTTGAATATCTGACAGGTGATCAAATAACCAGGGAATTCAGAAAATGACCAGTTTTCACCTGTATTTCTGACTGGTATTGATTCCAGTATTTAGAAGTGAAATATACATTTGTAAAAATATTTCCTTTCTCTATTGGAACTGTACACGTATACCTAACTACAAAATTATTTTCATTTACCTGTGTTTAAAGTTATTGCAAATGGCTGATATTTTTGTTCAAGCATATTGTTTTTCTTAAATTGTTTAACATTTCATACCGATATAACATGTTACTTTTATTATTCTTCCTTTGTTTATTTATTTTGAATTTACATTGTATCATAGGTCAAATTTATTTGTTCAGTGTATATTCACTGGTGTTAATATGTCCTTTGATTGAGTTAAGCTATTTCAGTTGATATTTTATAGTGTGTCTTTCTATGTTGTGATGTTACACTATTGTTTCAGAAAAAGGGTGAAGGTTTGGTACCATTAAAACGTTTAAATCCGCTGCATTTGTTTGCACCTGTCCTAAGTCAGGAATCTGATGTTCAGTAGTTGTCGTTTGTTGATGTGGTTCATAAGTGTTTCTCGTTCCTCGTTTTTTATATAGATTAGACCGTTGGTTTTCCCGTTTGAATGGTTTTACACTAGTAATTTTTGGGGCCCTTTATAGCTTACTGTTCGGTGTGAGCCAAGGCTCCGTGTTGAAGACCGTACTTTGACCTATAATGGTTTACTTTTATGAATTTTGACTTGGATGGAGAGTTGTCTCATTGGCACTCATCCCACATCTTCTTATATCTATTTGGTTTTATAGGCTTTACTCCTTTGAAAAAGAAAACAATTGAAAAGTAAAAACATAGGATTTGCTTAGTTAACTTGCTCTTAATTGAATGAATACAGCTATCAAAACATATTCTGACACTCCTTTGATTGAAAAGTAACAATTCGCTTATTATCTCATTAATAGTACCCCGGAAAGTTGAAGCCTGCCAAGCTTGACATACATTAATTCTAATTGATATTGGAACTATCTATAAATCACTTATTAACTAATTGGTGATTACTTCATTACAGTCATTTTCAGCTTGATAACACCTTATTTTCCATACTTTCACAAGCAGAATAAACAGCTGCGCCACGAGCGCATGATATGTCCGTCGTTTTATGCAATAATCATAAATAGTTTCTGAGATACAGCGTGACATGTGAAAACACACCTTTTTTAACAAAAAAACTCAATAACTCTTAAATAAAATTTTGAATCATCACCAAAAAGTATACAGATCTTGAGATTAATATAACTAATAAGTGTGTAAAGTTTTAAGCAATAATCATAAATTGTTTTTGAGATATGGCGCGACATGTAAAACCCCATCCTCCTTTTACAAAATACTCAATAACTCAAAAAAAAAAATTTTGAATCATCACCAAAATTATACAGATCTTAAGGTTAATATAACTAAGAAGTGTGTAAAGTTTTAGGCAATTATCATAAATCGTTTTTGAGATACGACGCGACATGTGAAAAAACACACCCCGTTTAGTTACAAAGTCCTGTAACTCAAAAGTTTTAATCTTATTTTCACCAAAAGTATACAGATCATTTGACCATCATAAGAAACAACTGCATTAAGTTTCATGAAATTTGTATGAGTCGTTCTCAAGTTACGGTGCGACATGTTTACGCGGACAGACAGACGGACAGCACCCTGTTTTAGTTACAAAGTCCCGTAACTCAAAAGTTTTAATCTTATTTTCACCAAAAGTATACAGATCGTTTGACCATCATAAGGAACAACTGCATTAAGTTTCATGAAATTTGGATGAGTCGTTCTCAAGTTACGATGTATGTGTCTGACAGATCCCAAAAGTGCTGCGACATGTTTACGCGGACAGACAGAAGGACAGACGGACGGACGGATGGACAATTGGGTTAGAATTTTGAATGAACTGCAATAGATGGAGAGGAAAACTCCAGTCATGGTAACATAGTAATTTATTTTGCCATAAAGCTAAATCAGCCATTTAATTACCCAAGCTGAGTTACACTTATTCCTTTTGAACCAAAAACTAGTGACAATTGTTCAAAGAAGATTGAAGATCCTCAAATTAAACATGAAATATTAATCAGTGAAATTCTGTTCATCTTTTCTTAAGTTCCACATTACATGTGATGCCTGTTGAAAAACGTGTATTCTTTTTATTCCATTACAAAAATAGATAGTCATTTTTTCAATGAATAAAAAGAAGATTTTGCAGGATAAAAAGTAAAATCTTTGGCCCATTACTCTAAAAAGAATTTAAAGGTCTCTCTAGATCACATAAAACAATCTTCATGTACTTGAATTAAACTAAATATTACTTGATTTTTGTAACTATTTTAAAGATGATTAAATGTGAATGTTGCAGGGCCATAATTTTAGACTGTTAGACTGCTAGTGATTAGTTGACTGCATGTCTTCTTCAACTAAATCTGTCTTCTACCACCCTCAAATCTAAACTGCTACCCTTAGCTTCAGACTTTTGGCAAGGCTGTCAACTGATCCGTATTTTGTGGGTCATAATTTCCACTCTCACCCAGTCCGTCAAAATTTTGACGGGCGTATAAAAACGAATACATGTTTTGTCCTATTAAGCATATAACAATTCGTAATTTAAAGTATTGGCAAAAAGAAAAGTGGTTTCTGAAAGATCCCAAAAAAGTACTTGAATGTTACAAATCATTACTGTCAAAATGCTGACTAAATATGAAGTCATAAATTTAAGTAGTAGGTGAGAAAAGTGTGACAAATATATTTAATGGACAATCAAATGGACAGAAGGACAGAAGAAAGGACGGATAGAAGAACAGAAGAAGTGGATGCAAACATTTAATTTTGAGTTTCTTCCTCCTTTAAGAGCAATTTTTGGGCATAAAATTAAAAATAAATGCAATTAAGCTTTGCACATAATTTAAAGTGTAACCTTATCTGCTAATAGACTGTTCAACTAACCTGTATATGTAATTACAATAAAGTTTCTCCACAGCACTGGAAATAGAACAACACATAAATATATAAAATAAGCTAAGACACTGCATTGATACTGTACCCCCCCCCTTCCTTTATACATTCTTATAACTGTGCTTTTATTACAATTCTTATTGAACAATAAAATGTTTGACCAAAGCTGATAAGACATTTATAGGCAGGTACCACATCTTGAGCAGGATCTGCTTGCCCTTTCAGAGCACCTGAGATCACCCCTTGGTTTTCCGTGGGGTTTATGTTGCTCAGTCTTTAGTTTTCTATATTGTGTTTTGTATAATGTTATTTGTCTTTTGATTGTTTTTTTGTCATTTGCTACGGCATTGTTGGTTTGATTTTGACTAATAGGGTTAGAATATCCCATCAGTATCTTTCGCCTCTCTTTTACAGTATTTGCACAGATTATATTCATTATAAAGGACAAAGTCAAATTTCACAAAGCCTGATAATCGGTTTCCAATGTTTTCTAATCTGCTCTAATATGGCCAGATTTATCAACCAACACTGAACATGAAATGTTTCATTGACAAACTGTCAACTTTATCAAAATAAAGTCATTAAAAAGATATGTTAAAAACAAACAAATATTGACAGCCTCAATTTGTCTCACATTGTTTAAAACTAGGCTCTAAAGAGCCTGTGTCGCTCACCTGCATCTTCAACAATGGCCACTTTTTAGTAAAAATCATCATTAAAGGGGAACAAATCTATTAAGAGTTAACTGACAATTTCAGTCATGTTGACATATTTGTAGATCTTATCCTGCTGATAATTTTTCTGTTTATCTATCTTTTTATAAAAAATGTCAAAATAATCATTAAAGGGCCATAACTCCAACAACAAGTAAACTGAAGATTTCGACCATAATGGCTTATTTGTAGATCTTGTCTTGATGATAATTTGTTTTATTGAAAGTTTCTATCTATCTATTAAACATGTTAAATAGTACGAGAATAATAGGCCAAAATGGGGGAAAATCGGAAAACTCGACATTAAAGGGCAATAACTTCAATAAGGAGTTGCTTACAATATTGGTCATTTGAATTATTTGTAGATCTTATCTTGCTGATCATTTTTGTTTTTTAAAGTTTCTATTTATCTATTATAGTTTTTAAGAAATTAAGCAAAAACACAAAAATTTGGTAAAAATGATTAATAAAGGGCAATAACTCTAATAAGGAGTTGTCTGACGATTTTGGTTGTGTTTACTTATTTGCACATCTTGTCTTGCTGATCATTTCTGTAATCAAAGTTTCTGTTTATAGATTATAATTTTCAAGATAATAAGGAAAAAAAAATAAATCAAAGAGCTGAAAGCTCTGAGGAAAAATGACGCCACTGTCTCTAATATTGTGATATTTTTTATGCAAGTCTTGATTTTCACATACCGTAATTAGTTTAACATTCCAACATGTCTCGTAAGCATATAATTGATATTCGTATATGTGTGTGTTATGTGAAGATGACAACTGGCTGTTTTTTTAGTACAAATGTATAGGTCAAGACTACCTGAATGATCTACAGTATCCAATGACTACTGGCTGTTTTTTTCTATAAATAAAAAGGTCAAGACTACCAGAATGATCTACAATATCCAACGACTACTGGCTGTTCTTTTGTACTAATAAATAGGTCAAGTCTATTTGAATGATCTACAATATCCAATGACTACTGGCTGTTCTTTTGTACATATAAATAAAGACCTGAATGATCTAAAGTATTCTAAGTAATGTGATTTTGTCTTGCAATTACATTTTCTAAATCAAGAATATAGACTACTTGTATCCTTTTCAAACCAAATGATTATGAAGAGCCTGTTGTTATCAAGCTCTTATACCCCACATACTCATTAAATAAGTTACTAGTGACCTAGTTATTTCTGTTACTTGAAGCAAATTATATTTCTGTAGATTTAGACAATAGTATAATATTGTTTTACTAGTTATATTTCACCTTGAAGATTAGACAAATAGGGATACTCCTTTGATTTTTATTTCATGTCAGTCAGGTCGCTTTATATGAAACTTGAAACCACTTCTCTGCCATATTGTTATTTCATAACAACTCTGCCCTTGACCATGTTGACCCATGTAATTGATATTCATTCTTTAACCATATATCATAGTCAGTTAGTTTTTGATTTTGCACTCCACACCACCTTTCAGGTCAAATGTCTGTCTCCATTTAAGTTAATGACATTGAACAATCATGGTATTAAACACAATTTCAATAGTGATAATGCTGTTCTAGTAGGTCACCATATATTCAACTTGGGTAGCATTCCAGTTATTGAAATTTGTGTCAGATTAGAACAATGATCTAGACCTTTAGGAATGGATCTTACAATTTAATATGGAGCCATAGTATGGGACCCCTACACGGTAACAAAAAAAAACAAGCTTGAAAGGATACAACGTCAAGCGGCAAAATCTATCACCAGAAATTACAAGTCAAGAGAGGATGGACGAGATATGTCTCTAAAATGCTTGCCTAACTGGAACTACAACAAGATCTCCAGATAAGACGAACAAGGAGTTGAAGCTAGAAATTAATATTTATGTAAAAAGTAGTTGAGGGGCTGATTCCCGCTACTGAACCATACTGTCATTCTATAATATTATTGCGCAAGTATTTCTGTATTGTCCTTGTTATTGGTCCATGTCTTGGTGTATTGGTCTGAGGCGGTGAAATACTGCTGGCCGAGGACCAACAATAAGGCCAATACATAAATACATGTAATAGTATCGTTATTAATTAACTACAGTGTTACAATATTTTTTATTTCATTTCACAAGAGATAAACATTTTACCTTGAAGTGGAACTATCCAAATCTCAGTTTCTTTTATAAGATGCAATATCTAATGATTTGGTGCCGTTTCCATGTATCTTCAGCCTTTTCTCATCTGATGAATTTTTCTACCCTTTCCAGTCACTATAAAGTGTTACAACTTTAATTTAGACACAACACATAAATAGTAATTGAAAGGTACTGCCATTGCATGTGTAATGCAAATATATTTTAAAAAATAATGTAAGAGTTGAAATTGATAGAACTATCCATAAGCCAATTGACCAAAGAACGAAGATTTGCGCAATTACAGAATGCATATGCCTGGTTCGGGTTTAAAATAAAAGTCCGTTTACAAAACATGAGAAGCGAAAGTAAACAGTAAAATCGATTTGTACCATCGTTATGATGAAATTATGAGGTCGTCAAGAAATGAACTTTGTGATAATTTACTGTTCCCCAAACCTGAAATAATTCCATCGTCTACTTTCAAAATGCTTTTCAAATGAATGGGACCGTCTTTAACCTAAAATATATGCCATACTGAACGTTTCAGAATGTTTATGGTGAGTAAATAAAACTGCGTCGTACAAACAACTGTTTACTTTCAGTTTGAGTTTATCGTGACTTACGATCTAAAACTAGAGACGTTCGAAATCCTGTTTTGGCTGGATCAGAACTCGGAAGTAGGAGAGATCGATTACGGGAGGGACTGAATTATTCGGGTTAGCAGGTAAAATAGTAAATATGAAACCGAGTCGGTAGACGGAGGCATAATCAACTTTCGTTAGTTCTGGTCAATGGTATCGGAAACATGCCGCTGATAGCATCATTTTCCAAAAATGGTAAAATTCGTCATTTAAGGGCAATAACTCCTATAAGAAGTTGTCAGTTTTGACTTAAAAGGACAATAGTAAGGGCTCAACATTTTGAACATTTTTGCTCCTGTTTTTTGCTCCTGTCAGAATTTGGTCATAATGATTTTCAAAATAATAAGCAAAACTTGTATTTTACCCCTATGTTCTACTTTTAGCCATGTGGGCCATCTTGGTTTGCAGGCGGGATCATCAGACACATTTTTCCAACTAGATACCCAAATGATGCTTATGTCTACGTTTGGTTAAATTTGGCCTAGTGGTTTTAGTGGAGAAGATTTTTGTAAAAGTCAACAACGACGACAATGGACGACAGACATCAAGTGATGAGAAAAGCTCACTAGGCTTTTCGGCCAGGTGAGCAAAAAAAGTAGCAACATGATGATTTGCCTTAATTGACAATAAAATGTTAATCTGTATCTGTTGGTTCATTTTATCTAAATGACAATAAGGGCTGTTCATTTTAAAAATATGCAAAGGACTCATGGAAACAACTTTTCAAATGGGGTAACCACCTAAAGAGGAAAACATAGAATTTCCCTTACATTTTCACTGTACTTGAAACCCACCCATAGTAGAGTTTCAAAGTCCCTTCGATTACTGGGTTCCATGTATGCTTTACAGAACAGCCTTAACAATAAATCAGCTAGTTATATATTGTTGTAGCATCTCTTTTTAATTAAGAATTAATTAAATCTGGTCATGTGATTTACCTTATCTTCAATCTTCCCTTTGTCATATTTGTATATAACATCAATAAACCTAAAAATAAGAAAAAGATGCATATCTTATATTAACCTGAATAATTTAGTCCCTTCCAGTAATTGATCTCTCCTACTTGTGGGAACCTAAATTCTTTATACTTTAGAAAGTGTCATGAATCCAGAATTTTGATTGGTGCAGATCCTTTGGGGAGAGGGCCAATCAGCTGCCAACTGAATTTTATCGATGTAGGTAAATCCAGAGCTAATTCCAAATAATTGATTGGTGGTTTTCATTGAATAAGCATTTTGTCATTTTTTGACACTAATGTAGTAACCATCCAGATTGCTGGTTTGTTATGTTTTTTGACTTACTGTATCATAGATGTTTATCTTATACATGTTTTTTACACACTGTTTCCAGGCTTTATTGATGTTTAAACTGGACCAATTCTCTCAAACACAAATAAAATTCCAAGCTTGTTAGTGAATTCTTTCAATTTAAACATCAATGAACTCCAGCAAAATAAATCTTTTATAAATTTAATTTTTTCAACAACCATTGATTGTAAATAAATGTACTGTACACATTTTCCATGTGAAAGATAAATAGAAGCAGCCATGTTCATATTGATTACAAAAGTAGTCCAGTGACCATAGTCTATCATAAACCAAATGGCTAAAAAATCAATAACATGAAGGTGTCCTTATTATGCAATTCATATAAAAAGCTGAACTATTTATACTGATGAAAAATCGTCTTGAACAAGCATTAAATATTTGCCACTGGATGTTATGCGAACAACAATCAATCAAGCATATTATTATTGATGAAACTTACCTGTAGATAGAATATGAACACAGATCCAGAAGTATCCACCATGGTGAAACTAAAATTAATTTAATATACATTAAACAAAAATATATCAATAGATCATCCTTCAATCACTTATAAATATAATTATTCAACCAAGGGGGAAAGGGAAATAACTGTTAAAATCAATAAGGTGTTTGTAATAGTCAAGTTTCATCATTGCTTCTTAAGCATTTATGTGAAACAGAATTAAAACAAGTAGGACTGTGAGCTATTGCTTACTTATGATACCCCCCGCTTTGAGTTTTCAGTTATCATGAAGTTGAAGAGAAAAGAATCTGAAAACGCAATACATGGTAAAGCATGTTCACATGAAGCATGAAAACAAATATCAAGTAGCTCTTTTTTGTAGTTTCCAAAAAAATGTGAATATTTTATACATGGCATGTATGTGTTAGAATAATATATATGTATTCTGTAAACAGTAAGTGGATCAGTAATGAATCTGAAATCACTTCACAAGGTAATGCATGCTGACATGAAGCCATTTAACAAATTTCAGGAAGCTATTATTTTTAGTTAGATGAATGTATTTAAATTGTGGACATGGCCATTATGTTTAGAATATGTAAGCATTTGGTAAACAGGAAGTTGATGACTGATGAATCTGAAATGTCGTCACACAGCATATAGCATACTGACATGAAGCCAAATAATGTAAATAATCAAGTACCATGAAACTCTGATTTGTTGTTCCCAAGAAAAATGTACAATTTGCCATATCAAACTTTTATTATCTTTTTTATTTTTAATCATTATAGGAATTTTTTGTGTAAACAAAGCTTAATAACAAAATATTAAGCATACCTGTGGATCTGTTAATACTATTCCTAAAGATGAGATAGTTATCACCATACACATAAGGTAATTTATTGCACTTGTAAGCTGTAAAAATTAATACAAATTTAAAAGATGATTCATACAATTAATTTATACTTACCAAAAATTACCTTGTAAGAAAATACTTTACTTCATTTGATGAAATGGTTTTTATATAACTGATTATTCTCGCATTTTCTTAATCCTTCATTTTATTTTCACCCTTTACCTGATTAGTGATTTATGTTCCCTTAACCTCAAATAAACAAATTGTATGATATGTTTTAGGTAACAGGTATGTAAACAGGCGATCTCATTGGTTTTTATGATTTTTTGCTAGCAACTAGAGGAAGTGGAACAGCATATGTATTTTGAAAAAGTAATAAAAATTATTTTTATATTTTTGAAGATAATAGCATATTGAATATCCTAAAGAGAGAAGTGCAAATCTAAGAATGCATGTAAATATCGCTAAAATTAAAGAATTTAACTTAAAACTACCTTTGTCTCAACAAACTTGATAATATGAATGTATACATATAATTATGTACATGTGGAATATACACTAATGATAGCCCACTACATTTAGTAATCTGCAAACAGGAAGTTGATGAGTGATGGATTAGAAAATGCATCACAAAGTAAAACATGAAGCTAGATTCTAATTTTTAGAAAACCTTGATTTGCATATCTTGAGAAATGTCACCAACATTTAATTGGATGGACAACCTGATATCTTTTGGAAACACAGATTGAAAGACGGAGTAGGGGTATAATTAATTGTGACATTTCTGTTTATGCAACACAGAGCCTCATTACACTATTTAAACCTACCTTTCTATACATGATCATTTGAGATAAATAATCAAACACCACGGTAATGTTCTGTATGGCTAAAAACACTGGTATAGACTGAAAAATATAGAATTAAGCATTGTTAAAACACAGGTGTAGACTATGCAAAGCACATATGGCCCCATTTTTAACAAGTTCGACTGAAGAATTTTATGAAATGATGCAAATAATGTTATTAAAATCAAAAAGCTAGTTATCAAAATTTTTTTGGGACAGCTATTTTCTTCACAATTTTGGCAAAAATAAAAACGCAATTATTTTTAATTCGCTGTACATGTAATAAATTCTATTTTATTACCACATGAATACTGCATTCAATATCAATGAGTTTTAAGTCCAGTTTTAATCCACTGAGACTATCTATTTCTACTTACCAACTCTGCTAAACCTTTTGATCCTGAGTATATAGAAATCACGAAGAAAACCATTGAGGGTATCCATCTTATTAGGTCACTTCTGCAAAAAAAAAATAACTCCATGTAAGAAATATGCTAAAAATAAAATCGAAAACTCCAAGGACCATGTATTGCAATATTCATAACAAAATCATTCTGAAGTAATAATATATATATTGGACTACTTGAAAAAATGAAATATTGATAATATAAAGCAACTTACTTTCACATACTTTTGTTTAAAGATTAATCTCCTTCTATACCACTTTGTGGGAATTTATATTTGCGATTTTCTAAATATTGGTGATGTATTTATACAAGTAAAGATCTATGTTACATATTTTTCAACAATTTATATTCATGTTATAAAAATAAGGAGATGCGGTATGATTACCAATGAGACAACTATCCACCATAGTACAAATAAAGTGGATGTGAAACAATTATAGGCAACCCTACAGCCTTCAACAATGTTAGTTCTCTAGTCACAAAATTAGCAATAATTAATTGCTCGTAACTATTAGTTAGTCTAAGGTAGTTTATTTACCTTTTATCGCTATCTGTGAGCTGCATTGGTTTTAGATAGCGTGTTGCTACCAACATCTTCATTACCAAAAATCCTACTAATGTCTGCCATCTACAAGTTTTAGATAAATCACTATTAACATAGAATATAAAAATAAGAAGAGGTGGTATGATTTATTCAATAACTTTTGGTTGTTGAATCCGCTTAAGCACTCTTAGCTATATCGTGACGGCCAGTTTTTCTTGGAAGAGGAAGCCAGAGTTTCGAAGACCAACTGAGAACTTTGGTAGGAAAACTGGCAATCCTAGTCAATTGAGATAGGAGTGGACCATCCACTACGTGTGGGGTTCAAACTCACAACCTCAGTGTTGACAGACTAGTAATATTGTATATGTTCTACTAAAGACAACTAGTGGTATGAATACCAATAACTATCCACCACAGTCCAAATAATGTGTATATAAGCAACTATAGGTCACTGTACAGCCTTCAACAAAGAGCAGATTTGTATATGATAAAATCTCTAAATACTTTTTACAGTGGATGCTTGAATGTTCTAAAAATATGTTTGTCTTTGTCAACCATAACTGCACTTCTATCATTTTGAAAGCACTCTCTTTTGTACAAGACACAAAGAATTCATTTCTCTATCATTCCTATTAAACATGATAAATATTTATTATAACATACACATGCAACTATCATCAGAAAATGTCAGTACTAACAGCAGAATTTCAAAGATAAAACATTTTTGGACTGTCTATTTGCATTATCAACAATGTCAATATTTTTGAATAAACAAAGATTTCTGGAATCTGATTATGCTTAATATTTAGCAAATGCATTGTTTTGTGTTTGTGTTGATTTGTTGTGGGTTTATTTTAGGCGGAAAGGGGGTTGAGGTTTTTTCGTTTTTTCATTTTTCTTTTATCAGTGTTTATGTATAAAAGGTTATTTATACAAAATTTAAAAAAAAACATTCAGAGAATATTTAGGTAAAATTAACATGACTGATGATTGAAAATTGCACACAGAACATATTTATAAACACGCCTATTAAAAACATAGTGATTGTTTTTTGTTTGTTTTGATTTGTTTTTTTGTTTATTTTTTGGGGGAGAGGGGGTTTTTGTTTTTGGTTATTTTTGTTTTATGTATAAAAGATTAATTATACAAGAAAAATGTACTAGTACAACTTTTTATTACAACTCTGTATACCTCCCAAGTATGACAATGCCAGTTACTTCCCTTTGATCAGTATATGGATTTACTTGTCATATTTTAAGAAACTGTTTAAAAGAGTCAGATGCTATTCTATGATGCAGTTATGTATACTTAAAAGAAAATCTCTACTTTCTGTATTATAAAAGTAAAAAAACCTACCCTTGGAAGATAGTTGGATATTTGAATTCTAAGATGGAAAGCACATACTGAAAAATAAAGTTCATTAATTAATGCAAACAAAACTAATTATGGTGAAAGATAAAAGCACAAAAATAAACCAATTACAGTTAATTTGCAAGAATGATAAGAGTTATCAAAGGTACCAGGCTTATAATTTTGATACGCCAGACGCCAGACACTGCAAAAAATCTATGAAAGACATTTATGGCTATTACAAAAAATTAACTACTTTTAGTCTAGTAGTACTAATACACAAACATTTTACATAGAAATAAGAAGATGTGGTATGTGTGCCAATGAGACAACTCTCCATCCAAGTCACAATGTTTAAAAAGTAAACAATTATAGGTCAAAGTACGGTCTTCAACATGGAGCCTTGGCTCACACCGAACAGCAAGCTATAAAGGGCCCCAAAATGACTAGTGTAAAACAATTCAAACAGGAAAACCAACGATCTATATAAAAAAAGAGAAACGAGAAACACTTATAGCTGTTTGTGAAAAAAATTCTGTTCTTATCACTTCCTATGGTCCAAATCTGATTTTTTCAACTGGATGATTGACTGATTGAATTAATGGTTTATGTTAAATGTTTTTCGAGTACCCCACATTTATAATGAATCTTATTGCATTGGAAAAAACAAAACAAAAGTTCATTTCCATTTTTTATGAATGAGGTTGAAAATTGTATGTATATTGTTATTGAAATCTGGTCATGGCCCTACAACACGTACAAATCCCTGGAAAATACAATGCAAATAAACTAGACAATAATATGCATGATAATGGTAATCAAAACAAACCTTATTTACAAATGTAGTGATTACAAACAAAACTGCATAAAGACGTAGCTGTGAAAATGTCGTCCAACAGGAAGATATAGTCATGCTGGATTCTGTCTGTTTTGTTGAATTCTGGTCATTATCTTGGGATTCAAACATAAAGATGTTCTACCAAAGAATTCATTGGGGCAATTTTTCTATAAAACTATTTTTTTTTATATATAGTATATGCAGCAAACCCTTTATCAGCGGCTATAGTAGCTATAATCTGGAAAAAAAATAGAAAATATTTTCAAGAATTATATAATTTAGATTTTGTTTTTACAAAGTTGGTTTTCTGATGAGTCTGAAGTTTCACATACAGTATACCAAACCAGGTATCCTATGTGAGAGGGCAGTCTAAAGTAACACTTACCAACCCACGGTATACTATATGAGAGGGCAGTCTATATTAACACTTACCAACCCGGGGTATCCTATATGAGAGGGCAGTCTAAATTAACACTCACCAACCCGCGATATCCTATATGTCCACAGAGGGACCAGTCTAAATTCATGTACCACCCTGAGTATCCTATATGATGTCCACAGACGGACTGGTCAGTCTAGATTCACATACCACCCTGAGTATCCTATAAGATGTCCACAGACGGACTGGTCAGTCTAGATTCAAATACCACCCTGACTATCCAATATGATGTCCACAGAGGGACCAGTCTGAATATTTGTACCATCCTGAGTATCCTATATCATGTCAACAGAGGGACCAGTCTGAATATTTGTACCATCCTGAGTATCCTATATGATGTCCACAGAGGGACCAGTCTAAATGTATGTACCACCCTGAGTATCCTATATGATGTCCACAGAGGGACCAGTCTAAATTCATGTACCACCCTGAGTATCCTATATGATGTCCACAGAGGGACCAGTCTAAATTTATGTACCACCCTGAGTATCCTATATGATGTCCACAGAGGGACCATTCTAAATTCATGTACCACCCTGACTATCCTATATGATGTCCACAGAGGGACCAGTCTGAATATTTGTACCATCCTGAGTATCCTATATGATGTCCACAGACGGACTGGTCAGTCTAGATTCACATACCACCCTGACTATCCTATATGATGTCCACAGAGGGACCAGTCTGAATATTTGTACAATCCTGAGTATCCTATATCATGTCCACAGAGGATCCAGTCTAAATTTATGTACCACCCTGAGTATCCTACATGATGTCCACAGAGGGACCAGTCTAAATTCATGTACCACCCTGAGTATCCTATATGATGTCCACAGAGGGACCAGTCTGAATATTTGAATCATCCTCAGTATCCTATATGATGTCCACAGAGGGACCAGTCTGAATATTTGAACCATCCTGGGTATCCTATTTGATGTCCACAGAGGGACCAGTCTGAATATTTGAACCATCCTGGGTATCCTATATGATGTCCACAGAGGTACCAGAGTCTGAAAATTTGAACCTTCCTGAGTATCCTATATGATGTCCACAGAGGGACCAGTCTGAATATTTGAACCATCCTGAGTATCCTATATGATGTCCACAGACAAATGACAGAGGGACCAGTCTGAATATTTGAACCATCCTGGGTATTCTTTATGATGTCCACAGAGGGACCAGTCTGAATATTTGTACCATCCTGGGTATCCTATATCATGTCCACAGAGGGACCAGTCTGAATATTTGAACCATCCTGGGTATCCTATATCATGTCCACAGAGGGACCAGTCTGAATATTTGTACCATCCTGGGTATCCTATATCATGTCCACAGAGGGACCAGTCTGAATATTTGTACCATCCTGAGTATCCTATATGATGTCCAAAGAGGGACCAGTCTAAATATTTGTACCATCCTGAGTATCCTATATCATGCCCACAGAAGGACCAGTCTGAATATTTGTACCATCCTGAGTATATATCCTATATGTTGTCCACAGACGGAGTGGTCAGTCTAGATTCACATACCACCCTGACTATCCTATATGATGTCCACAGAGGGACCAGTCTGAATATTTGTACCATCCTGAGTATCCTATATCATGCCCACAGAGGGACCAGTCTGAATTAATGTACCACCCTGAGTATCCTATATGATGTCCACAGAGGGACCAGTTTAAATTCATGTACCACCCTGAGTATCCTATATGATGTCCACAGAGGGACCAGTCTAAATTCATGTACCACCCTGACTATCCTATATGATGTCCACAGAGGACCAGTCTAAATATCTGTACCATCCTGAGTATCCTATATGATGTCCACAGAGGGACCAGTCTGAATATTTGTACCATCCTGAGTATCCTATATGATGTCCACAGAGGGACCAGTCTAAATTCATGTACCACCCTGAGTATCCTATATGATGTCCACAGAGGGACCAGTCTGAATATTTGTACCATCCTGGGTATCCTATATCATGTCCACAGAGGGACCAGTCTAAATTCATGTACCACCCTGAGTATCCTATATCATGTCCACAGAAGGCAATCTAAAGTTACACTTATAACCCTCATCAGACTCAGTTTATTCCTATCTTCTACAGTTTCTGACAAAACTTGAAAAAGGTAAAAATAATCATTTAAGGGCAATATATAAGTTATCTGTCAATTTCAGCTATATAAAAATAAACTGCCAAAGGAACAACTCTCAACCAGAGACCAAATGACGTAGAAATTAACAACTTATGTTGATTTTATTGTAGATCAGATGATCTTGTTTTGTTGATCCTTTTTGCTTTTTACAGTTTTTCAACTGATGACAGAAGACAGAGGCAAAGTGTTTGCAATAGCTCACACTGGCCTTTCAGTCAAGGTGAGCTAAAACAAGTAGTTTTATCCCATCATTCATTTGCTTGTCCAATAAAGTCCGAAACCTAATCAGTGGTACCACATATCTTAACAGTTTTGTTATATCCACATTGTCTATTCCTAAATTATGTGTGCATTTATGTTGTTCAAAATTGTTTTCATTGATGCATTAATTTTGGTTGTCATATCTTTGATAGTAGTTGTAAACTGTTTAATATATTCACAGCTTTCTAGGCTTGTGATGGAGAGTTGTCTCATTGGCACTCATACCACATCTTCTTATATCTATATATTGTGGCAATGTTAAAAATCTTATAAAAATAAGGAGAAGTTGTACAATTACCAATGAGACAACTATCCACCAGAGTTCAAATGACAAAGATAAAAGCAATCAAATGTCACTATATGGCCTTCAACAATGAGAAAAATTCATACTGTATAGTCAGCTATAAAAAGGCCCTGACATGCAAATATATGAAACAAGAAAAATAACGGTTAAATTGTAATGATAATTTAAGTCTGAAACAATTTTTTCCACACTGTCATGACTGTTAGATGCTAAGTTGATAAAAATACATAAAACAATTAAAAATCTAAGTTTTAACTTCCTTTCAAATAAGTACTTTCCTAGTAAATTTCATTCATTGAAATTTTAATTTTATTGTTGGAATTGATGCTGTTTAACTTCTAAGAAAAGTATTACTCACACTGATATAACAGCATACTTCAAGAATAAATAAATGCATATGTAAAGACCCTTAGTAATGTGGAATTAGATAATCTAGTCCAGGCTGGCTAGACAGTTTCAGACAAGAATTTTGAAAATGCTTCATTTGAATATCACCCAGGCCCTTTAAGAATATTAAATACTTTTTTTTCCTTTGAGCACTTAAGGTATCAGGACCATAATTAACAACAAATGAATAAAAGTAGATATGAGGTATATGTGTCAATAAGAAAGCAACCCAACAACAAAAATAATCAAAATACGTATATGTCTTTGCAGTCATGTTGGAAGGCAATATGCATAATTTTCTTCATAAATCAACCAAATACAAATTTGTTATCATGGTTATAGTGACCACTAAGTTGTTTTCTGAACAATTTTCATTTGTTTAAGCCAAATGTTTAATTCATCAAAATATTGACTTTTTATCAGGAAATTAACTAGTTTGTCCTCCAACAAGATAACTAAGATATAACTCCAACAAAATTAAGCAAATCTAAAACAATTGTTTTCCACAAAAAATTGCCTTAGTAATTTATTCTTTCAAGACGTTTGTGATGTGAAAGTTTCACAATAAATCAAAGTTACGTGTGAAAATTTTATTTCAGTGGGTTTTTGTTATTATCTGTACATCAATCTAAATGGGGTTTTTCTTTATGATGGTCTGGAAGGTGGGTCCTTCAATTCTGTATTCTTTAATTTTCTAAGCCATTTTCTCTATTCTTTATATATTTTGTCCATTATTCTCTATTCTTAATATTTTAGCACCCAATTATTCTCTATTCTTTATTTTTTTTGCACTTTATTCTACATATTTTCCCATTATTCTCTATTCTGTAAACCCCATCTACACCCTTCTTTATCATCTGTTCATCAATCTAACACTATACTTGGAAATTTAGTTTGTCTGCCTATATATATATATTAAATGATTTCATCTTACAAGTGCCATTTTCTAAGTGAGAGTTGGAAAGATACTGAAGTTTAGGAACTAAGAACAAATGAGTAAATGACTGAAGTTAGATTAGAAGGTAGGTGAAGTAAATATGTTATGAGTAAAGATAGCAAATAAATTTTAGAGCTACTTTGCATGCTTTGATTCAAGTAAAATTATGCAATATGACCTCACTTGGTTTGTTTTAATATATGCAGAATTTCCGTGAATTGAAAATAACATGTATTTAGGGATAACCAATTTAATTAGGGGGGAGGGAAGAGGAGATTATGGTTTTTTACTACAAAAATATTCTCAACTTCGAAGAAAAAAATATTTTGATCAGGGAGGAGAAAAGTTAATTTTCTGATTAAGAGTTTTTGCAAATACATTGAATGTTACATGTATAATAATAAGTTCTTCAAAAAATAAATCTGTATCTAAAAATGATTTGATGCTTGCTAAAAAAATATTTCAGAATGAAAAAAAACCATAACCCCTCCCTCAATTACAGTTAAATGTTTGTTCCCTTAAAGGGAATGACTATAATTTGAAAAATCAAAACTTCAGTATGAGGCTACCAATGGGGTAATCAAAAACCATTAGAACTTTGAAGAAAGACAGTATCCATAGCAAAATTAAGCAGAATAGACAAACAGCAAACCACAAAAGCTACAGAATAAAAGACAACAGCTGCACAACCATCCACAAATTATATTGGCAGTGTACGCCTCTGGCCTTTGTTAGTCTTGTATGTTTTTTTAATTTTAGTTCATTTATATGTTTCGGAGTTTAATGTGACGTCCATTTTCACTTTGAACTAGTACACATTTTTGTTTAGGGGCCAGCTGAAGCCTGCCTCCAGGTGTGGGATTTTCTCACTGTGTTGAAGACCCATTGATGGCCTTTAGCTGTTTTCTGCTCTTTGGTCGTGTTGTTTTCTTTTTGACACATTCCCCATTTCCATTCTCAATTTTATACTGTATGTAGATTAAATAACTTTATGGAATCCACCATATCATTAGTATTTTTGGATTGATCCAACATTATTGTGCCCTATGATAAATCATATCAGTCATGTCAGTGATATATTGATGTGATGTTGGTGCCCAGTTGTTGCGTTGTTCCATTTTTTATAAAAGGATGCACAGATTAATTTTAGACAAATGTTGCGTCTACTGACAATTCCATGTTGGCATCCCATTATAAGAAATATTTGCCAATAACTGATTTAGTAAACAAATGAAATGAAATGATCTGATGAATAGTTTTCTCATTGGCATCCCCTTATTTTTAAATATAAATATTTCATGTTACTAAATGAACAATCATGACAATTACATATATTTCAGATGTGTTACTAACTCAATGTTATCTTCGTGTTTCAGCAACAAGAAATATTTCCTAGTTCATACTTCTGTGAGAGGAAATTTCATCACTACACTTGTACTTAATGACAAAGCTTGGAAAATCACTGTAAGTAGAATGCCTTTCACGTCAACTTACATTACTTAAGTATCATTATATCTGTGATAAAATTTCCTCATTTCAAATAATTCTAAATATATCATTCTATGAAAAAGTACTATTATACAAAAGTTAATCAAATATTTAATAAGGAAAAGTTGTTTGTAATGATTCTACAACAGATTAACTTCATTAAATCTATGTTTCTATTCTATAATTGTTGAGTTATTTCCCTTACTATACAACCATACACCATAAAACTCTGCAACAAGTATATAAGTTGATATAAAAAAAAGAAAAAAAATTGTCATGCTCAAAATGTTGATAATACTATTTTCAAAAATTGTTTCAGCCCCTATATATACATGTACCTGAGGGTCTTAATGGGTTTTACAGAAAAGAGAATAATGGATAAAAAATGCAGAATACAGGGGAAAAAAAATAAAGAATAGAGAAACTCAGGCACAACAAATCAATAATATTAAGAATAACAGGATGCTAAAAGATAAAGAAAAAAGAATAATGGGCAAAATAGATAGAGCAAAAAAATTAAAGAATAAAAAAAGAAGGACTTTATAAAGAATTCATACTTCACGTCTAATACAGTGCTTTTTGCATATATGTGTAACGACCGGAAGTAAACAAGCCGTATTTGCACACCCGGTCTGATAACCCCGTATCAGCCCAATGACATCACTACCTGGGCTGATATGGCCGTATCAGCCCGGTTAATCTTCTTTATTTTTGGAAGTATATGATAAAGAGATTAATACATGGCCTTTTTCATATCGGCCTGGGTATCATCCCTCGACCCATATCAGCACCTAGACTATGTCTCGGGCTGATATGGGGGTCTCGGGATGATACCCGGGCCGATAGGGAAAAGACCATGTATTAATCTCTATGTATCTTGATCTCATACATACAAAGCTGTGCCAGCTACTTCAGATATGATCATTATCAAAAATTGTACAAAATGTAGAAGGATCCATGAAATACATTAATAATAGAAAACTGCCATCTCATGTTTGGTAACACAATTTCCACTTCTTAATCAATAAGTAAAGTAAACAATTTTTTTTTGTTTATTTAAAAGGAAAATAAAAAGAAAATCATCACCAACAATTAGAAGAATAAAAGACTATCTATATAATATACAGTACCATCCAGAAACCATTACAAGGACTGGGAGAATATCTAGACAACAAAATACAGAACCTTTCCAATAGAGAATATCTAGACAACATAATACAGAACCTTTCCAAGGACTGGGAGAATATCTAGACAACAAAATACAGAACCTTTCCAAGGACTGGGAGAATATCTAGACAACAAAATACAGAACCTTTCCAAGGATAGGGAGAATATCTAGACAACATAATACAGAACCTTTCCAAGGACTGGGAGAATATCTAGACAACATAATACAGAACCTTTCCAAGGATAGGGAGAATATCTAGACAACATAATACAGAACCTTTCCAAGGACTGGGAGAATATCTAGACAACATAATACAGAACCTTTCCAAGGACTGGGAGAATATCTAGACAACATAATACAGAACCTTTCCAAGGACTGGGAGAATATCTAGACAACATAATACAGAACCATTCCAAGGACTGGGAGAATATCTAGACAACATAATACAGAACCTTTCCAAGGACTGGGAGAATATCTAGACAACAAAATACAGAACCTTTCCAAGGACTGGGAGAATATCTAGACAACATAATACAGAACCTTTCCAAGGATAGGGAGAATATCTAGACAACAAAATACAGAACCTTTCCAAGGACTGGGAGAATATCTAGACAACATAATACAGAACCTTTCCAAGGATAGGGAGAATATCTAGACAACATAATACAGAACCTTTCCAAGGACTGGGAGAATATCTAGACAACAAAATACAGAACCTTTCCAAGGATAGGGAGAATATCTAGACAACAAAATACAGAACCTTTCCAAGGATAGGAGAATATCTAGACAACAACAATACAGAACCTTTCCAAGGATAGGAGAATATCTAGACAACAAAATACAGAACCTTTCTGGGAGACTAACAACAAATACAGAACCTTTCCAAGGATAGGGAGAATATCTAGACAACATAATACAGAACCTTTCCAAGGACTGGGAGAATATCTAGACAACATAATGTCAGAACCTTTCCAAGGACTGGGAGAATATCTAGACAACATAATACAGAACCTTTCCAAGGACTGGGAGATTATCTAGACAACAAAATACAGAACCTTTCCAAGGACTGGGAGAATATCTAGACAACAAAATACAGAACCTTTCCAAGGACTGGGAGAATATCTAGACAACATAATACAGAACCTTTCCAAGGACTGGGAGAATATCTAGACAACATAATACAGAACCTTTCCAAGGACTGGGAGAATATCTAGACAACATAATACAGAACCTTTCCAAGGACTGGGAGAATATCTAGACAACAAAATACAGAACCTTTCCAAGGACTGGGAGAATATCTAGACAACATAATACAGAACCTTTCCAAGGACTGGGAGAATATCTAGACAACATAATACAGAACCTTTCCAAGGACTGGGAGAATATCTAGACAACATAATACAGAACCTTTCCAAGGATAGGGAGAATATCTAGACAACATAATACAGAACCTTTCCAAGGACTGGGAGAATATCTAGACAACAAAATACAGAACCTTTCCAAGGACTGGGAGAATATCTAGACAACATAATACAGAACCTTTCCAAGGACTGGGAGAATATCTAGACAACAAAATACAGAACCTTTCCAAGGACTGGGAGAATATCTAGACAACATAATACAGAACCTTTCCAAGGACTGGGAGAATATCTAGACAACAAAATACAGAACCTTTCCAAGGATAGGGAGATTATCTAGACAACAAAATACAGAACCTTTCCAAGGACTGGGAGAATATCTAGACAACATAATACAGAACCTTTCCAAGGATAGGGAGAATATCTAGACAACAAAATACAGAACCTTTAAAAAATTAAACATAAGTATGTCTCACCAAAAGTCTGAATCCTTGCATTTTTATAAATATTTGTGTCAGAAGATTGGATCGGAGAAAGAAATAACAGCTAGACGACTGGCATTTATATGTAGTGATTTACAGGTATCGAACAAATTATTTCTTAATATAAGCAGCGGAAGTAAGGGAGAAGGACTAGATCTTAAAGGTAGTGATATTGATATCATGACCATTTTTCCTTTCTTCAAAGCATTTGAATCTGATAAAGATATCAAGGCTGTCAAGGATTGCTGTTTAATGTACTTAGTCATGAATATTGAGGACACACAGCCATGTTTTACACATTTACAATTATATTCTAATTATAAACTCTTACCAGATGAACTTAAACAAACTCTACTTAAACACAGAGGAATGAATGTACTTTCAAGTGACCTTTACAAATCATATTTCTTATCATATTTTAACAAATATTCACGTCCTCACTATAAAATTCATGGTCCTTGCATTACAGACAATAAAGATGCATTAGATTCTGCATTCTGCATTAAATGTGATAAGTGGCTATCTATAGCACAACCATGGATCACTAGACCACGTTCAGCATGGCCTCCTCCTGAACTTATTTCCAAAATTACTTCATGCGGCGTCTTATTTGTTCCTATCGGCTACAAGGGATCTATAAATGAGCATCTTCAGTGGCGAATATCCTTTTCTATAGCAGAAAAAATACTTATTTATTCTTTCAGTCATACCCAGTTACTATGCTATGCTCTGCTCAAAATTTTATTGAAAGAAATAGTAGATAGAAACAAAGACTTAAAAGGTTTATTATGTTCATACTTTTTGAAAACCCTTATGTTTTGGATTTCAGAGGAAACTGACACCACAGTCTGGAGATCAGACAATATCATATCTTGTTTCATGGCCTGTTTGAAAAGGTTATTATACTGTATAGAATATTCCACATTGCTTCATTATTTCATTCCTGACAATAACTTGTTCTATTTAAAGTTTTTGAACAGTAAAAACCAGAACACATTAATCAACATCCTTAAGAATGCATATCAAACAGGAATTCAGACCTTCTCATCATCTCAGACTTTAAATGATTACACAAGATTTTCTAGTGAGATTACTAAATCAGTGTGTGAAACTACTACATTAATCAAAACAATAGCAAAGCACTTTTCCTATCCAACAGAGCAACCTAGTATCGGTAGAATCAACAAAACATTCACCACTTTCCTGCATCAATCATATCTTTGTAAGAGAGAATTATCTAGATATATCTTAACACTGTTAATTGCAAATACATATCAAAGAATACCTTCTGAACTACCACATATAAATAACCCAAACAATAAACAACAATACAAAAACTACAAACTTGAGCTTAGTCAGTGGTTGGTTGGTTTACAATCAGATGCAGTATCAGGGTGGCTAAAATTGGCCTCCTTCTTTTATGTTCACAACAAATATTCAACATCAACAGATATCATAAATTACACTTTGTCAAAATGTACACATGGTACATATGAATCAATATTGTCAAATCTCACATTGAAACAGATAGAGAAACAGAAGCTTATACCATTGTTGAAGACATATCCAATTCCACTTCTGTCATTTTCAATATACTCATCAATCCTCCCAATGGAAATAAGAAGTGATTTCTTCGAACCTCTGATAACCGTTAACTACATACCATTTGCATATTTCCTCCGATTTCTGTGTAGTTACCATCTCCAGGACACTAAATCATGTCAATGGCACAATGGTTTATATCCGATGTTAAAGACAGTGGAGGCAATGGAGACCAATTATGAAAATGGCTTATCAGAGAAAAGAGTGTGTATGCAAGATATAATTTTACTTGGGATAGCCAATCAGATGTTTGATTATAGAACTAGTATTATAGCAAAAGACTTATTTAGAAATGCTGCAGAAATGGATCCGTATAAATATACAAGTGCTGCATTCAGACTGCAACAAATCAGCTAATGCATGACTTATGTAAAAACAGAATTATTTTAAACACATGCTGCCATTTAGGAATTTATTTTTTAGGAAATAAGATCACATTGTCCATGTTGTCAATGCAGCTTTTTATGTTTTTTAGTAAAATTCCTTGTACTAAAATAACTAAAAATTATGTTAACTAGAATAAAAAGTCATCACATAGATATTTTAAAAACTCTTCCTTGAAATCACCAGAACAAGAAATATATAGCTTAAATTGCATTTATTTGGTTTAATCCACTGCAGAACCCCTAATTGAAGTACATGCCATTGGATATTAATAAATGAATGAATGTTTTAATGAATTTACCATTCACCTTTAATCACATTTATTTAATGTTTTTATATATATTATTGTTCTAATTTTAATCATCATGTACATTGTTGTATAGTTTTAGAGTTAATAAATCATTTCACTTCACAACATTTTCACTTTGCCTAAAACTACTGAAATAATTGAACTACTGAATGAGTTAGTTAAGGTGTCACTGTGTGTTAAAGAGATGTTAAAGTGTAAAATATGCATAGCAGACAATATACATGATATATTAACACACTTAATCACCTAACTCATCAGCTCATTGGACCCCAAGAGAACTCTAAATAAAGGTGTTTTTCAAAAACTAGAAAACATATATATATGCAAAAAGTAAAATAACAAAAATACTGAACTCCGAGGAAAATTCCAAACGGAAAGTCCCTAAGCAAATGGCAAAATCAAAAGCCCAAACACATTAAACGAATGGATAACAACTGTCATATTCCTGACTTGGTACAGGCATTTTCTCCCCTGTTATAAAAATGGACAATTTCAGTCTGTCTGTTTTTATACTTCAATTTAACCCTGCAATATCAATTTTGATGTAAGTTTGTTCTTGTGTCTTTCTAATGGTACCTTGCAGTTACGTCAGAAGCCCTTCCATATAAAAATAAGGACATATAGTATGATTGCCAATGAGACAACTCTACACCAGAGACGAAATGATGTAGAAGGTTAGCAACTATAGGTCACTGTACAGCCTTCAACAATGAGCAAATCCTATACCTCATACCAAGCTATATAAGGCCATGAAGTGACAAATGTAAAACATTTTAAATGAGAAAATTAACAACCTGATTTATGTACAAAACAATCAACAACAAGCATTAACAAGCATTCTGAGAGTATTGCATGGCAATACATAGTCCCCTACCGGTTAAAAATTCATTGTACTCGAACAAAATGCTAACTTCGTTGATCTATAACTTTTCATGGTGATAACTATATAACAAATATCAAGTCAATATCTTCAAACTTGATGAAAAAAAGTGTGGAAAAATGATTATTTAAGTGAATTTTCTATGTCCAAGGACTATAACTCTACACAAAATCATCAGACCGGAACAAAATTCAAACTTGATCTGTAACTTGTCATGATAAAACTATATACCAATTATCAAATCAATATTTTCAAGAATGACCAAAAAAAGTGAGGAAAACTGATTATTTGAGTGAATTTTCTAAGTCCAAGGACCATAACTCTGCACAATATGATCAGACCTGAACAAAATTCGAACTTGAACTGTAACTTGTCATGATAAAACTGTATACCATATATACCAATTATCAAATCAATATCTTCAAGCATCGGACTGATGGATGGACAGACAGACAGACAGACGGCAGGGGACTAATAAAATGCTCTGTAGGGTGCAGCTTAATACAATCCCATAGGTCAAACCCCAAGTCGAAGCAAGTATGGACACAACATTCAAGCTTGTTACAGCTCTGAGTCTGAAACAGCTTAGGTTCTTGACACAGAATGAATGTGGTTTAAGAACTTAAAAATTTGAAATTGGACATTTACTTAGTATGGTCTTACCGTCTAATATCCAAAATCTAAATATATGGTTAGATTCAGCATATCAAAGAACCCCAAGAATTCAATTTTTGATGAAATCAAACAAAGTATAATTTGGGTACCTCCTTTGGACCTCAATGTGGACCAATTTAATAACGAGACCCATATCCAAAATCTAAATACATGGTTAGATTCAGCATATCAAAGAGCCCAATACATGTATATTCAAATTTGTCAAAATCAAACAAAGTTTAATTTTGCAACCCGATTTGGCTCAACTTGAAAACTGGGTCCAAAATCAAAAATCAAGTACATGTATAAATTCAGCATATCAAAGAATCCCAATAATTCAATTTTTGTTAAATTTAAATTAAGTTTAATTTTGGACCTTTCTGGAATGGAATATGGACCAATTAAAAAACAGTGCTCACAATTAAAAATAAAAATACAAGGTAAGATTCAGCATATCAAAGAACCCCAATCATTAAATTTTGGATGAAATCAAACAAAGTTTAATTTTGGGACCCTTTGGACCAATCTGAAAACGGGGCTCAAAATCCAAACATAAATACACGGTTAGTAACAGGATATCAAAAAACACCAAGAATTCAATACTTTGCATTAACCCCTATTGAAATTTGTCAAGAATAAGAAATTTTAAGAAAGTAATAGAAAAGTTTTGTTTTTAGCCCCTGTGGGCCCCTTATTCCTAAACGGTAGGACCATAACCCCCAAAATTATAGAGATCCATACATTTATACAAGTTATTGCTGCAAAGTCATTTATTGCAGACTAGGTCAGCCAATTCAAAATGTCCGATCTAACAGATTTCTAGTGACCTAGTTTTTACCTAGTTAAGGTCACTACAGTTGTAACAGTTATAAGCACATTAAAAAAATATGAATGGACCATGAATTTTAAGTTTGGCGGTCAACCCAATTTTAAATTAGGACAGTTTAAGAAAAAGTATGAAGGACCATATTAGCAATATGTTGAATTGACATCATATATATATATGTCTCTAGTGAGGCATGTCAAATTAAAAACATCAGATGGTATCCTATTTGGCATGTTTGAGGGACTGAGAACTAAAAAAACAAGCTTAAGGAATTATGCTATCGCAATATTACTAAAAAGCTTAAGATTTTAAGTCTAGTGAGGCCTGTCTAACCATGCTAACCAAAAACATGAGAGGATATATATATATCCTATATATATATTTAAAGGGGCACTAGCTGTCAAATTCATGTTCACCGATTTGACTCAAATTCTAATATTTGATTTATAACAATGTAAAACATTTATCCAAATTATAAAAAGTCTAAAATAAACAATTTACAGGGCATCATGGCTCCAGAATATGTAGCTTCGTTTCGTGTGTATTTTAGTCTAGAAGCCATCTAATTAACTATCGAGTTGACCTCCAAATACCTCCGATGACCATATAAGTCATATAAACATAAAGCTATAAATAGATAAAGCGAACTCGTGCAATTGGATTTTTCTAGGTCTGTTTAATTTCATATTATAGATTAAAAATATATGTTAATGTTACCTGTATAAGAATGATTTTTTGTGGATCGAATTAGTCAATTAAATGATTTACCTTTGTTTCACTTTCAATGTTGACATTTCTTTCCTTTAAATAACTATACACACACAATTCATGCGTTATCCATCTCTAGCTAAGGGATTAAATTGAAGTTCACATGAATACGGATTTAATGAGGTCAAATTATTCACTTGCAAGTGAATAATACATTATAATGTTTCTTCGCTTATTTTGACAAAATTGAAACATACTGGTTGCTAAAAGCGAATTATTATTTCACATTTTCATTTTCATTAATGATTGAACAAAAAAAAATCATATTTTAGATTTTTTCATATATCTCGTAGCTAGTGCCCCTTTAAGAGACCGTGAAATCTCATACTAACAAGTGTAAAATTTCCAGTCTCTTGTGAGGCCTGTCAAACCACAAATAATGAGAGGAAATCCTATCTGAGAGACTGTGAGATCTCATACAAACAATCTTAAGATTTCCAGTCTCTAGTGAGGGCAGTCAAACCATTAAAAATGAGAGGAAACCCTATCTGAGAGAGAAAGTGTAAGATCTCATACAAACAATCTTAAGATTTCCAGTCTCTAGTGAGGTTTGTCTAACCAAAAACATGGGAGGATATCCTAATTAAGCCACTGTGAGATCTCATACAAACAATCTTAAGATTCCCTGTCTCTACTGAGGTTTGTCTAACCAAAAACATGGGAGGATATCCTAATTAAGCGACTGTAAGATCTCATACAAACAATCTTAAGATTCCCTTATCTACTGAGGTTTGTCTAACCAAAAACATGGGAGGATATCCTAATTAAGCAACTGTGAGATCTCATGCAAACAATCTTAAGATTCCCTGTCTCTACTGAGGTTTGTATAACCAAAAACATGGGAGGATATACTAATTAAGCAACTGTGAGATCTCATACAAACAAGATTAAGATTCCCTGTCTCTACCGAGGTTTGTTTAACCAAAAACATGGGAGGATATCCTAATCAAGCGACTGTGAGATCTCATACAAACAAGATTAAGATTCCCTGTCTCTACTGAGGTTTGTCTAACCAAAAACATGGGAGGATATCCTAATAAAGCGACTGTGAGATCTCATACAAACAAGATTAAGATTTTCAGTTTCTAGTGAGGCCTGTCAAACCCAAAACATGACATGATATCCTATCTGAGGGACTGTGAGATCTCATACAAACAAGCTTAAGGTTTCTAGTCTCTACATGCTCTAGAGAGGCCTGGCATATTAAAAACATGAGAGGAAATCCTACTAACAGTCAGGGGTAATATCTATATAATACCGGTAGTAAGTCATGTTTATTAACTTGAAAATATAAGCATGATAAGTAATATTTACTTGTATACATGGTTTACATTTTTGTTTAGGGGCTGAGCTGAAGCCCACCTCTATTTTTTAACTATTTTTTTATTAGAGTTCAACTTTTTTTTCAAGAACTAAAAATAGAAATGTATAGCAAACAAATGTTTAGTAACTGTGTACATGGTGTAAGGCCTTCAAAAATAGCTCCCTTGAGGCTTTTTGTTTAGGGGCCAGCTGAAGCCCGCCTCTATTTTTTAACTATTTTTTATTAGAGTTCAACTTTTTATTTCAAGAACTAATAAAATGCTCCGCAGGGCGCAGCTTGATACGACCGCAGAGGTCGAACCCTGAATAGTTGGGGCAAGTATGGACACAACATTCAAGCTTGATACAGCTCTGAATTTGGATTGTGATTAAATATTTGACACAGCATAGGTTTCTGACACAGAATGAATGTGGTCTAAGAACTTAAAAATTTTAAATTGGACATTCACCTATTATGGTCCAATATCCAAAATCTAAATACATGGTTAGATTCAGCATATCAAAGAACCCCAAGAGTTCAATTTTGATGAAATCAAACAAAGTTTAATTTTGGACCCTTTTGACCTCAATGTCATGAAAAAAACTGATAACGGGCCCAAAATCAAAAATCTAAATACATGGTTAGATTCAGCATATCAAAGAACCCCATATATTCAATTTTTGTTGAAATCAATCAAAGTTTAATTTTGGACCCCGATTTGGACCAACTTGAAAACTGGGCCCATAATCAAAAATCTAAATACATGTTTAGATTCAGCATATCAAAGAACCCTAAGCATGCTAAGAATTCAATTTTTGTTAAAATCAAACTAAGTTTAATTTTGGACCCTTTGGACCTTAATGTAGACCAATTTGAAAACGGGACCAAAAATTAAGAATCTAAATACACAGTTAGATTCGGCATATCAAAGAACCCCAATAATTCAGTTTTGATGAAATCAAACAAAGTTTAATTTTGGACCCTTTGGACCTCAATGTGGACCAATTTAAAACGGGCCCAAAATCCAAAAACTTAATACACGATTAGATTCAGCATATTAAAGAACCCCAAGAGTTCAAAAATAAAACCCCATTGAAATTGGTCAAGAAATAAGCAATTTATACAAAGTATCTTCTTTTGCACAATACTGTGCAATTGAATATTTTTGCAATTGCACAATACTGTGCAATTGAATATTTCTTGCTATTGCAAATACTATACAATTGACAATTTCTTGCTATTGTGCAATATTGTGCTATTGGATATTTCTTGCTATTGCGCAATACTGTGCAATTGAAGATTTCTTGCTATTAGCAATACTGTGCAATTGAAAATTTCTTGCTATTGCACAATACTTATTATATAATAATTTACACATCCTGTTAGGTGTGTATCTCCTGCCATATCATTATTATTTGCTTTTAAATATAAATCAGAAATAACCAACTTAAAATGGAAAATTTTAAAGAAAAAAAGGAAAAAAAGAACCCCCAAATTTTTGAACCCCTTATGATTCATCACTCCCAAACTCAATCCCAGCCTTCCCTTTGAGGTATGGTACCTTGCAGTACAATTTCAGAGAGATCCATACACTTGAACACAAGTTATTGTCTGAAACTAGAAAATGCTTATTTTGGCCCCTTTTGGCCCCGAATTCCTAAACGTTTCAGGCAATTACCCCAAACTCAATTCCAGCTTTCCTTTGTGATATGGAACCTTGTAGTACAATTTCAGAAAGATCCATACACTTACACACAAGTTATTGTCATGAAACTAGAAAATGCTTGTTTTTGCCCTTTTTGGCCCCTAATTCCTAAAATTTTGAGGCAATTACCCCAAAATCAATCCCAGCATTCCCTTTGTGATATGGAACCTTGTGGTACAATGTCAGAGAGATCCATACACTAACACACAAGTTATGTCTGGAAGTTACAAAATGCTTATTTTGGCCCTTTTGGCCTTTAATTCCTTAACTGTTGGTACCATAACCCCAAAATCAATCCCAACCTTCCTTTTGTGATATTGAACCTTATGATAAAATTTCATAGAGATCCATTCACTTAAACTAAAGTTAGAGTGCGAAACCAATGCATCTTCGGACGACGACGACGACGCCGGACGACGACGACAACGACGCCAACGTCATACCAATATATGACCACAAAAATTTTTTTGCGGTCGTATAAAAACAGAAATTTATAACACACAAATGTTTAGTAACTGTGTACATGGTGTAAGGCCTTCAAAAATAGCTCCTTGAGGCTTGTAAATGAGCAGTATTTTGAAGAAAATGGACAAAGGAGATTTTCATTGTTATGACTGTACATACAATTACAATTCTATAAATAGTACATTCCTACAACTATTATAAGGACAGACAATAAAACACTCAATTGGAGCAATGTAGTCAAGAGAAATTCAAAGAAAGGAAGAAAATAGTTTTTTTACTAATTTAACATGTTAAACAAAATTTGAATATCAAAGGGATAAAACTCTACCTCCTTAATAATTTTCCTGTATCAGTAAATAAAAGACACTAAAAATGTATGGGTATTATCCCCGACTAACTCAAGAGAGTGTGAGATCTCATACTAGCAAGGTTAAGATTACCAGTCGTAACTGTTCAGTAAGGCATGTCTAACAAAATACATGACCAGGCAGCCTATCTGAAGGATTATGTGATTTTGATGTCTTGCATATATATATACAGATATACAGTGTTATATTCTGGCATGGGGCATATATATATATAGGTCTGTATTCATTCAAGACTTATTTCAAACTACACTTTATTACAAGCTACACATCAAGATATTATATTACAACAGTAAACATTACTAATACAGATAACACGTGTAAAGCAGTTAAGAGTCTGTGTGTGGTCAGAGTACCGTGAGAACTGTTGGATTAAATTGATCATGTTTATAGACATGATGATAGATATGACATACAGCATACATTAGCTGTTGTGTGGTTCTTTTTCTTTTCAGTTCAACGTTTTAACTGATTTCAAATGGAATGGAACAAGCATTATTTCTAGTTTATCCTGCATAATCATGATAATGACGATCACAAAGACGCTTGATGGACTTTAATAGTGCAGGGATACAGGGATATCCCCTCTTAGTATCTCAATCTGGTAAATGACCTCATAAACTAAAGGCGTGCATAAATGACAAACTTTTTCAATGTAGGACATAACTAGAAAGTGGTCTATTGAGACAATTGTTGTCATGACAATAGTCACAAAAAAATATCAGACATCGAAAGTCAAAACAGTCATCAACATAAGACAGGGGTCTATAGTACAATATGCTAAGTACGATGAAGTACTAACCATGCTAACAGAAGACTGGTATGATAAGGCCACTATTTTCATTGATTTTGACTCCATTAATTTGGAAAGCATTATAAATACTAAAAACTATCCTTCAGATGTTCCTAAAACATTGTATTAGCCTGTCTGAAACTAGTATTTATATTTTTGTGAATAAATTTATGACAGAGCTTATCAAAGGTCTGCCATCAACACCAAAAGACATTACTGGACATCAAAAGGTTCCTACTTCATGTAATTGCAGTAATTCGAATACATTTATGGACCCATTTCCCATGTTATAACAGGAGATCTTAACATCGTTCAAGACCGAGAGTTAAAATCATTCCTCAGTAAAGGACCTAAATATCGTCCCCGTCAATCATTAATTGGAATGAGTGTCGTAATATCATCCACGACTCACTCCGTGCTTACTGTTTAAAATGGATAAACGGGAAAAAGCTGACAAAAATCTTTGGACTCTTTTTAATTCAGTAATGAACATAGTTGATATCGTATTCAACATTTTAAAGAACATTTTACTCTTAACAACAACCATAATAAACCTATTTCTCGTATCAAACATAAACTTAAAGAACTAGCCAAGGAATTTGTTTTTGTCCCGGCCGATAAAGCTGCTAATAATATCATTATTGTTTGACGAATTTTACATTGAGGTTCTGAAAAAGAAATCACCAATTCACCAACATTCCAACTGACTCCATTTTCAGAAAACGACATCTGTAACAAACATAAACTTTTAGCTACCTCTTTACAAGCAGAACCAAATACAATGAAAGTCCCAACTATGTACTGGCTTCGAAGCTACATAAAACACCTTACAAATATAGATTTATTTCGTCTTCAAGCCATTGTTCCACTACTAAATTGTCTATTCTTCTTACCAGTTCACTTGGTACAATCAAAACCTGATAATAAATTGTTCAAATAAGGCCTTTGAAAATAGTGGAATTAATTACTTTTGGAGTGTCAAAACTCGTTGGAAGTACTTGATAAATTGCATGCTTATATTGGTGATTTTGAATCTGTTCAAAGTTTTGATTTTTCTACCCTGTATACCACATTGCCTCACATTCTCATTAAGAAAAATTCACACACCTAATTAAATGGGCATTTAAAAGTCAGAATGTGAATACATATGTTCTAACTCTTTTAGGTCATTTTTAGTAGCAATAAACAAAAGAACTATGTCAATTGGACATGCTTTGATACTATATCTGCCCTTGAATTTTACTAGATAATATTTTTGTTCGCTTTGGAGATTCCGTATATCGTCAGGTTATCGAATTCCAATGGGGACTAACTGTGCACCACTTATTGCGGACCTGTTTTTGTATTGCTATGAGTTACAATTTATGACTAAAATCAGCAAAGACCCATCGAAACAACATCTGATACAAAAATTTAATAATACTTTTAGATATTTGGATGATATATTGGCTCTCAATAATGACGACTTCAGTATGTATACTAAAGAAATTTATCCTGTTGAACTTACTTTAAATAAAGCTAATACTAACAATGACCACTGCCCTTTCCTCGATCTTGATATCTATATCATTAACGGAAAGCTTAATACAAAATTTATGATAAGAGATGATTTTTCATTTCCTATCGTTAATTATCCATTTTAGATGGTGACGTTCCTTGTCACCATCTTACGGTGTTTATATATCTCAACTTGTACGATTCGCTCGTGTATGTAACAACGTTTCAGATTTTAACGAAAGAAATTTATGTATTACAGAAAATTATTACACCAGGGTTTTCGATATCACAAACTAGTCAAAACATTTACTAAATTTTATCATCGGTACAAGGACATCATTCGTAAATATAGCTCAACATGCAGACTTCTTATACGTTCAGGTATTTCACATCCAATCTTTTATGGTAATATTCTTTATAAAGCACTAAAATGTCAGTATTCACCTCAGAAGCTAACAAAACCTTTAAATAGACTTATTAAGAAGGGATATAGTTACGATACTGTTGTCAGGTCATTAAAGATTGCATATTTTGGCTTTAATATTGATTCACTTATAGGGTCTTTGCATCGGAACTAAACACATTTATTTAAAACCAGTTGTTGGCATGACACGGGTTATGCTCTTCTCATATATTTTATGATGGTATGATACTAAACCCTAACGGGAGGGATTGTGCCTGATATTCATATGATGAAGACATAATCTTTCAATCAGTTTAATTGAGGTCTGGAGCTGGCATGTCAGTTAACTGCTAGTAGTCTGTTGTTATTTATGTATTATTGTCATTTTGTTTATTTTCTTTTGTTACATCTTCTGACATCGGACTCGGACTTCTCTTTAACTGACTTTTAATGTGCGTATTGTTATGCGTTTACTTTTCTACATTGGCTAGAGGTATAGGGGAGGTTGAGATCTCATAAACATGTTTAACCCGCCGCATTTTTGCGCCTGTCCCAAGTCAGGAGCCTCTGGCCTTTGTTAGTCTTGTATTATTTTTACTTTTAGTTTCTTGTGTATAATTTGGAGTTTAGTATGACGTCCATTATCACTGAACTAGTATATATATTTGTTTAGGGGCCAGCTTAAGGACGCCTCCGGTGCGGAATTTCGCTGCATTGAAGACCTATTGGTGACCTTCTGTTGTTGTCTGTTCTGTGGTTGGGTTGTTGTCTCTTTGACACATTCCCATTTCCATTCTCAATTTTATCCTGTATAATTTTGACATCACAATAGAAGTGTCTGACCCCACAAAGGAAAAGTGATTGTTGTATGACGTCAAAAGCATGAAAAGTTCAAGTGTTGCAGATTCTCGGTTCAAGCACAGGCACTAGATGTTCTGTCAATAGTAATAAAATATGTCTAGTGCCTGTGGACAGTGTGGTTCAAGTGTCGCAGATTCACAAATAGCATAGTCCAAATAATTATGACGTCTTGAAAGGCTATTTAAATTTTTTTCTGTGGACTACAAATAGCCATGATAGCAATAAGGTATATTGCCATTGTGTATTCATAATGTCAAAACAATAAAACAAAGTCAAGGGGAACTAGTCAAATGCTTATAGTATAGGATAGATTTATATTAAATTGTAAGGTCCTAATTACCTCTTTTGATCCCCCTTGTTAATGTTTTAATTAAGTGAATAATAATAGACAATAGACAATAGACAATATTTATTAGCACAAACACATTTACATTAAATGGTTATGGCATACAGTATTGAGACAATAAACTGACAATATAGTTATTTGAGGAATAATGGATATTTTACAAAGATGGAATTTGGTGGTCTGTACATTTTGCAGTTCATCTGATATAATTTTATAAGTGAATACCTTTTATATCAACTATATTTCATTCAAGATGCATATCATCAATGCAGATGTGTCCATATCCGTTTTCTTTCATCCGTCATTGGTTTAGTTTTACTGTATATCGCCGGTTTCCGGTGTCCTTTTCAGGGTTACACTAAAGACCTGAACGTGGACCTGAAAAGACCTGAATAGACCTGAAGATATACTACTCGATTTATTCAAATTACAATTACTTTTTATTATTTAAAGGATTTTCTCCAAGTAAGAATTTTATAAAGGTAAAGATCCACGTGATAATAAAATAAAATGTTTTAGATAAAAACAATTTTTTATTCCAAAACTCGGACCTGAACGGAAAATGAAAAGACCTGAACGGACATGAAATTCTACGGTCAGACATATTCAAACTTCACTAACTGTTTTATTTTTCAATGGAATTCCTTCACGTTTAGATTTTCTGAAACGAGAAATTCAATATATTAATAATATTTAAAAGAAATTATGAAAATATTATTGATGGTCAAAACTCGGACCTGAACGGGAAATTAAATTACCTGAATTGACCTGAAAATCTCCGGTCAAAATTTATTCATGTTCTATAACTGTTTTAGTTTTCAATCAATCTCCTTGTAATTTGAATTTTGTTATAGAAAATGTATAATATTTTATTGAAATGATAAAGAATTTTATGAAAACCATTTTTAGTTCCAAAATCGGACCTTAACAGGAAATAAAAGACTTGAAAATACGGGTAGATGTATTTAAACTGATAGAATTTTTTATTTTTTAATTGATTTTATTCTAAATTCAATTATATTGAAGAGAAAGACTGATTTTATGTATACAGGAAAATTTTTAAATAACAAATACCTTGTTGATGTTGAAACCTGAACTTGAAGGGAACACCGGTTTGTCCGAGGAAAATTATTCAAACTAATTAACTTGTTTAAATTGTATCTATATAAACTTCTAAAAAACAGGTTTTAAATTGTTATATTTATATATTGAAAATAAAAGTATCATTTGCACATGCATAAACCATGTAATCTAAAGACGTGTGTTTGTTGATTGGAATGTATTAATTACATGAACGTGTGCCAGCTGTAATTCACACCTTGTATTTGGTGATAACTGGATCTTTGGTCTAAATAAACATTTCATTTTAATCTTTTAATTGGATTATCAATTAATCTTGTTCACAACCAAAACATTGCTCAGTTACAATTTTTATTATGAACTCTTTCATTTGATAAATTATTACAAAGGCATTGGCTATACTTTTTGTCCTATTTGGTTAATAGCTCTTCATCTTTTAAATTAGCTTTGGATTTTCAAATATTTTGGCTTTGAGCATCACTAAAGAGACATTGATTGTCAAAATACGCATCAGGTCCAAAAAAGATACCGTTTATGTTCTTATAAAAATAAGAAGATGTGGTTTGATCCCATTGAGACAACTCTCCACAAGAGAGCAAATGACATAGAAGTTAACACCTATAAGGTCACCGTACGGCCTTCAAGAATGTATTTTCAGGTTTATGCATGTGTTTTAATTCCCAGGTCCAAGTCTTGTCACCAAAATAACATTTTTCATTAATGTTTTTTTTTTCGTTTTGGTAAAATATTTAATTTGTACTTTAACAAAATCTAGATTTCAAGGAAATTCTTTGAAAAAAAGTAAATGAAGTTTGAAAATTATATAAGTTGAATTTCAGGTTCATTCAGGTTTCTAATTGTCCGTTCTGGTCCGAGATTTGGCACCCAAAACATATTTTTCATTATTTAATTTTTAATTTTAACAAAATGTTAATTTTTTTCATTTAACAAAATCTAAAGTTGAAAGAATTCCATTGAATATTTAAAAAGTTATTGAAGTTTGAATAAGTCCAACCATATATTTTCAGGTCCGTTCAGGTCTTTTCATTTCTCCGTTCAGGTCTTTTCATTTCTCCGTTCAGGTCTACGTTTTGGCATCAAAAAATTGTTTTTTATTTGAAACATTTTATTTCCAATAAAATGTGGATCTTTACCTTTAATGAAATTCTAATTTGAAGAAAATCCGTTGGAAAATGAAATAGTAATTGTAATTTGAATAAATCGAGTCTTATATCTTCAGGTCTATTCAGGTCTTTTCAGGTCCACGTTCAGGTCTTTAGTGTAACCCTCCTTTTCATCCCATCATCAACAAATTTAACTTTCACTGATTCTCATCAATAACAGAAGGCAAGATTAAGGTTTTTAATTTTCAGGATACCGTGGATGTTACAGTAAACACGTTGGGTACCTATCACCCAAATCGTTCTAGTGCAAATACAAAAATTGGGAATTCAAGGGAAAATATTAAAATTAAAACTACAAATGTTGAAATGATTGAATTATAAAAGGCAACAATTGTTGGACAGCAACTTTTCCGAATATTTGAATGTAAATGATTTTTTGGCCTTGGAAGATAGTCAGCAAATTGTCAAAAAATATCAAGGATCTAAGAGCTTCAGCCTTCTTTCACGAATCCGGGTCCATTCGCCCAAAATCAAATTCACTCCCATTCTCGTTTGCCCCCTTTCACGTTGCACCCCACACGTTTGCATCCTTTTAAAAGGATTTGTGTTGAATAAGTTTTAAATCGTGTTTTAGTTAGTGTATTGCTATAAGTATAAGATAAAGAAGTTAAAGATTTTTATTTTTTATTGTTTTAAAATAAAATAAAGTGGCATTCTAAAAACATAAACAGTTTTTCTTTTGTGAATTATTTTGACGAAATGGATAATGAATATTGTCATGATGATCAAAAACTAAGTCATTCGTCTCTAAGACTTGTAAATGAAAGGCAGAGGATTCCAAACTGTTAAAAATATTTATCTTTATTTTTTCATTAAAAATTTTCGTTGTTTTTACTCCTACCAAGCTAACTATTTGTATTTTACTATACACAAAACACATTACAATAATACAAAATTAGCTTAGTAAACACCAATTAACAGTAATCTTAAATAAATCACAATAATTAATCATTTAATCACCAAAAAAAATATTTCATTTACATAATTCACGAATTTTATTCATGAAAATATAAATATTTTGATATATACATCTAAAAACATCAGGGGTTCAAATTAGCATTAGGTACTAGAAGGTCCAGGACCTTTCAAACTCCAAACTCAAAGATCCACAACCTAAACATGCTAAATGCCAGGTCCGACTTTTATATGAAATATTTCATAACTCATAAACTCATCTTGTTTCGCATATAATGGAATATCCAGCGTATACATACATAGTTTATAACCTCCAATATTGAAGTACTGCTCACAATATCAACACCATTTCGCAATGGATTTTAAGAATAAATTCATAGTCACTGAAGGGTTTCCCTTTTTTTCCAACACTGTTATGTAGTGTTGAAGAGAACCTTATACCTATTTATCAGATCATGCTTGCATTGCTGCTTGAGAATACATTGTCCAAGTTTAGTGTCTGACAATAAATCTTTAGACTTAAAATTTGGGTCACTTTCATGGATCCACTGCTTAAAAGAAGATAAAGGCTGGGGTGCTACTTTGTGTATTTTTATTGGGTCTATTTAAAGATTTTGTGTTCCCCTAACAAGTGCACTTTTTTTTTCTGAACGGGTGGGGAATTTTTGGCAGCCTGTACATGACATTAGACGTTTTTCTCTTAAAAGACGTGACACCAAAGCAAAACAAACTCATGGTTTAGCAACCACAGGCACTTGTTTCTGGGGTTTACTATCCACACTCGTACGTACAAGTGTGAATAGTAAACCCCCCATTAACAGAAACAAGTGCCTGTGTTAGCAACGTTGACAACCACATGCGTTAATATGACGAACACGGACCTCGACGAAAGCACCCATAAAAATTGTCATCTGACACGCTGTACTATTCACTAAGTTAAAAATGAATTTCAGCACAAAGCTTATTTATCGTGACTCATTACCACATCAATTTACAAGTTATAACAAAGTAATTCATACAGAAATTCATCATATATGTTTTCTGAAACTTGAAAATCGAAAGTCCATCGGGTGCAGCTAATAACCAAATTGGGAGTCCGACCCTAAATCTTGAAGGTCCCAGACCTCGGACCACCGCTAATTTGAACCCCTGAACATCTTCTAATGCAATGTAATGCAACCGGTATTTGAATAAAAATAGGGTGCGAACTGACCCAAGGGGCGAATGTGTTTTTGGAGCGAACGTACCCAATACCTTCTTTTACTTCTAGTAGTTCTACTTCTACCATATACTGTAGTGACCGCCTTCAACAAATTGAAGATAATGTCACAGGAGGATAACTTTCAACAAGACATAGAATAATATTATACAAATTAAAAAATAGCGGTAAATGAAAGTTACAAATTAGTTGATGTGAATAATTGTAGTTGACTTGGCAGACCAGCAGTGGGGCAAAAAGGTCTCTCAAAACAAAGCAAAATATTTTTCATCTATCAATTACAGTTATTACTATTCATTTGAAAATTATTTTTTAAATCATTATTAGTTTTTTCCATTATATATACATGATATATGCGACTCTTGAAAATGTGATTGAATCTGAATGTTTTAATAGATTAATCTTTAATCTTACATAATGTTTACTGACAATTGAAATTGTACAATTACTGAAACATGTCCGTTAATTGTATCTAATATACAAATATTTTACCTGTGAAGACAGGTAATTTCAAAAACCATGGGAGATGAATTTTGATTTCACAGCTGGGTGCCCAAGATACACGAAGGCTCCGTTTATTGTAGTAAACCATTGATAGGGTGTAGACAGTCAGGGATATAACTCTATAGGGTTATTACAGAAAATATCTTACATGTGTTATTAAAGATACTTTCATGAGTTGTCTACTCTTTAATCCTTAAATTTTCTAAATCTGTAATAACATATGTTTGTTATTTGTAAAATAAATCATCGACATTTTAATTTTTAGTGGGCTCTAGGGAACTCTTGAAACTTTGCGCGAAACTAAATGCATAGCCTTGATTACTAAATAGTAATTTTTGAATTAAATTAATACATTTATCATTAACCATGGTAAATCAATAAGACAAGGCTTTTAAGTGATAAACTTAGCTGTAATACAGTCAGGGTACTACTTGTACAAGTTAATTTTATTTACTTGAAGAAGTAAAAAAATATACACATATAAGTAAATAAATAATGTATGAATAATCTCCTTAATTTTCTCAAAATTTACTTGTATAAGTAAATTTTTCTTACAATCCACAAAAATCCTCAAGTTTTGAGATGTAAAATCATGCCTTTAATGATTTTTCCCAGGTTTGCTCAATTTTTTTATTAAAGTTCAATGTTTCATCTCATTAATTCAACAAAGAAACTGATTGAGCAAAGATCTTGTATATTTCGCAAGGCCTTCAAAATTGCTGCTTTGGGGCTTGTAAATGAGCAGTGTTATGAAGATAACAGACAAATGGGATTTTCATTGTCCATGAAATTACACTTAAATGATTAGTAAAGACATCTGCAAAGGGTACACAATTTAAAATTCTATTAGAGCAAAGAAATCTTAAGAATTCAAGAAAAGAAGAAAGGATGACTTTTTACTTATACAAGTAAAAATTTTGAATGTCTAAGGGACATAACTAAGCCAATTTTTTTTACCTATACAAGTAAATAAAATTCACTTGTATAAGTATCCTACAAATTTACTTATATGTGTATATTTTTTTACTTCTTCAAGTAAATAAAATTACTTGAATAAGTAGTACCCTGATAATAACAAGGCTTAGTTATTAAAGGCATGTAACTTATTATATGAGACACTTGGGAATTACTGGGAAGCTTGCGCAGAACCTCATTACATGCTCTGATCATTATTTCTTACAATGAATTAAAATACATTGTAATTAAGCATGATATATGTCTGAGCAAATGCTTTGGAGTGATATAGAGAAGCTGTAATAACACCCTTTAGTTATTACAGGCATATTTTTTTCTGTAATAACATAGGTGTACTATGCATGATTGGCAAAATATGAACTGTTATATCTTTCTATAGTTAAGTATACATAAAGACAATAGAACTTGTATACATTTTAACAAAACTAATGATGTATATTGTCCCTTTGAAACATGTAACATACATATGTTATCACAGGTCTTTGATTTTTTAGTCCACAATAACAAACGTATGTTATTTTTTCTCTAATAACCCTATAGAGTTATATCCTTGACTGGTAGATGGGGGTTTACAAAATAGAGAATAATTGGCAAAAAATATAAAGAATAGAGAAAGTGGGCCAAAAAAATAAAGAATAGAGAATAATGGACTAAAACATGTAAAAGTCATGAAAGTATAAAGAAAAGAGAAAAATAGCCAGAAATTAAAGAATACAGAAATGAAGGACCCCATCAAGACCCTCCTTTATTTCATACCTGTAAAACAGGTAGTTTCAAAAGCATGCAAGATGGATTTTGATTTCACAGCTGGGTGCCCAGGATACACTAAGGCTCCGTTTAGTTGTAGAAAACCTTGTAACAAATCGTCGGTACATTCGCTGTGGATATGATTAAGACATGTAAGATACACACACTTGCTGAATATAAAATGTCATCATATGAATTTTTTCTTTGACATTTTTTTTATATGCATGCAGGGGCATCATTTGTGTCTCATGGACACATTACCCATTTATCTTACTTAAACAAGATAAAATTGTAAATAAATTTGATCATGAACATTTATCTTGACTTCGGTAAGCCAGAAACTAAAAAATACTTGTTTATGTCTCACTCAGCCCTGACTGGTATTAACTAAAATTGAGAATGGAAATGGGGAATATGTCAAAGAGACAACAACCCGACCAAAGAGCAGACAACAGCCGAAGGCCACCAATGGGTCTCCAACTGTACATTTTCACTTTGAACTAGTACACAATTTTTTGTGGTCGTATATTGGTATGACGTTGGCGTCGTCGTCGTCGTCGTCGTCCGAAGACACATTGGTTTTCGCACTCTAACTTTAGTTTAAGTAAATGGATCTCTAGGAAATTTAACCATAAGGTTCAATACCACAAAAGGAAGGTTGGGATTGATTTTGGGGGTTATGGTACCAACAGTTAAGGAATTAGGGGCCAAAAGGGCCAAAATAAGCATTTTGTAACTTCCAGACAATAACTTGTGTGTAAGTGTATGGATCTCTCTGACATTGTACCACAAGGTTCCATATCACAAAGGAATGCTGGGATTGATTTTGGGGTAATTGCCTCAAAATTTTAGGAATTAGGGGCCAAAAAGGGCAAAAATAAGCATTTTCTAGTTTCAGGACAATAACTTGTGTGTAAGTGTATGGATCTTTCTGAAATTGTACTACAAGGTTCCATATCACAAAGGAAAGCTGGAATTGAGTTTGGGGTAATTGCCTAAACGTTTAGGAATTAGGGGCCAAAAGGGGTCAAAATAAGCATTTTCTAGTTTCCAGACAATAACTTGTGTTTAAGTGTATGGATCTCTCTGAAATTGTACTGCAAGGTACCATACCTCATTGAAGGCTGGGATTGAGTTTGGGGTGGTGAATCATAAGGGGTTCAAAAATTGGGGGATTTTTTCCCCTTTTTCTTCCTTTTTCCTTTTTTTTTCTTTAAAATTTTCCATTTTAAGTTGGTTATTTCTGATTTATATTTAAAAGCAAATAATAATGATATGGCAGGAGATACACACCAAACAGGATATGTAAATTATTATATAATAAGTATTGTGCAATAGCAAGAAATTTTCAATTGCACAGTATTGCGCAATAGCAAGAAATCTTCAATTGCACAGTATTGCGCAATAGCAAGAAATATCCAATAGCACAATATTGCACAATAGGAAGAAATTGTCAATTGTACAGTATTGCACAATAGCAAGAAATATTCAATTGCACAGTATTGCGCAATTGCAAGAAATATTTAATTGCACAGTATTGTGCAAAGAAGATTCTTTGTATAAATTGCTTATTTCTTGACCAATTTCAATGGGGTTTTATTCTTGAATTCTTGGGGTTCTTTAATATGCTGAATCTAACCGTGTATTAAGTTTTTGGATTTTGGGCCCGTTTTAAATTGGTCCACATTGAGGTCCAAAGGGTCCAAAATTAAACTTTGTTTGATTTCATCAAAATTGAATTATTGGGGTTCTTTGATATGCCGAATCTAACCGTGTATTTAGATTCTTAATTTTGGTCCCGTTTTCAAATTGGTCTACATTAAGGTCCAAAGGGTCCAAAATTAAACTTAGTTTGATTTTGACAAAAATTGAATTCTTAGGGTTCTTTGATATGCTGAATCTAATCATGTATTTAGATTTTTGATTATGGGCCCAGTTTTCAAGTTGGTCCAAATTGGGGTCCAAAATTAAACTTTGTTTGATTTCAACAAAATTGAATATATGGAGTTCTTTGATATGCTGAATCTAACCATGTATTTAGATTCTTAATTTTTGGTCCCGTTTTCAAATTGGTCTACATTAAGTTCCAAAGGGTCCAAAATTAAACTTAATTTGATTTTAACAAAATTGAATTCTTAGGGTTCTTTGATATGCTGAATCTAAACATGTCTTTCAATTTTGATTATGGGCCCAGTTTTCAAGTTGGTCCAAATCGGGGTCCAAAATTAAACTTTGTATGATTTCAACAAAATTGAATATATTGGGTTCTTTGATATGCTGAATCTAACCATGTACTTAGATTTTTGATTTTTGGGCCCCATTATCAACTTTGTCCACATTGAGGTCAAAAGGGTCCAAAATTAAACTTTGTTTGATTTCAACAAAAATTGAATATATGGGGTTCTTTGATATGCTGAATCTAACCGTATTTAGATTCTTAATTTTTGGTCCCGTTTTCAAATTGGTATACATTAAGGTCCAAAGGGTCCAAAATTAAACTTAGTTTGATTTTATCAAAATTGAATTCTTAGGGTTCTTTGATATGCTGAATCTAATCATGTATTTAGATTTTTGATTATGGGCCCAGTTTTCAAGTTGGTCCAAATCGGGGTCCAAAATTAAACTTTGTTTGATTTCAACAAAATTGAATATATGGGGTTCTTTGATATGCTGAATCTAACCATGTATTTAGATTCTTAATTTTTGGTCCTGTTTTCAAATTGGTCTACATTAAGGTCCAAGGGTCCAAAATTAAACTTAATTTGATTTTAACAAAATTGAATTCTTAGGGTTCTTTGATATGCTGAGTCTAAACATGTCTTTAAATTTTGATTATGGGCCCAGTTTTCAAGTTGGTCCAAATCGGGTCCAAAATTAAACTTTGTTTGATTTCAACAAAAATTGAATATATGGGGTTCTTTGATATGCTGAATCTGACCATGTATTTAGATTTTGATTTTGGGCCCGTTATCAACTTTGTCCACATTGAGGTCAAAGGGTCCAAAATTAAACTTTGTTTGATTTCATCAAAATTGAACTCTTAGGGTTCTTTGATATGCTGAATCTAACCATGTATTTAGATTTTGGATATTGGACCATAATAGGTGAATGTCCAATTTAAAATTTTTAAGTTCTTAGACCACATTCATTCTGTGTCAGAAACCTATGCTGTGTCAAATAGTCAATCACAATCCAAATTCAGAGCTGTATCAAGCTTGAATGTTGTGTCCATACTTGCCCCAACTGTTTAGGGTTCGACCTCTGCGGTCGTATCAAGCTGCGCCCTGCGGAGCATTTTATTGTTTAGGGGCCAGCTGAAGCCCGCCTCAAGGTGCAGGATTTTCTCGCTGTGTTGAAGACCCTTTGGTGGCCTTCAGCTGTTTTCTGCTCTTTGGTCAGGTTGTTGTCTATTTGACACATTCCCCATTTCCATTCTCAATTTTATGTTAATATACTTGTAGTTACCATGGTTACAGTTGAAATTTTATCAGTCTCATGCATATTCAGTTATTTGCCGTTATGTGTTTTGATATTTTGGAACTAACATCAAGATGGATTGAATGTTACACTTAACATACCTGTCAACTGACCCATATTTTGCGGGTGACACCCAGGAATTTAAGAGCTCACCTGAGATTATTCAATACCCGACCGGGTTATCAGGAATTTCATCAAATGACCTGTTTTCTAGTGCTATATGACTTCCAATGTCTTGAATGCTAGATTTTCCTCTGAAAAACAGCAAATTCAAAGTTGTTCCTAGACAAGAAGTTCGATAATTTGCATGATTTACAGCTATCAAAACATAGTTTTGACACTCTTTTGATTGAAAGTAATAGCAATTCAATGCATAACCTGCATTTTCATTTTCAGATATTTGACAGGTATGACTTAATCCTTAAAAAAACAAGCATTAATTGAGTGTAGCTAGACATGTTAGAGGGATAAATCACTTGTAAATTAAATCTTCAATGTTTAAATTTTCAGTGATTACAAATCAGTTAAAGAATGGGATTAGCAGCATCCCGCCAAGAGGCATTCTGGGAAGCATGTGGGTTTGGACATATTCTGCGAGTTAAGAAATTTTTGGAAGCTGGAGACATTGATGTGAATTGGGTTTCTTATACAGTAAGTTAGTGCTGAATAAAATTAGCTTAAAAATGAAAATTCTTTTATTTATTTTTTTGTGGATACCAATTTTCATGGATTGAGGAAAACTTGTCTTTTCATGGATATTTAATCTTTGGATTTGCCAAAGTCACTTAGTTTGTATTGAATTCTTTGGAAAATGTGTTCTTCATGGATTATTTAAATTCGTGGTTACCAATTACCACGAATTCCATGAAAATTGGTATCCCATGAATTATAATGAATTCACACTAATTATTATCTTTCGGATTCAGTTTGAGAATTGATTTAAATTTGAGTATCTTGTACAGTGTTATATGTCAGTTACTAAAGATAATTAGTTAGTCATGGTAGTGACAAGTGCCAAAGTGGAAAACATATGTATAATGTTACTGGATAAAACTGATAAATATTTTTATTGTAAATTCTTAGTCTTATCAATTTCAGTGGCTTATTGATTGAATAAAATTACATTTAAACTGTCAGCACCATAGACAATGTTTTAAGGGTGGATCTTATGAAATAATTATTTTAGATGTTGAAATATATTTATAACTTTTTTATAAAATTTACCTGACTAAAACACAGATCATTTGTAAAAGCTTTGCATACAACAACAATGTACAATGATCTGACAACACTCAATTCTATTTTCTGTTCTGGTAATTATTACATCAGCCAATGAAATTTCAGCCTTCAAATATTTTAAAGTGTGTATCGTTAGGACAAAACCAGATGATTCCAAAAGGCCTTTAAAACAGAAAGTAGAATGGAACGTTTTCAGATCCTTGTAAGGAAAGTGTGGACACAATATTTCAATCAGATAGTTGGTAAAAATGAGCGTCTGATGTAGAGAGGCCGGAGACATCAAATCATGTCCGCCATCTTGTTTTCTGGGCGATAAATGACAAAATCATTTCAAATTTGAATAGAAAATGAACTTCTTTTCCATCATTTCTTCTCAAATAGAAATATAAAACTACAATGTACTTTGTTTAAAACATATACATCCTTTAAAAATCTTTTCTTTGAAGCATGTTTGATTGTATTTAAACAGAAATAATACTTTCTAATGCTATTATTGATGTTTTTCTTATGAGTGGCTACAAACATGACAGAAAATCTGAGAAAGGGTTGTTTTAACTTAGAATAATTGTATGTTCTTGACTGATGAACATTGTTTTTTTGATATTTTTCAGCATGACTGTTGTCCTATACATGTAGCTTCACAGGGTAAAACAGAGATAGTACGACTTCTGATAGAGGCCAAATGTAATGTTAATGTACAGGATATTGTGAGTATGAATAAAGTACTGGCAAATGACTTGTGTAATTGTTGTTTGATTAATTTCCAGTGGCAAATATTTCATGCATCTTCAGGAGGAGTTATTAATGATTGTCTGTGATTTGCTTAACGTCCAGTTTCAAATATTTCATGCAACTTCAGGAGGAGATACTGGTATGATCAATTGTTTGCTTAACGTCCAGTTGCAAATATGTCATGTATCTTCAGGAGGAGTTACTGGTATGATTTTCTGTTATTTGCTTAATATCCAGTGGCAAATATTTCATGTTTCTTCGGGAGGATTTATTGGTATAATTGTCTGTTATTTGCTTAACGTCCAGTGGAAATATTTCATGTATCTTCAGGAGGAGTTACTGGTATGATTGTCTGGTATTTACTTAATGTCCAGTGGCAAATATGTCATGTATCTTCAGGAGGAGTTACTGTTATGATTGATTGTCTGTTATTTGCTTAATGTCCAGTGGCAAATATTTCATGTATCTTCAGGAGGAGTTACTGGTATGATTGTCTGGTATTTGCTTAATGTTCAGGGGCAAATATTTCATTCATCTTCAGGAGGAGTTACTGGAATGATTGATTGTTGTTTGCTTAGCGGCCAGTGGCAAATATTTCATTCATCTTCAGTACAACTACTACAAGTTTCCAGTATGACATGATGCTACTAATATTTATCTTTCAGACATTTGAAGTTTTTGCAAATGTCTGTGAGGCCTGTCATTATAAAAGGTCTTTTCACACTTTTGAATTGTGTTTGTTAATTATATGAATATAAATATGAGGAGATGTGGCATGATTGTAAATGATACAACTATCCATCGTAGTCCAGATCTTGTGGATGTAATCAAATATGGGTCATGGTACGATCTTCAACAATGATTGAAACCCATACTGTATTGTAAGCTATTAAAGGCTCAGACATGACAAAATGTGAAACATTTCAATCCAGAAAACCAAAACCCTTTATTCAGTGTATCCCAGGAAGAAAAAACATTCTGTACAGTAACAAAATAATATCTGATTAAATAAAAGTTATTGAACCTCTTGTAGTGATAAGTGTAACATCTGTCTTTTCTGTACTGATTGCCCTGTGGTAATTCTGTTCTATATACATATACTGTGGATTCATGTTTATTTGTGGGATACCAGTTTTCGTGAATTTCATGGGTGTAGGTGAAACAAATTTTACAAATAATCTGATTGAAATACATGTACAGATCCTGTTTTCACACTTAGCTTACAAAAATGTTAAACAATTCAAAAGAAAGAACAAAACAGTCTTTTATTTTTTCAATGAACAATAAGCAAAAACAGATACAATAGACAACAACCAACAAAACCCAATTAATTACAAGGTTTAAAGCATTCTCTTGAAAGCTTGTTTAAAGGCACTTTACCAGTTTTGTCTTTTTTTATGATACGTCAAAATGTTGATTTTTTTTATTTGGCTGCTGTCTCATTGTGTGCAACAGTGTTCTCCCACAACTTTCAAATAGCATCCTAGTTAAAAGGGAATTTTCAAATACAATCTTGTTTCTAGAAATTATAGAATCACATCTAAAACACAATCTATAAGAATATCATTTTAGATAGCATCCCATCCTTGCAATAGAGTGTCACATTACCAAGATGCTAAAAGGCCGTGGGGAGAACACTGAAATTGAATGATACTCATCTTTTTTTTTATTTTTATTTTTCTGATGTACATTGCACAAACAAGTAGCTTGATCTCTTGAATATGTTAAAGATATTGGATTTTTCTCATTTTCAGAGAGGAAATACACCACTCCATCATGCAGCTATGAAGGGTCATGGGGATATTATAAAGATATTGGTGGAGGCTGGAGCTGAGGTCAATGTACAAGATAAGGTATTAGCATATTTCGTCAGCTCTTTTCGACTTCAGGATGTTACAAAACACCAAAGGGAGTTAAATCTTAAAAAATCAGCTGAACCTTTTAATCACATGCTATTGGTAATAAAGAGAAATCCATGTTGAAGAGAAATCAAGCTTCTCAATGATCAAAATTAGTGTTTGTCAAACTGCTATACATGCTATATATTCAATGAAATAAATCCTGTAAATTGTGTGGTTCAAATTTCTTGAATTTTTGTCAACAGGTTAAAGAAAATATTTTGTCAAAGATATGTACTTAGGAGTCAAAAGTCAGTAATATAAAATAGTCTATAATCTCTGTTGTTGTATTTTACAGAATGATTGGACTGCATTACACTGTGCTTGTTATTGGAATCATAGTAAGGCTGTTAGAGTTCTACTGAATCTTGGTGCAGATATCACCTTACAGAATAAAGTATGTACAAATCAAATGTCAGACTACATGTAGCTGTAAATAATTACACTATTTTATAAATGATATTAGGGAACGTCCATTTAACTTCAAGAGGGAGGGGGGTGGGGTTATGTTTTTTTCAAAAAAAAAAATCTGATCCCCAATTTGATGAAAAAAAAGATATTCTGAGTCCAGATTTTCCCTATACCTTATAATGTTAAATTTTGATAAAAATAATTTTATTGATAGCTTTGAAAAACTAAATAAAATTTATCGTGATGTGCGCGAAAAAAAATTTCTGACTGAGACAAAAAACCATAACCCCTTGAAGTTAAATGGTTACTCCTTTATAGAATATTCATTAGTTGAAGGATTTGGAGATAACCAAAGACTTAAATAAGCCATTGATTTTCTCTGTTGAATAGGTTCACATTTTTTACATGTTGTATCATTAAATTCTTATTTCAAATGATTTTCAAAGTTTTCTAAATTTTTCTATTTTTGCTTATTTTGACTTAATGTATATTTTTAGCATTTGTTATGCTAATAAATAGAAAGAATATATTAGAACCATAATTCTAATGACTTGCTTAGAAATATAGTACTTCTGGTCTTGCAGTCATAAACATTTCGAGCACGATTATTGTACTCAGACTCAGAAATCAACCAATCAAAATACAGGATTTGGTGTTTCGAGCACAGATTTTGTACTCCGAGTACGGAGTAAAGTTTTATGACCGAGAACCCTGGTAAAAACAACTCATACAATATTGGTTTGTAAAAGAATTTATAAACAACTATAGGTCACTGTACGGCCTTTAAGAACAAGCAAAACCCATACCCCATAGTAAGTTATAAAAGGCCTCAAAATGACAAATGTAAAACAATTCAAACGAGAAAGTTAACGGCATTTATGTACAAACAGTAAACAAATCTATATTTAGGATTCAAAAGTTTCTTTGGTGGCATTTTAACCTACCGGTATATGTAAAAAATTATGCAAAGAAAAGTAGGGGTTAGAGGCAAAATTTTAATGGCACTTCATTGATCAACCATAGAATTCTGAATATCTGACAAAAGTCAAAACAAGATCAGCGAGCATCCTTAATTGAATAAGGAAATATACTTCTCCTTCATAATAAGTTGTACAAATGTACTTGCTTAGTGCTCTGATGGCATCAAAGATAAACAAGTGTTAACACAAAGAAAAGAATCACTAAAAACTGAAAATCAGAACAATAAAAAGATAAATGTATAAATATACAATATATGTACATTGTCGGAAAATATAAAATTTATTTGTATGAGCTTTAGAAACAGGACGACGAGGCTTGCCGAGCTTTTCTCCTGTTTCGCAGCAGTACAAATAAATTTTATATTTTCGACAATGTACATATATTGTTTTATCCTGAAATTTACTCCAAACACTTGAAGCTTTAGTTGTTAAAATCTAAATCATGGTCTCTAACTTTTCAAAGAAATCGACAAAGTTTTATTTTCAGAGAGGAAATACACCACTCCATCATGCAGCTATGAAGGGTCATGGGGATATTATAAAGATATTGGTGGAGGCTGGAGCTGAGGTCAATGTACAAGATAAGGTATTAGCATATTTCGTCAGCTCTTTTCGACTTCAGGATGTTACAAAACACCAAAGGAGTTAAATCTTAAAAAATCAGCTGAACCTTTTAATCACATGCTATTGGTAATAAAGAGAAATCCATGTTGAAGAGAAATCAAGCTTCTCAATGATCAAAATTAGTGTTTGTCAAACTGCTATACATGCTATATATTCAATGAAATAAATCCTGTAAATTGTGTGGTTCAAATTTCTTGAATTTTTGTCAACAGGTTAAAGAAAATATTTTGTCAAAGATATGTACTTAGGAGTCAAAAGTCAGTAATATAAAAATAGTCTATAATCTCTGTTGTTGTATTTTACAGAATGATTGGACTGCATTACACTGTGCTTGTTATTGGAATCATAGTAAGGCTGTTAGAGTTCTACTGAATCTTGGTGCAGATATCACCTTACAGAATAAAGTATGTACAAATCAAATGTCAGACTACATGTAGCTGTAAATAATTACACTATTTTATAAATGATATTAGGGAACGTCCATTTAACTTCAAGGGGAGGGGTGGGGTTATGTTTTTCTAAAAAAAATCTGATCCCAATTTGATGAAAAAAAAGATATTCTGAGTCCAGATTTTCCCATACCTTATAATGTTAAATTTTGATAAAAATAATTTTATTGATAGCTTTGAAAACTAAATAAAATTTATCGTGATGTCTTGTGAAAAAATTTCTGACTGAGACAAAAACCATAACCCCTTGAAGTTAAATGGTTACTCCTTTATAGAATATTCATTAGTTGAAGGATTTGGAGATAACCAAAGACTTAAATAAGCCATTGATTTTCTCTGTTGAATAGGTTCACATTTTTTACATGTTGTATCATTAAATTCTTATTTCAAATGATTTTCAAAGTTTTCTAAATTTTTCTATTTTTGCTTATTTTGACTTAATGTATATTTTTAGCATTTGTTATGCTAATAAATAGAAAGAATACATTAGAACCATAATTCTAATGACTTGCTTAGAAATATAGTACTTCTGGTCTTGCAGTCATAAACATTTCGAGCACGATTATTGTACTCAGACTCAGAAATCAACCAATCAAAATACAGGATTTGGTGTTTCGAGCACAGATTTTGTACTCCGAGTACGGAGTAAAGTTTTATGACCGAGAACCCTGGTAAAAACAACTCATACAATATTGGTTTGTAAAAGAATTTATAAACAACTATAGGTCACTGTACGGCCTTTAAGAACAAGCAAAACCCATACCCCATAGTAAGTTATAAAAGGCCTCAAAATGACAAATGTAAAACAATTCAAACGAGAAAGTTAACGGCATTTATGTACAAACAGTAAACAAATCTATATATTTAGGATTCAAAAGTTTCTTTGGTGGCTTTTTAACCTATATGTAAAAAAATTATGCAAAGAAAAGTAGGGGTTAGAGGGCAAAATTTTTAATGGCACTTCATTGATCAACCATAGAATTCTGAATATCTGACAAAAAGTCAAAAACAAGATCAGCGAGCATCCTTAATTGAATAAGGAAATTTAATTCTCCCTTCATAATAAGTTGTACAAATGTACTTGCTTAGTGCTCTGATGGCATCAAAGATAAACAAGTGTTAACACAAAGAAAAGAATCACTAAAAACTGAAAATCAGAACAATAAAAAAGATAAATGTATAAATATACAATATATGTACATTGTCGGAAAATATAAAATTTATTTGTATGAGCTTTAGAAACAGGACGAAAAGCGAGGCTTGCCGAGCTTTTCTCCTGTTTCGCAGCAGTACAAATAAATTTTATATTTTCGACAATGTACATATATTTTTTATCCTGAAATTTACTCCAAACACTTGAAGCTTTAGTTGTTAAAATCTAAATCATGGTCTCTAACTTTTCAAAGAAATCGACAAAGTGTAAACGCGGACCACGAAGAGGGCCCCAAAATGAACTGGTACGTAAAAAGAAATATCCACATTACTGCTTGCTCAACATGGAAGTGGGGAAACAGGAGACTTTATTTGTACAAGTACAGATAAAGCAAAACTTTATTTGTGTACCTGTTATTTGTACAATACAAGGCTGATTGCAGGATAAATTAGGTTTAATATTTTAGTACCTTTAAGCAATTACATGTACCTGGCACTTCCAAAAGGTGTAGCAGAATCAATCAACACACAAGCAACAACCATACTTTATACACATTTGTTTATTGATAAGCTACACAATATGAATTCACACAGAACTGTTTCTTCGTCTGTTGGTTAAATAACCTGAAATCTTGTATGTAGATATAAACAAGAATGTGTCCATAGTACACAGATGCCCCACTGCACTATCATTTTCTATGTTCAGTGGACTGTGAAATTGGGGTCAAAATTCTAATTTCGCATTAAAATTAGAAAGATCATATCATAGTGAACATGTGTAACTAAGTTTCAAGTTGATCGAACTTCAACTTAATCAAAAACTACCTTGACCAAAAACTTTAACCTGAAGTCGGACAGACGGATGAATGGACGGATGAACGAACGAATGAACGGACGTACACACCGAAAAAACATAATGCCCATAAATGGGGCATAAAAAGAAGATGTGGTATGATTGCCAATGAGACGACTCTTCACAAGAGACCAAATGACACAGAAATTAACAACTATAGTTTACTGTACGGCCTTCAACAGTGAGCAAAACACATACCGCATAGTCAGCTATTAAAGGCCCCAAAATGACAAATGTAAAACTATTCAAGCGAGAAAACTAACAGCCTAATTTTGTTAAAAAATGAACGAAAAACAAATATATAGCACAGCAATAAACGACAATCACTGAATTACAGGCTCCTGACTTGGGACAGGCACATACAGAATGTGGCGGGTTAAACATGTTAGCTAGATCCCAACCTCCCCTAACCTGGGACAGTGGTGTAACAGTACAACATAAGAATGAACTATAAAATCAGTTGAAAAAGGCTTAACTCATCAGATGGATACAAATAGAAATACATCTAACAAAAACAAAGTCATTTTAACGAAATTATGTTGCTCAAATACCCGATAAATCAGCAAAGAGATGTATTATATGCTTGTATTTTACAGATGTCACACTATTTTTATTTGATCAGCGAGCATCCTTAATTGAATAAGGAAATTTACTTCTCCTTCATAATAAGTTGTACAAATGTACTTGCTTAGTGCTCTGATGGCATCAAAGATAAACAAGTGTTAACACAAAGAAAAGAATCACTAAAAACTGAAAATCAGAACAATAAAAAGATAAATGTATAAATTAGGTTTAATATTTTAGTACCTTTAAGCAAATACATGTACCTGGCACTTCCAAAAGGTGTAGCAGAATCAATCAACACACAAGCAACAACCATACTTTATACACATTTCTTTATTGATAAGCTACACAATATGAATTCACACAGAACTGTTTCTTCATCTGTTGGTTAAATAACCTGAAATCTAGTATGTAGATATTAACAAGAATGTGTCCATAGTACACAGATGCCCTACTGCACTATCATTTTCTATGTTCAGTGGACTGTGAAATTGGGGTCAAAATTCTAATTTCGCATTAAAATTAGAAAGATCAAACATAGTGAACATGTGTAACTAAGTTTCAAGTTGATCGAACTTCAACTTAATCAAAAACTACCTTGACCAATAACTTTAACCTAAAATCAGACAGACGGACGAATGGACGGATGAACGAACGAACGAACGGACGTTCACACCGAAAAAACATAATGCCCAATGGCCATAAATGGGGCATAAAAAGAAGATGTGGTGTGATTGCCAATGAGACGACTCTTCACAAGAGACCAAATGACATAGAACTTAACAACTATAGGTTACTGTACAGCCTTCAACAGTGAGCAAAACCCATACCGCATAATCAGCTATAAAAGGCCCCGAAATGACAAATGTAAAACTATTCAAGCGAGAAAACTAACAGCCTAGTTTTTGTTAAAAAAATGAATGAAAAACAAATATATAACACAGCAATAAACGACAATCACTGAATTACAGGCTCCTGACTTGGGACAGTCATATACATACAGAATGTGGCGGGGTTAAACATGTTAGCTAGATCCCAACCCTCCCCCTAACCTGGGACAGTGGTGTAACAGTACAACATAAGAATGAACTATAAAAATCAGTTGAAAAAGGCTTAACTCATCAGATGGATACAAATAGAAATACATCTAACAAAAACAAAGTCATTTTAACGAAATTATGTTGCTCAAATATCTGATAAATCAGCAAAAGAGATGTATTATATGCTTGTATTTTACAGATGTCACACTATTTTTATTTGCTTGAAATATTAAATGGATATCCATTTTTGGCTCGCCTTGACAGAGTCAAAAAGCGAGACATAGGTATGCTGTTTCCGGCAGCGGCGTCGTCAACAATGTATTAGTTTGTGATTAGGTCTAGTTCATGGTGAACCACAAGTGGTAGGTCAATCATATTTGGTACAATGTATGCAGTTGTATTAGCACTGGCACATCTCATTTCCATGGAGATTATTTGGCCCTGCCCACTCAGTCATGGTCTATTGACTTTGAAACTTTTGCTTAGTTTACATGTATTAGTTTGTGATTAGGTCAGTTTATTGGGAACCATTAGTGGTAGGTCAATGATATTTGGTATACAGTTGTATAAGCATTGGCATATCTCATTTCCATGGAGATTATTTGGCTCCGCCCCCTTAGTCATGGTCTATTGACTTTGAAAATTTTGCTTAGTTAACATGTATTAGTTTGTGATTAGGTCAGTTCAAGGGGAACCATTAGTGGTGGGCCAATGTTAATTGGTTTTCAGTTGTATAAGCATTAGCACATCTCATTTCCATGAAGAATATTTGGCCACGCCCCCTTAGTCATGGTCTATTGACTTTGAAACTTTTGCTTAGTTTACATGTATTAGTTTGTGATTAGATCAGTTTAAGATGAACTGCTAATGTTAGGTCAATGATATTTGGTATGCCAATTTTTTTGGCATTTGCAAGTATCGTTTCCATGGAGATTATATAGCCCCACCCCCTCTTCATGGTTCATTGACTTTGAAACTTTTACATAGTTTACAAGTTAATGTTTGTGTTTAGGTTTGTTTAAAGATAACGACTTTAGTAAGTCAATGGTATTTGGTATGCAGTTTTATTAGCATTGGCACATCTCATTTACATGGAGATTGTTCAGCCATGTACCTCAGTCATGGTTCATTGACTTTGAATATTTGCAAAACTTGTTAAAGTATTGCTAATTTAATTTCAACATTTGCATAATCAAAATTACAAAAAGGCAAGACATATCTCTGTGATAACAGTTTATTAATTGTCATCATTTGATTAAATTTGAAATTTTGAAAATAATTCCTTACATTGGTCAAGTTGCAGAATTTTACTTATGATACAACGATTTTATTATAAGAAATTTTTCACCAAACTCCATATAAGTGGCCACATTCTTGAAATTGAAAAGCGCAGATATTTAAAATCCCCAGAGAAGATAGACTTCGCAAACTATGCAATGTTCTTGAAAACGAGGAACATTTCCTCTTGGAGTGTAGTATAAATAATAAACTAAGATTGGATCTACCGGTATTTAAAAATTAAAATGGGAAGACGAATTTATGTCACTTCCAAAAAACTAGAAAATTATTAAATTATTAAACCCTATATCAACAGACCGTATGAAACTAATTGGCTATTTTTTTAAACAGTCATTAGAACTGAGGACAGAAGCAGCTTAATTTTTTCATGTTTTTAATACATGTATATATATTTCTTGACTGCATTAATGATTAATGATTCATGTTCAATTTATATTGCATTGAGATACAGATATATATATATATATTTTTTTTGTCACAATCTGGTTTAATTTGTTTATATGACAATAAAGATTATTATTATGTTATTAATTTATGTATTTAATGGGAGATAACGCTACTTCATTTATAATATTTTTTTTTAAACTTTTAGATTTTTTCACAGAAACTAATTAATAGGGCAACATATTTTTTCTGAGCCGTCTGGGTCTGGGTTCTGGGGTTGCACATTTTGCATTTCTTTTTCTTTTTAAAATAAAACAATTTATTCCAGGAACATGGTAAGCAAAGTTTTTTAAAAACTGCATCAGTCAATTTATAGGACAAGGAAAATAACTCAAAATGCACAAATATCTGAATATGTTTTTTTATAACACCACCACCATTTTCTGAAATGTTAAGCTTTTCTAAGTAAGGTTATATCAACTGTTACAGTGTAAAAACATATGAAGTAGAATGATAGCATAAAGTGCTATCAAGTGAAATGAGACAAATGTGATGACACTCCATAGGGTTGATTTCCAAGAAAAAACTAGCAAAAAAATATATTTCTGTCATAATGATGATGAAGAACAGTTTGGCCTCACCTTAACAATTGATGAAATCCTTTCACATCAATATTTGTTTCATGTTTCAATCATTTTTCATAACAAAATTTATTTTTGAAAGTGTCGACCTAAATGTATTCCAGAAGCATGGAGATCAGGGTGTACAGTCATAAAACTTTACTCAGTACTAGTGTACAAAATTCGTCCTCGAAACACAAAATCTTTAGAGGTATGTCCAAGACACGATGTTGTTACGATATCAACAATATCGTATCGATATCGATAATAACTGAATCACTATATACCCCATTCATCTACTTCATCAGTTGTCCTGGTTCATCTGTATGTGTGGATATCGACGATATCGTATCGATATTGATGTTCAGGTAACTACTATAAATTCCCATTTATCTACTTCATGAATAACAGTAAGTTGTCCTGGTTCATCTGTAGGTGTCGATATCGACGATATCGACTAGATATCGACATTCCAATTTCCCTCGTCATTTGTTGCTTTGAATCTTTTAAGTTGTATGCATCTTAAACTTGTGTCGATATCGAATCGATATCAACATTTAAATTTTCCCTCGTAATGTGAAGCATTAATTCTGTACTTTAAATACATTTCAAACAAGTGTCGAATTGTTCCTTTGATTATGTTGTCGATATCGTTGATATCGATTCGATATCGACATTTAAATTTTCCCTTGTAATGTGTTGTTTTGAATCATAACTTTGTATTCATTTCAAACAAGTGTCAGAATTTTTGTTTCGCTTAGTTCATATGTTTATGCTAAAAATTTCTCGTCATAATTTTTTCCTCCTAATATGCTTACTTTGCAAACATTTTATGCAAGTGTAGATTTTGCCTAGTTCATCTCTCAAAATCAGCATTTGAAAATTCCTTCTTAATTTGTTCTTTTTATTTATCTAAAACGTGTTTCCAATATCTTAATTTGTTTCATTTGTATCAATTTTTAGCAAGAGTCTTGTCAATAAATACATATGTAGCATTACAGTTGCTCTTAGCTCGCTTACTTATATGTACGTTAAAGGCAAAAATTCTACAACCTCAAATTTAATCTGTCAATATCAAACTTTAAAACTGAAACATCTAGTGCTTATTCATTGTGATAGCAATGGTTTAAAGGTAATAGAACATTCCGCTTAAGAAGTTGACGACGAAAATTAACAGTATACTCATAAAGATATTATTGATATTTAGGCCAAAATTTCCTTCTACATTCAATCTCCACGTATATGTTTAAGATGAACAAATCATCTGTTAAAAATTTAACAAATGTTTTACCAGTTTACCTTTTTACATGTTTTGGTATATTCGTTGTTTTCAGTTATTAATATATATCAACAACTCTCTACCTGAGACCAAATGACATAGAAGTTAACATTTATAGGTCACCGTACGGCCTTTAACACAGAGCAAAACCCATACCGCATAGTAGACTATAAAAGCTTTCGCATGTTTATTATATCTTTGTTCTTAATTGTCAATTATATATTATGGTGTTTGGATGTATAAATACTCATCCACGCCTGCTATTATAAATTTTGACTTGGATGGAGAGTTGTCTCATTGGCACTCATACCACATCTTCTTATATCTATATAAAAGCCCTGAAATAAAAAATGTAAAACAATTCGAATGTGAAAACAAACGGCCTAATTTATGTTTAAAACAAAAACATTAACAAACAACAATCACTAAATTACAGGCTCCTGCCTTGGTACAGGCACATACAGAATGCAGGGGGGGTGTAAATTATGTTTAAATGCGCCGACCCCCCTTTTTTTCCCTAAAAAGAGTGGTGTTACAGTACGACATATATACGATCAATTTAAAAGGGCTAACTCATCAAATCAATACCAAGCATATAAACACCTTAAAAACACAAAAGAAACAAGGTACAGATCTGAAAGTAGTAGCAGTTACTGAAAGCTAGTTCAAAGCCATTACAACTAATAATTGATGTTTCTCAGGTTAATGGCTCTTTTCTGTTGTAATCTCTATTATAATTAAAAGAACTGTCCTTTACTTTTTTCAATAAACATTGTAAGAGAAAGTAATACTTGTATTATTTCTTTTCTAAAACATTTTTTCATAATGGATTAAATAGTCTATTTAGTAACATATTTACATTTTCTGTTTTTCAATCAAATAGTTTTATTTCGTGTCTAGTATTCATATATTTTGAACATATATAGTGATTAAAATATAAATACAAATTCAATGTACAAATGATAATGTTTGTTATTAGATCTTTACCCCTCTAAACTATCAATTTAAACTGTTTTCTGTTTCTTTGAAGGGCACAAAATATTTTCCATATTCTCCTTAGCGTCCCTATACTCCTCAAGTTTTACTCCAAATAAGTTAAGTTTTATGTAAACTCCATCGCAATGTCCATTGTAACATCTGACATATCAGTCTTTATAAAAGCAACTGTTACCCTGCCTCCAACATATCGACATCTGGTATGTCTGGGTTTGTCATGGATGTCTTAAGCAAAAATCGATATTGATTCGATATCGTGTCGACATTGTCGATATCGACAGTATCGACATCTGGGTATGTCTTGGACATGATTGCAGTACTTGGAGTACAAAATTTGTCCTCGAAACACAAAATCTTGTATTTTGATTGGTTGAAGTCTAAGTCTGATCATACTCCAAATTTTTATGACTGCATGGCCAGGTGTCTAATGTAATAGAGTTATTGTTCTTTCAGAGTACCACTTATGATTAATGGAAGGCCTATTTTATGCATTTTAGGATAAAAGGACAGCCCTTCTTGAAACTGCAAGGTCACAGGAAAAGGATGATGAGTCATTAGGGGAGATAACTCACATGCTAATCTCAGCAGGAAGTGATCTGAATTGTAAAGGTTGTAGTGATCTTGGAGATTTAGAGGTGAGTCGTTAGGGGAGATAACTCACATGCTAATCTCAGCAGGAAGTGATCTGAATTTTAAAGGTTGTAGTGATCTTGGAGATTTAGAGATGAATAAATTAAACATTGGAAATCTTGAACTAAATCATTAATTTTTTGCATAATATTCTTACAGACATATCAAGGGTTCATACATGTGATGGACTGTAAAACTCAGATCAGGAGATGATATGACATAAAGGTATCTGTATCCAATACGACATAAAGATATCTATACTAAATACGATGACATAAAAGTGTCTGTATCCAATATGACTACAGAAAGGTGTCTGTACCCAGTATGACGACATGAACGTAACTTTACCCACTATGACGACAAAGAAGTAACTGTACCCACTATGACGACATAAGGGTTACTGTACCCAATATGACGACGTAAAGGTAACTGTACCCAAATAACGACTTAAAGGTAACTATATCCAATATGACGACATAACGGTATCTATACCCAATATAACGACATTAAGGTGCATGGAGCCAATGTGACGATGTAAAGATGTCCAAATGAATTAAGTTCATCTCCGGTTTAAGGTGTTGATTCGCGATTTTCAGTCTTAATTTTTCTGGGTTATGTTTTGATATTGTTGTTTGTCGTTTCGTGTTTGTTTTAAAATTTTGATAAAAATACGAAACTAAACAAACAATTTGATACCATTAAGCAAATTTTTATTCCTGCAATTTCAATACACGGGATTTTTTTCTCTTTAACGGGAGGACGGGAGGAGACCCCTGAAAACGGGATTATTGTACTCCCGTCGGGAGGTTCACATGTATGAGGTTTCTTTGTTTTAGATAGTATTGCCCTAAACAAAATTTGGCAATTGGAATGAGACTCAAATTTTTGACAGTTCGATCTTAATTGTAAGGAAAATAATAAAAAATCTCTGGCCAATACATCCCCCTTCTTTAACAAAAATCCTTGATCTGAACCTAAGATAATATAAAATACTTTGTGAAAGGTGACTGATCTATGATGTAGTTAAGAAAGATAACGGAGGACTTGAAGAAGGCAAGTGGTCATAACATCTTGTGAATGGTTTATACACTACAACAATGTTAAATGTGTTGTTTTTGGAATTTTACAGCCGGGAAATAGCCTCAAGTTGGTAGTGGGCTACTTTGAATATCTGAACATTTTTCAATTACCTTCTTTATTTTCCCCATCATCCCTGGTTTTTCCATGACTTCCTCTCCATTTAACCATTATTTCTGTCTCTAATTAATTAGATGTTTATTTCACAGGCAGATTTTACAGGATTAATGTATGCAGCCTACCATAACCATCCTGATGTTGCCAGTGCACTCATTGAAGGAGGCTGTGAGATTAATGCATATGGATCTGTAAGTTTAATCTCATGAATATTCATTGCATTGTATCATGAATTTTTATCTTCGTTGGTACCAATTTTCATGGAATGAGGAAGTATTTCGCGGATTCTTTTATTTTGTGGTTTATAACAAATTTTGCTTACAAATCTGTAGGACACTGGTAATATGTTAGACACTACAATGTGTGGTTCACTTATATCAACCATATTTACCAAAATTACCCTTACAATGAACTGTATTGGATTCTTACTGAAATAAGATTTTGAAATCAAATTTAATCAATTACTTGCTATCTGCTGTATTTTGTGTAACTATAATATTGTTTTCCTGAAATATGCAAGAATAATTATTTATTGTATAGTAAATCTATGCAATAAGAAAATTTTGAAGACTAAATTGTTATAAAGTTTGATAAGGAGATGTAACTACACATAGACATTTTATGGGAGTATAAAGTTTATTAAAAATTGATATCAGCTACCGGTACAAAAATACTAAAGGGCCTCGATGGCCGAGTGGTTCTAATTAGTTCATCTGCTGTGACCACTGGCTTGTCAACACTGAGTTTGCAAGTTAGAACCTGCTTATTGCAGGGTGTGTATGACTTTATTGTTAATTGACTGTAACAACAACAACAACAACAAAATTTTATTTTAAGAGGGTTACACAGTTAGCTATGTAACTAATCTCCCCTGAGGCCCTCATCATAAAAAATCAAACAAAATGCAAACATATACATTGCATACATTAGTATAAATAGACAAGTATGATAATAATGTTCAATACAACTTGATAAAGTGTTATGAAAAAATAAACGTGATGACATAATCAGTTTTCAATATTTTTTATACAGCTAGGTTGATTTCAGTAAATGATCTGTTATTTTGTATTTGAAAGAATTAACATCTGTAATATTTCTTAACGGTATTGGCAAATTATTCCACAAGAATGGTCCAGAATACATAAAAGATTTTTTGAACAATTCTGTTTTTGGCTTAGGGAGTATGAGGTTTCCTTGAATAGCATTTCTCAAGGGGTATGGATTTCTGTCTGAAACATAATGAAACTTGTTAGTAAGATATGGTGGTGCATCATTTTTGATGCACTTAAATATCATCACAAACTTGTGATATTTTATTCTCTGTTCAACTGTCATCCAGTTTAAGTGTTTGAATAAGGGCTCAGAAGGAGCGAAAGGGTCTGTTTCTAGTATTAATCTAGCAGCTCTCTTTTGTAATTTTAATATCCTTTTTAAACCCTCACTGCTACAACTACTCCACACTATACAACAATAATCAATTAACCATTTTAGAATAATTTTCTGCAGTCTAGATTTAGAAATTTCTTAATCTTTAATAGTAGATATAGCCTAGATGAAATTTTTGAGCAGATCACATCAATTTGGTTTGTCCATGTGAGGGAAGGGTCAATTTTAATGCCTAAGAGACTTTCGCATGTGGAAGATTGTATCACTTGATTGTTAATAGTTAAACAACTCTCATTGTAATGTGGCATTGCTTTTTGCTTTGTTCCAATAATCATATATTTTTTTTATTTTTATTGATGAACATATTGTTATCATTACACCATTCCTCAACACCAAGGATTGCCAGGTTTCCTGCTAAAGGTTGGTAATTCCCTCCGAGAAATCTGGTTTACTCTGCCAATAAAAAAACATGATATATCAAGGTCATAAGTCTTATTTTGGTACAGCTGATTGGTTTTCCATCAAAATAGATATAGGAGGGTAGGAAGGGACTACGAAATAAGACTACAACCACCATACATTCGTTAAGTAATATTATACAATTACTGACTTTTGATGAGGTTAATACAATGATTAATCAACCCCACATATATGATATTCACTGAGGCCAACGGCCAAGCGTGAATGTCATACTTCTTGGTTGATAAATCCGATGTCAGTGTTATATTTAATATTGTATATCTTTGTATAGATGTTTATGGAAATTATGAACCTATATGTAGATAATTTTTAAACCAATAAATTTTATTGAGGTGTGTAATTTTAAAGTAGATAGCCAGAGAAAGTATGAATACAGTGATTTCTTTAAAATATGTAAAAAAAATATTTACTGATAGATATAAGCACCAAAACCTTTAAAGGCCAAAAGTTATGGCTGTAAAGTAAAGTATATCTGTTGTATACAGCATTGTAAAGATTCTTATTGCAGTTTGATAAGAATTAATGTGCTCATTTCTTTTAAATCATATTAAACACTGTGTATCATCACCACCAGATATAGGTACCCTTGGCCTGGTTCTCTGTTTATTGTCTAAGAAAAACTACATTACTGTACATATACCAACATATAGGTACCCAGGTAGCTAGCTATATGCTGGTATTTTTACAGTAATATTGTTTTTCTTAGACAATTAACAGAGAACCAGGCCAAGGGTACCTATATTCGGTGGTGATGATACACAGTGTTAAAGTTCCTGTTTGTAAAAGCAATATAACTTTTCCTACACCAGAAATGTACAGAAAAATTCAGAAAAGTCACAGTTATCTCCCTTTGATCATGACCTAACTCTGCATTATTTAACCATTATGTCACTACATGTATTTGCATATTCAGTACTCTGCTTATGCTGAAGATATGCTTAGCATAGACTGTCACATTTGATTGTCATAGGTAAAATGTTCAATTTTTTTCATACAGTACATTTTATTTTATGAAATTTTATATTGACAGAATTTATGGACAGCACTCCACTGGGCAGCAGACAGGGGACACGAAGAAATGGTGTATCTTCTACTAGGGTCAGGGGCTGACCCTACAAAAAAAGGACAGGTGTGTATTGCCATGAGGGGTTTAACTGATTTAAAGGTTTAATGTGTTACTGACTTGCTAGTTAAAACAACATAGTGCAGTGAGATCAACTTTCTTAAGATTATATCCAGCAAATGTCATGCAAATTATATATTATACTCTGATATATTCAAGTTACAAAATGATAAGTATATATTTTATCATTAATTCTTGACAAGAAAGCAGTTTTAATAAAAATTGCATAAATTGTTCATGGTATACGAATCTATGGATCTGTTATAAAGATAGGTTCAACTACAAATTTACAAAATTTAATCAACCAAGGAAGTTAGCTCCAATTAGAATATGTAATTGGACTAACTGTTTTCCATTGTAATTATATTATTGAAACAGCAATTCATCAGTAATAAAACTTGAAAAACTTCTTCTAGGATATGTAAACATTTTAGCTCACTTTTAGATGAGGTGTACCTTTGATATCAAGGTCTATACCAATTAAAAATAAGAAGATGTGGTATGATTGCCAATAAGACAATTATCCACTAGAGTTCAAATGAAGCAACTATAAACAACTAAAGGTCACTATACAGCATTCAACACCGAGTAAAACACAAACCATATGTTGGCTATTAAAGGCCCTGACATGACAAATGATTCAAACAAAAAAACCAAAGGCCTGATTTTTGACAAAACAATGTTTACTTACACATTCAAAGCTATTGTTCAGAAACTAATGGTAAATAAAAACCTAACTATAAGTTCCTACACAGATCCATTTCAGAGAATTTTACCATTTGCCATATGAATATATATTTTACAGTGAAATGACTTAAGGAAGTTTGCTACTCCGTTTCAAAATAACATGCTTTTTAGAAGACTGCTATAAATTGATAGTATTTCAATAGTGGAACTAAAAAAGCAGAAAAAAATGAAGGGTTCGTGTCTTTGCTTTCGAGATATAAGCCAATGATAATTTGGCGGGAAATGGTTCTCTCTAGATTTTTCATATATTTAACATTGACACCTTTTTCCTTTCAAAAGTTATGAAAAAATAACAAGAATTTTATTAATTTTCAAAATTGACTTTTTGAACTATATGGAATAAAATTATGAAAAGAAAACTAGGGGTCAGTGTGCAAAATTTTTATTTGCACTACATGGATAAAACTAGAGGATTCCAAATATCTGACAAAAAGTAGAAAAACAAGAGGAGCGAACATCCTTAATTCAAAGGAAGAGAGCTATTATTGCTGTTATTCATTTTGTAATTTACAAAGGTATGGTTGCATTTCAACTAGCAAATAACAGGCTGAAAAAAAAGATGTAACACTGACTTACATGTATATAGAAATAAGTTATAGCTTGGGAAAGATATCAAATATCAAAGAATTGGATATCAGGGGATTTATCAATTCTTGTATAGAATGTTCTTTCTATTTTGTACATAACTCAAATCAAAACCTGTCACAAAGTTTCAACCATTTCTAATTACAGAGGAATGAATTAGCAGCTGATAGAGCAGAAAGTCCTGAACTGAAGGAGATGTTACACAATGCTGTTAATATGTTTAATGAATTAGCTACATTGAACCCATGTTCTAAAGTAAGTATTGGTAGTAAGTTAACACAATGCTGTTAATATGTTTAATGAATTAGCTACATTGAACCCATGTTCTAAGGTAAGTATTAGTAGTAACAGTAATATTTTTGGAAAGAATGCTTGCTCATTGAATACATAAGTGACAAAAGGATTACCATACATCTACAGAGTAATGAAATGCCAATAGAAGTATATCTAGTCATTGGAAAAAAAGTATTTTACTCTTTTGAAATGAAGGAGAATATTTACAGGAAGAAGTTTGAATGAACTAATAAACAAACAAACGAGCAAAGGAATGAATGAATCATGTAGTTCAATTATTCTCAGATCTTCATTTGTCAAAGTTCAATTATGATGTCAAATATTCTTGCTTTCCTCTGAATTTCCTGTTGTGAAGTCACATAGATAGAACACATCTT